>CM052722.1:1654118-1719432 GCA_028551405.1 Uromys caudimaculatus
ATAATGTGGCGGGATGAATTTCTTTTCTGGTCCAATCTATTTGGGGTTCTGTAAGCTTCTTGTATATTTATGTTCATCTCTTTCTTTAAGTTAGGGAAGTTTTCTTCTATGATTTTGTTGAAGATATTTACTGGTTCTTTAAGTTGGGAATCTTCACTCTCTTCTATACCTATTATTCTTAGTTTCTGTCTTCTCATTGTGTCCTGGATTTCATGGATGTTTTGAGTTAGGAGCTTTTTGCATTTTGCATATTCTTTTACTGTTGTGTCGATGTTGTCTATGGTATCTTCTGCTCCTGAGATTCTCTCTTCTATCTCTTGTATTCTCTTGGTTATGCTTGCATCTATGACTCCTGATCTCTTTCGTAGGTTTTCTAACTCCAGGGTTGTCTCTTTTTGTGATTCTTTTATTGTTTCTATTTCTATTTTTAGCTCCTGGATAGTTTTGTTCATTTCCTTTGTCTGTTTGATTGTGTTTTCCTGTAACTCTTTAATGGATTTCTGTGTTTCCTCTTTAAGGGCTTCTTGTTCTTTACCTCTGTTCTCTTGTGTTTCTTTAAGAGTGTTAATTTCTTTCTTAAAGTCTTCTATCATCATTATGAGAACTGATTTTAAATCTGAGTCTTGTTTTCTGATGTGTTGGGGACTTCAGGGCTTGCTGTGGTGGGAGAGCTGGGTTCTGATGTTGCCAAGCATCCTTGGCTTCTGTTCCTTAGGTTTTTGTCCTTGCCTTTTGCCATCTTGTTAACTCTGATGTTAGCTGATCTTACTCTGTCTGGCTATGGCTTGTCACTCCTGCAGGCCTCTGGGTCAATACTCCTTGAAGACCAGCTCTCTCTGAGAGGTGTTTGGGTTTGGAGTGTTGTGGCACAGGGTCAGATCTGGGGTACAGACAGAAACCAGAAGGATCTTGTCCCCAAATGTCCCTTGGTTCCTATGCCCTGATGGCTCTGCAAGGGTCCCTCTTGATCCAGTGAGTTTGAACGGAAGTGTTGGTTTTGCCTATGCTTGAAGGTGTGTCAGCACTCCTGGGATACCAGCTCTCTCCTGGACCCTGTGGCCCAGGCTGAGGTCTCCAGGTCCCGGTGAGCAGTGGTGCTTGTCTTATCCCCATTCACAGCTTTTCTACCCTCCTGGGATTGTGACTTTCTCCTAACACTGCTTGTCTATGTAACCCTGGTTGCCCAGGCATAGGTCTCCTGCCACAGATAGAAACAGGAAGGTTCCTGCCCTTTACTTTTCCTCCTAGGTCTCTGTGTCCTGAGGGCCTGGGAGAGTAATTTTCTCGCAGCGCTGCTTGGCTGTGGGACCCTGGTGGCCCTGGCAGAGGTCTCCTGCCACAGACAGGAACCAGAGGGTTCCTATGCCCACCTACCTCTGTCCCTGTGTCCAGCAGGTTCGGGCCAGTTCCTGGTGAGCAGTGGTGCTCGTCTTGGCCCCACTCCCAGCCTTTCCAAGCTCCTGGGAGAGTAGCTTTCTCCTGGCACTAATTGGCTATGGAGCCCTGTGGCCCAAGCTGAGGTCCCCAGCCATAGATGGAGACTGGAAGTTTCCTGTCCCTCAGTCTCTGTGGCCCGAGGTTTCTGGGCGGAGTCCAGTGAGCAGTGGTGCTTGTTTTGTCCCCACTCAAGGCTTTTCCATGCTCCTGGGAGAGTAACTTTCTCCAGGTGCTTCTTGGCTATGGAACCCTGGTGGCCAGGGCAGAGATCTCCTGCCACAGATCGGAACCAGAGGGTTCCTATGCCTGTCTACCTCAGTCCCTATGTCCCGCCCTGAGGCGGTTCCTGGTGAGCAGTGGTGCTCGCCTTGGCCCCATTCCTGGCTTTTCCAAGCTCCTGGGTGGTAGCTTTCCCCCGGCACTAATTGTCTATGGAGCCCTGTGGCCCAAGCTGAGGTCCCCAGCCACAGATCCACCCCTGAATCTTTCAAGTCCTTGATAATGGCAGTAATTTCTGCAATTCTTCTAGGAATATGATACTGTTTTTGATTCACTATTTTCTTTGGCAGAGGCAACTCTAACGGCTTCCATTTAGCTTTTCCAACCATAATAGTCCTCACTCCACCTGTCAGGGAACCAATATGAGAATTCTGCCAATTTCTAAGTACATCTATCCCAATTATACATTCTGGAACTGGGGAAATGGCCACAGGATGTGTTTGGGGACCTACTGGACCTACTGTGAGTCAGACACTAGTCAAAACTCCATTATTCACCTGTCCTCCACAAGCCCCTACTTCATCTGGAGGGCCACCATGTTTCTTGGGTTCTCTTGGGATCAGCATCAATTCAGAACTAGTATCCATTAGACCCTGGAAGGTCTGATTATTTCCCTTTCCCCAGTATACAGTTACCCTTGGAAAAGACCATAGGTCCCTTTGGGGAAGGACTGGAGAAAGCTTAACAGCAGAACTTTTAGGTGTCTTATCAAGATCCTTCTTCCAAGGGGTTCTGGGTCTGCAAACTGGCTTAAGTCTGGAAAATTGATTCGCTGGCTGAGATTGCCTTTTGCCATGATCCAATGTAGCCTTTCTTTCATTTGTTTGAGAATTTTTCTGCTTATAGAAATAAAACAGATATGCAGTAGGCTTCCTATGTATTTCATGCCTGGAAACACCATGACTGATTAGCCAGTACCAAAGGTTGAACGAGTCATGCCATTATAAATTTCACTTTTCCTGTGCTGACCATTACGGGGTATGTCATAACCATTGTTTTGTCTACTCTATCCATTGTAGTAACTACGATCACCTTGTCTCTGGTGATTCAATGCTGCCACCTGGCCCTTGTTACCTCGGGGCTGAATTAAAACAATTACATTTAATTCATCTAATTGAGTAGCAGCATCTCCAACCCTAAGGTCTGGCACAAGGAAAAGGACAAAAACAAAACTCTTCAAATGTGCTGGTCCCCCTCTCAACAGTTTGCATCTTATAGGATTGGTGAAGGGCATAACTTATGGGCCTTCCCATTGTGGAGGATTAGGTTTTACACAATATATCAACTCTAGCATTACCATTTTCCTTAGCCTTAAAATCCCTTCATCAGCACTAAGTAAAGGGATATCAGGCATCTCCAAAGCCTTTTCAGTAGGCCATCTTTTGATAAATGCTTCAGCCAACCATTCAAACAAACTTCTGACACATTTTTTAACTGTGTGATCTTCCATATTAAACCTAGAATCTCCACTCAGAGGGCCCATTTCAATAAACTCAGCCTTATCTAGTTTTATATTCCTTTCACCAGCATCCCACACCCCACTCCCAGTACCAATTTCTGTAGTAGTCATGGTTCTCTAGAGTCACAGAACTTATGGGTAGTCTCTATACAGTAAAAGAATTTATAAATGACTTACAATCTGTAGGCCAACTCTCCAACAATGGTCAGCAGCATCTGTGAATGAAAGTCCAAGGATCTAGCAGTTGCTCAGTCCTACAAGGCATGCAGGCGAAGAAGGGCAAATCTTCCTTCTTCCAATGTCCGTATGTAGGTCTCCAGCAGAAGGTGTGGCCGAGATTAAAGATGTGTACCACCACTCCTGGATCTTGGACTTGCTTTGTCTCAGGTGACCTTGAACTCAGAAGTCTCCTTGCCTCAGTCTCCTGGGATTAAGGATGTATACTACTTTGCCTGGGCCTAAGCTTTTCATGGCCACTATGCCTCAAGATCTCCATGCCAAGATCCAGGTCAGAAAATTGTGTCTTCGAACCTCAAGATCTGGATCACAGGTGAGTCTTCTAATTCTGAATTGTAGTTTACTCCAGATATAATCAAGTTGCCAATCAGGGACAGCCACTACAATAACTTTAACTCTTCTGATATGACTACAATTGATGAATATAATCATGTAGTATTTGCCCTTTTGTGTCTGCTCTATTTCCCTTAGTATAATATCCTTCAGGCACATTCATGTCATATTGCCTATTTGAATTTTATTTCTTTTAAAGACCAATTTTTCACTATATGTGAGTACTTCATTTAAAAAAAATCTTTTGATTTGCCTACTTTTATTAGTTTTATTTTAATGGACATATAAAATAGTGCTGGTATTTTCTTTTAGTTCTTTTTCTTTTTCCTCTCTCTCTCTCTCTCTCTCTCTCTCTCTCTCTCTCTCTCTGTTTTTCAGTGTGCCCTGCCTGTCCTTGAATTTCCTGGTAGACCAGTGCACCATCATGCCTGACTTTCCAGACAGCCAGGAATTTTCATGCACAGTTTGGTTTTTGTTGATACTCCTCCCCTCATTGTCCACAGCTCATCCACTAATCTCCTTTCTTCCTTAACCAAACACATTCTGCTTTCATATCTCTTGTATAAATATGTCATTCTGCTTATTGATTTGCATTGTTTCCACATTTTATCTGCCTTGATAAGCAAAGAGAGAAACAAGAGGACAATGAAAACTAAGTTCACCTACTTTGTAATCTGGCTAAGGCTTCAACATGGGCAGAGGATGAAACACTTCCGGATGATCTGATATCTTCTAAGCCTTCTGGAATTTTCCAAAGAAATTTGTTGTCTGAGATACTTGTCACCAAGGATATGCATGACCAAGAGTCCTTTCTAAGTTAGAACTATTAGCTTATGCAGTAGCTTTGGAACTGCCCAAGAAGCAGTGCCCAGATTTCCCCACCATCCAGCCAGGTTCCCACAATCACAAGTCTGAAAGGAAGCTATCCCAAGAAGTCTGTTAAGATAGCTTAAAGAAGATAGTTTCTTAAGTTCTCCCAGCTGCCAGTGATGAGAATGGATTAGGGGGCGGGCATATCTTTAAGAGAAACAGAAAATCCAGAACACTACCCTAATGTTTCAGTAGAAGCAAGTAATTTAACACATGTAACACATCATGCAGGCTTCATATAATTGTATCTTTGACTAGATGATTCTGTGGTCCTCTGTTATTTTGCATTTTAAAAGGATTCGCCCTCCCAAATACCCTTGAGAAAACTTCATTAAAAGAATCAGCACTGATAATTTTTTCCACCCACAGGTTTCCACAAGGGAATTAGGCTTAACTGAATATTGGAGAGTCTTGCCACATGTCAGTAACCTTTTAATTTCAGGTTTAATTCATGCTGACCACTTTGAAAGCCAGCCTTTCAAAAATCTCCTGAGTTTAGCAGGAACTTCTATATTATTGAACAGATACTATTGAACATGTAGCCTCAAAAACTTTTTCTTAACATCTTAAAACCTCTTAAAGGCTGTGGTATCTTCATTGATATACAGTATGAAAAATAGCCCCAATTTCAAGGTATTAATTCACTAAGGAAAAAAGTATACTTTCTGCATTCCAATTATGGAAAATCAGGGAGACAAAAAGCAAATACAGAGTCCTTTGATTAAAGGTTAAGTGCAGTTTCTTTGTGTTGAACTTTCCAGAAGGAGCTATTCAAATATTTGTAATATACAGAAATCACATGCTTGTAAAATTTTTTGCCATCCTAAAAGAGCCTCAGCATTTTAGTTTCTCTTTCCTACTTCAAATTTGTTTCAAAGAAAAGAGAAGTTTACATGATTTTGTAATTTCAGGTTTTATTATAACAAAAGGGAAAATTATATCAATCTTTTGAGGTTGTTCTTTTTCAAAGATTTTTTGAGATATGATGGTAATTTAGTCAATTATTTAACTTGAAACAAAGTTTCTTACCTTAAAATTCCTGTGATTGCTACTCTTATAAACTCAAAAAGATAAAGAGTGCCTAGTATTAGATGGGAAAGAAATCTCAGCATATATTCTATCCAGAACTTTCATTTGATATAGCTAAATAGTCCTAATTATCTGTCTTGGGGAAGAATAGCTATATGCCACCTACTTGTCTAGTTTCTGTAGCAATGAAGGCTTCAGAGATCCTCTCAATGGTGATATAGTTCAAGGTGATGGGAAATGGAACACAAACCTAGAAGTTGGGAGTGTGCAGCCTCTACCTCACAGGTGTAGATTAGTTCTCCAGGCAATGCTAGGGAAGGCTACTCAGTCTTCATTCTTAGGGACATGTGAGAACTTTCAGGCATGCAGAGAAGATCCCCTGTAGTTTAGCCAAGATTGTCCCCTACCATATCCAATTTCTGAAATGTTTATTCTTTCCACAAGTCCCATTAAGTCAGTGCTTCTCAACTTTCCCAATGTTAAGGCTCTTTAACTCATGTTGTTGTGACCCCCAATGATGAACATTGCTACTTCATAACTCTAATTTTGCTATTGCTATGAATCTTAATGTAAATATGTGTTTTCCAATGGCCTTAGGCAACTCCTGTAAAAAGGTCATTAGACCCCCAAAGGTTGAGAACTGCTGCCCCTTACATACTCTGAAGTTAGCCAGTAAAAGGAGCTGTCATTATTTGGCAATGGCTCTGGAAACCAAACAAAATCCTATACTTTCACTGAACTCCAGTCTCAGAACACTAGCCACCATGCAACAAATTCAGCACAGGACAGATAGATGTGGCCAAGGCTCAACATAGTTCTCTAGATAAAAATTCAATACTTTTGCATGGAGGTGAATCTGGATTTTGATTTTCCCATGTTTTTTTTTTTTTCTGAAAACAATGACTTGTGAGTTGGAAAATGACAACTATCAACCAGATGTAGCAAAAGCAAAAAACATAGCAGGAGTGAGGCTATTGGAGAACATGCTCTTTTTGATATCTGAATAAATGAATGTAGAAATCATCAGGTAAGAGAAGGGCACATGGCTCATCAGAACACCTGTTTAGCCTGCTGAAAGCCCCAGATTCAATTTCCAGTATCACAAAAAAAGGGAAAAGGAAATGAATATGTGATTTTAAGAAACAACATCCTGTGGTACAGACTTTGAACTTTCTTCAGAATTCTTTTTTTATATAGTTTATTTTCAATTTATTTTTTAACAAAAAACACCTTCTCATAAAATATATTGATTTTTTCTCCCTTGTCTACCCCATATCCTCCCCACCTCCTATAGTTACAGCTCCACATTTTCTTTTTCTCTTTCTTTAGAAAACAAATAGGCATATAAAATAAGCAAACAAACCAGAACAAAAACAAAATAAACAAAGAAAAACCATGAGAAACAGATACACATGCACCTAAAAACACAGAATCAGAAATCACAATATATAAGCAAAGGGCTAGTAAGGTTTAAAAAAAAAAAAGCCAAACAAAAAAGTATAGACAAAAAAAAAAATGCCATCTTTATGCTGGCTGTTTACTGCTACACATGGAGCCATGGGGCTTGCCTTAAGTGTGATTTGTGTAGATAGTAAAATTCCATTGGAGAAAGCTAAGTTTTCCTTTGTGAGCAGCTAACACTTAGAGATAGCTTCTGGATTAGGGATGGAGGCTCATGTCCACTTCCCCTCTCAGTGTTTGAATTTCATCTGGCTTGGACCTGTGCAGATCCTGTGTATACTGATACAGTCTCTGTGAGTTCATACGTGTATCTGTCCTGTCCCATCTGAAAAATGCTGTTTTCTTGGTGTCCTTCATCCCTTCTGCCTCTTACAATCTTTCTGCCTCCTCTTCTGTATAGCTCCGAAAGCCCTGAGGGGAGTGGATAGATGAAGATATCCCATTTAGGATTGCATTTTCCAATCCTAACACATTATTCAGTTGTGAGTCTCTGCATTTTTTTCTCATCTATCTTCTACAGGAGGAAGCATCTCTCATCTGTGAGACACTGATCTAATGGTATGACAGAGTCATTAAGAGTCATTTTATTGGTATGTTCCAATCAGAACAATAGTATTTGGTTTTCTTACATTCTTGACCACCTGAGCAGAGTCAGGCATGTGTTCTGTTTCATGGACTAGGCCTTAAATATGCTTAGATAGTGGTTGGTTACTTTCACAAATTCTGTGCCACTGTTTCAACAGCATATTAAGCATGTAGATCACCAGTATAGATGGAAGAATTGTAGCAGAACTGGTGATTGCTTTTCTCCTCTGGTAGTATGCTGAGTACCTTTTAGTACTCATGAACACTAGGTAGTATGGGTGAAGGCTCTAGCCAAGCACCAGCATGACATCTCAATGTTCAATTATATACATACTGTTTATATCTGTTTAGGTTCATTACTCTTTGTTTTATACCTTAGATTATACATTAATTTACTGGTTAGAAATTTTAGAGAAATGTTCCATATAACAGTACAAATCAATACAGTACTTCTAATGAACAGTTTACGAACAAGTACTAAAGTATAAATTGTGCATAAAATTTTATCTAGTAAACTTATTTCTAGGAATTTATGTTGATAAAAATATGTATGTACTTTGGGATATCTATCACAGAATTATATACAATGTTGAATTATGAGAAACATGTCAAAATTAAGTACAGAAGCAATAAATTATGAAATTACTTGTACACATTTCTATAATAATTAAAATGTTATTTCTTGGCTAAAACTTTAGAAGCCAATAATATCATCATCTTATAATTTCACATGATAAATTTGATTAAAATAAATTAAATCACGTTGTAAAAGCATTATGCAATTGGAAATTATTTATGACAGATCAACTCTTATAGTTTTCTAGACCATTCAATTTTTTCTCCTTTGAAATGACAAAGGAAAGTTGACTTCAGTCAAAATAGCACACATAACCTAATCTCATAAATCACAAGTTTAATGTTACTTGTTTTCAGTAGACTTTGAAAACCTTACTACTGTCATATTCAAATAGGAATAAATTGCAACTCCTGACTAAATTCAGAGAAAATAAATACTAATCTTCTAAAATATACAGGACTCACCTCCCTAATGTGAACATAAAATTCAAATACCTCCAATTTAATCCCTTGAAGATACGTTTGCTTCACTCTGAGCAAAGAACAACATTCCTTTGCATTTCCCAAAGCCATTACACTGAGACTCATCAGATAGCTATAACACTTGCTGAAGTTAGCCCTTAAATATTTCTAGTTCTATAGCAACTATTTCTGTAAAGAATGAAGTGTGCAATTTTTTTTCAGGACATTTAAGTTTGTTAAGAGTTAAACCACAGATGTAGAAAGTAGAAGAATTCAAAGTATTAGCAACAAATAAAACTGTACCGGTGGACTTTGGTAAAATTCTATAAAATTATAATAATTTAAAGTATAATCACTGTTAAAGAATGCTTTAGAAAACAATCCCTGGAGTCCTATCTATCATTCTGAATGTGTTACTTACCTGAACTGTGCCATATTTGTGTATTTTAAACATATATTATTATTATACTGCCTGTGATTTTTAGAGCATAGATAGATGTTCAGAATTGAAAGCTCATCTTGGTAGATTTTTTCCTTTGACCAGTAGGAAGTATCCTTCCTAATCTTTTGATAACTTTTGGTTGAAAGTCGATTTTATTCAATATTAGAATGGCTGCTCCAGCTTGTTTCTTGGGACTATTTGCTTGGAAAATTGTTTTCCAACCTTTTACTCTGAGGTAGTGTCTGTCTTTGTCACTGAGGTGCATTTCCTGTATGTAGCAAAATGCTGGGTCCTGTTTACATATCCAGTCCATTACTCTATGTCTTTTTATTGGGAAATTGAGTCCATCGATGTTAAGAAATATTAAGGTAAAGTGATTGTTACTTCCTGTTATTTTTGTTGTTAGAGGTGAAATTATGTTTGTGTGGCTATCTTCTTTTGGGGTTGTTGAAAGGAGATTATTTTCTTGCTTTTTCTGGGTTTAAATTTTCCTCCTTGTGTAGGTGTTTTCCATCTATTATCCTTTGTAGGGCTGGATTTGTGGAAAGATATTGTGTAAATTTGGTTTTGTTATGGAATATCTTGTTTTCTCTGTCTGTGGTAATTGAAAGTTTTGCTGGGTATAGTAGCCTGGGCTGGCATTTGTGTTCTCTTAGGGTCTGTATGACATCTGCCCAGGATCTTCTAGCTTTCATAGTCTCTGGTGAGAAGTCTGGTGTAATTCTGATAGGTCTTCTTTTATATGTTACTTGACCTATTTTCCTTACTACTTTAATTATTCTTTCTTTTTTAGTGTATTTGGTGTTTTGATTATTATGTGACAGGAGGAATTTCTTTTCTGGTCCAGTCTATTTGAAGTTCTGTAAGCTTTTTGTATGTTCATGGACATCTCTTTCTTTAGGTTAGGAAAGTTTTCTTCTATAATTTTGTTGAAGATATCTATTGGCTCTTTAAGTTGGGAATCTTTGTTCTCTTCTATATACCTATTATCCTTAGGTTTGGTCTTCTCATTGTGTCCTAGATTTTCTGGATGTTTTGTGTTAGGAGCTTTTTGCATTTTGTGTTTTCTTTGACTGTTGAGTCAGTGTTTTCTATGGTATCTTCTGCACCCGAGATTCTGTTTTCTATCTCTTGTATTTTGTTGGTGACGCTTGCATCTATGACTCCTGATCTCTTTCCTCAGTTTTCTAACTCCATGGTTGTCTACCTTTGTGATTTCTTTATTGTTTCTATTTCCATTTTTAGATCCTGGATTTTTTTTTCATTTCCTTCACCCATTTGATTGTGTTTTCCTGTAATTTTCTAAGGAATTTTTTTTGGGTGTTTCCTCATTAAGGACTTCTAGCTGTTTACCTGTGTTCTCCTGTATTTCTTTAAGGGAGCTATTTATGTCCTTCTTAGAGTCCTCTATCATCATCTTGAGAAGTGATTTTAGATCCGAATCTTGCTTTTCCCATGTGAGGGTGTATCCAGGACTTGCTATGGTGGAAGTAACCTTTGTTTCTGTTGCTTATATTCTTAAGCTTGCCTCCTGCCATCTGGTTATCTCTAGTGCTACCTGCTGTCGTTATATCTGACTGGAATCTGTCCTTGTGATCCTGGTTGTGTCAGAACTCCTCAGAGACCAGCTGTCTCTGAGATGCTGTGATTCTTGGATACTGTCATCCTGAGATCTTGGTATGACCAAGCTCCTGGGATCCTGAGATCCTGTTATCCTGTGATCCTGGACATGTTAAAGTGCCTGGGAGTGGTGCTTCCTCTGGGTGTTTTGGGACTGACTGCAAAGTTCTCACCCAAATCTGCTCAGGGCACCAGCCTAGATTGGAAGGAACCCGTGCCACTGGTTGGGCAGGGTTCCTGGTTCTCCGGATCCCTCTGGTCCCAGTTACTCCTGGTGTTGGGGTATTTGTTATGTCCTCCTCACATCAGATCCTATGATTCTGGGCATGTTAGAACACCTGAGAGTGGAGCTTCTTCCAGGTGTTGTGGGACTGGCTTCGGAGTTCGAGCCCAAGGTCTGCTCAGGGCTCAGAATTCTTATTATGTGACATTATGATAGGATGCACACCAGCATGCCATTGTGGCAGTTGGGTAGGCTGTCTCAGTTTCTTATTGTTGCTGCAACAATTTGCTGTAAACTCAGTGGCACCAAACAATACAAATGTATGATCTTATACCTTGAGACACTGGGGGACCAAAATTATCTTAATTAGGGTAAAATCATGGTATCACCATGACTGCTTCCTTTTGGAAGCTTTCCAGCCCTTTCCCCTTTCCAGCACTTTGAGGTTGCTTGAATTCCTTGGCTTGTGGTCCTTTCTTCCAAGTTTAAACCCACCAACAGTGAGTTGAGTCCCTTTTGTGTCACATTGTTTTGATGCATAACTCCCTTGCTTTCTCTTCCAAAAATTCTTATGATTATATTGGACCCACCTGGAGAGTCTAAACTGCTTTTTCTATCTCCAGTTTCCTAATGAAATCACATGTGCAGAGCATTCTTTGTCATGTAAGAGAATATATTCGTTGGTTCTGGCAATTAGGTTGTGGATATAGTCTGGAGGTGTTATTCTGCCTACTACAGAAACCACACTATAAATTTCTACTGGATCTGAGATGGCATTTCAGACAGTTAACACTTATATCCTTTAAAGTATTATCTTCTGGATGTTCTTGAGTTATCTATGCCTATTGTGCAAGTATACTCCAGTATATGTATAATCTTTGTTTGGAAGAAGATGAGAAAACAGAACTCCAAAGAATTACATACAGATCTCCAACATACCTCCAGGGTAAACCAGGAGGGCTACTCAGGCTCTGCTCAATGTGCTTCTTCCTTTCCCAGAAATTGTGTCCTAGAAACATTGTACTGGCTAGTTTTGTGTATCAACTTGACACAAGTTGGAGTTATCACAGAGAAAGGAGTTTCAGTTGAGAAAATGCCTCCATGAGATCCAGCTATAAGGCATTTTCTCAATTAGTGATCAAGGGGAGGGGAGGGCCCCTTGTGAATGGTATCATATGTGGGCTGGTAGTCTTGGGCTCTATAAGAAGGCCAGCTAGGCAAGCCAAGAGAAGCAGCAAGCCTGTATGTTACATTCCTCTATGGCCTCTGCATCGACTCTTGCTTCCTGATCTGCTTGAGTTCCAGTCCTGACTTTCTTTGGTGATAAACAGCAGCATGGAAGTATAAGCTCAATAAACCCTTTCCTCCCCATCTTGCATCTTGGTCATAATGTTTGTGCGGGAATAGAAACCCTGACTAAGACAAACATGAAAGAGCGAGGAAGCATCACATTGAGTGCAGTTGTGTAGTGATCAGGGGTGGATGAGGAAAGGGAAATGCTATCTATAGGTAGTAAAATGAACAGCCACATAGTAGTTCCCCAGATCTAGTTCCCCACTTTTGCACAGATCACCACCACCACCTCCTCCTCCTCTACCTCCTCCTCCTCCTCTTCCTCCTCCTCCTCCTTCTCTCCATCCCTCCCCTCTTCCTCCTCCTCCTTTTCTTCCTACTCCTCTCTTTGAGGGGGCCTCACTATATAGCTCAGGCTTCTGTGAAATTTCTATGTGAGCCAGAATGGACTTGAACTTGCAACCATCTTGCCCATACCTCCTAAGCACTGAGATTATGGGTGCACGCTGTCACACATAGCTTCTAATTCCTTCTATTCTTTAAATAGGATAACTATACTGGACATGCTTAATTTAATGTGTCCTCTATAAGATATTTAAGGCCAACTCTTCCCTTAATGTAGTAACAGTTGTGTGAATTTTGAGAACTAGAACAGGTTCTGGGATCAGGTCCTATGGGGATCACACCACAATTCATCACCTGTTATTGGCTATGTGATCATAGGAAATAGCAACAACCTCACATGCATAATGAGAATGAGGATGGCTGATAGTGAGATCAGTTGATCCTGCAGTAACTGGCCTCTGCCCACTTTAGCCTTACCTCTGACTGTGCTCTCCGTATGCACTAGCCACATATGCCTCCATTCTGACCCTGAAGCAGAACTCTTTCCCTAAGTAGCTACAGTCACCTGGATCTCATTATTCAGTTCTAAGCTCAATTACCTTCTAGAAATTCTTTAACTTTCCTAATTAGCAAGATTAGGTATTTCTACTTTTTCCCATCACAACTTTCTTTGCTTTCTTTTTATTCCTTTCATAGTTTAGTCCTTATTACAATATTAAATTTCATCCTCCTTTCTCTCCTTTCTTTAATCTTCACCTTAAAGTACCTTTAGCTGTGCTCTTTAGTCTGTTTCTGTATCTCCAGCACCTACATCCCTGGTACATGATAGAAGTTGGACAACAGCTATAAATGATTATCAGAATACAGATATTAATGTAATGTACTCACTTGAAATATTTTGTATAAAAAATCTATATTGAAATTCATTTCCCTTCTCCTCATTAATTGTTTAGTCTCTCTGATGTCTATTTATACTTCCCAGCTCTTTCTTCTCTTCATCTAATTTTTTCAAAGCCATGTTGTGGGTTCCTGTTTCCTTATAAGTACTTAAATTATGTTTAAGTAAAGTCCCTGAAACTTAGAAAACCTAAAAAACAAATTATTACTAGTGAAACTTCTGAGACCATTGTTATCTAATAAGAAGCTACTGTGGGATACTTTGCTTCCCCAATCAAAAATACAATTGGGGGCTGGAGAAGTCACTTAGTGGATAAAAAGTACTTTCTGCTCTTCCAATTTCAGTTCCCAGGACTCAGTTCAGGTGGTTCATAGCCACTTGTAAATCCAGCTTCATGGGATGTGACACCCTCTGCAGGCTTCTGAGGAAATTTGCACTCATCTGTACACACCCTGACACATACACATAGACATACACATACTTTTAAAAACCCAACAAAAGGGCTGGAACAATGTCTCAGTTATTAAGAGCACTGGCTACTCTTTCAGAAGACCCAGGTTTGAGTCCTAGCATTCATATAGCAGCTGTCAGCTGTCTGTAACTCCAGTTCCATGGCCTCCTACCCCCTCCCACACACAAATGTACAGGCAAAACACCAATGCACATAAAATAAAAATAAAAAAATAAAATATTTACCCACCCCTCTGGCAATGGGCAAAGAGATGCCTTGTTGGTGGTGGTCCTATATCAGTCAGGGGCAGAGCAGATGGCAGTCCTTTGTTTATCCTAGCTTCATGCCTGGCTTTTTGGCCAAAGTTGTCCTATGCCCAGGACTCATAAAAATCAAATTAAATCTAATCCAGGCAGCAAAGCACAAGATGGAGAAGACAGACCTATGGACTGGCATACCACCCACAGACTTGCCCTCCAGTGCACAACACGGGTGGTCCATAGATACCCACTTTCCACCATGACACACTGCATGGATGGAGGATGTCACCCAGGGATTTGCCAGCTGTGTGGCCAGCCTGCAGCATGAAATGCCACAATGAGTGAGTATTCAGTGGTCAGATGGAAAAAATGAGAAGTTGAGCAGCTTGAACATTATGAAGAAAGATGGAACTGGACATTCAAGGATGGAGAGGAATAGCCTGTTGTGAGTGAACAGCCTGCCACCTGGGGCCACGGTGAGGTCCCAGCTAGAGCTGCCACCGAGAACCATGTCTGTCTGTGTCCTTGGTTAAGCAGTGGCAGCAGTGAGTGTTGGTGTCTGCGACTCATGTTACCACTAGAGAACATGGAGACATCCCTGGTCCAGTCTGAGATGAAGGAATGCCAGAGCTGGCTTGGGGACCCCCGGTGGTAGCTCTAGCTGGTCCCACTGGGAGAGTCCTTGGCTTGACATTGACAGTCTTGTGGCTGGGAGTGTAGAGATGCATTCTATGAGAGATTAGACAGTGGCTCTGTAGGTAAAGGCCTTTTGCATGGCTCCCCATGATGGATCACAATGAAAAGAGGCAGTCCATGGTTTTAAGGCATTTATTGTCATGGCAGATGGTGATGAAAGAAGGCAAATAAACTGCATAAGGCAGTTTTCTTGTCAACTATCCCGATGAATATCAAAAATAAATCTGCTTTAATAGATAGTTCTGCCATATTTTATTTTTATTTTGGTATACATTATATAAAAGATGCATCAAACTTTTAAGTTATTATAGCTGGGAAAATAGAAACTTATTCTTCTGATTTTAAAATCCTTTTCTGTCTTTGTGTGGGACAGTATACATGTACATGTATGTGTGTGTGTGTGTTTGTGTATGCTGGTGTCCATGCATATGAGAGAGAGAGAGAGAGAGAGAGAGAGAGAGAGAGAGAGAGAGAGAGAGATACAGAGTGAGATAGGGACAGAGACAGAGAGAAAGAAAGAGAGAGAGAAAATGCACACGAGAGGATGATGTCTAGTATAGTTCTACTGTGCTTGTTAATTTTTATTAACTTTACACAAGCTAGAGTCATCTAGGAAGATAGAACCTCAAATGGGAAATTGGCTCTATCAGATAGACCCATGATGGAGACTGGGTGTACTTTCTTGATTAATGATTGATGTGGGAAGACTCAGATCAAAATGGGCAGTGCCACTCCTGGGGAGGCTATCCTGGAATGTATAAGAATGCAAGCTGAGTAAGTTATGGAAAGCAAGCCAGTGAGCAGCATTTCTTCATGGTTTCTACCTCTGTTCCTATTGAGTTCTTGCTCTGACTTCTCTAAATGATGAGCTATGATAGGGAATACTTATGTCGAATAAGGCTTTTCTTCTCCAAGTTGTTTTTGGTCATGGTATTTTATCACAGCAACATAAAAGCTGACCAGAATGTCTACTTTTTTCTTTTTGAAGCAAGTTATCTCATTAGCTGGGGGCTTGCTCATTTGAGCTAGGCTGACTGACCAGTGAGCCCAGGGATTTGCCTGTCTTTATGTCCCCAGCATTGAAATTTGAAGTGAACACCACAGTGCCTGATTTTTTCATTTTGTCTTTCCAACAAGAGCTTATCTCTGTAGCCTTGGCTATCCTGGAACTCACACTGTAGGCCAGGCTGGCTTTGAACTAAAAGATCTTCCTGCCTCTTCTGCCATACAAGTGCTGGGATTAAATGTATATGCCATCATTGCCCAACTTGGTGCCTCGCTTTTAAAATGAGGGTTCTGAGGAGTGAGCTCAGGATCTCATGTTAGCAAGATCTTGTATTAAAATTATTTTCCCATAATATTTTTATTGATTATTTGGGAATTTCACATCATGAACACTGATCACACTCATTTCCCAGTCTTCCCAGGTCTGTCCTTCTATCCTTATGCCACTCCCCAAGGAAGAAAGAGGAGGAGGAGGAGGAGGAGAAGGAAGAGGAGGAGAGGGGGAGAAGCAGCCAAACGTAAGTCTAATTTATATTGCCTGTATGCTCACTGGAGCGTGGTGAAATTGCCAGTGGCTAACCCTTCAAAGGAAACTTAATTCTTTCCCACTTGCACCCACCCCAGAAGCCACCAGTTGTGGCATCTTTATTACAGTTTTTAAGGGTTCTCTTTGATGGCTTCTGTCTGAGTTGTTACTTTGGGTGGTAGGGATGGGGAGGTAAAGGTTCTCACAGAAGCTTTCTATGTCACTATTTCCATGGTCCATTATATCACTAGAAATCATGTAGAAGTTCATGACTCATGCTCCCGCAGACTATAAACGGGAAGGAAGCTGTTTTTGGAGTGGTATTGATGACTGAAGACTCAGAGTTGAGAAAGAGGAACATAGATAATAGGCTGGTATCAAAATTCTTATTCTGAGAATAAATGTTTATTCTCCACATGGGTGTAAATCTTTACCCTGAACTTTTTTCCTCACCCCAGCAAATAGTATTTTAAGACAAGTGCTGGCTTATTTATGCATAATATAGAGATTGGCACATTTTTTAATGTGAGGCTGCTGTGGGACAGCCTAAAACAGATTTCACTAGAGCAAAATCATTTTGATAATTGCTATTGGATCTCTCTCTCTCTCTCTCTCTCTCTCTCTCTCTCTCTCTCTCTCTCTCTCACACACACACACACACACACACACACACACACACACACACACACACACACACACAGTTTTATATATGTGCCAGGCTAGCCTCAAACTCACTGTGTAACTGAGATTGGTTTTGAACTCGTGATCTCCTGCTTCTGCCTTTCAGATCTCTATCAACACAGTTCCTAATGTGGTCATCTCTTCAGGGATCAGGGGATATAGTCTCCTGGGAAACAGATTCATATCATTCAGTACTGAATCTCTCTGTTATCTGCAAAATCCAGGCCCTTTAAAACCACCTTGAACAACAACAAATAAAATTAGCTTGATAAAGATACTACACATTTTTTTTTTTTTACCTCATGAACTTGAATATAAAAAAATCTCTGGAGCATAAATGGTTAAAATTTCAGTTTCCTCTCGTTTTTACATGTCTTAAAAATCATTTGTTTATTTTCTAGAGGTACAGAGGGTAGGAATAGTTTGCCTGGTATTAATTTTTAGTGTGTCATTCTTTGGTGTGTATGTGTTCATGTGTTTCTCACATTGAAATAAAATGATGGACTTCCTTGCCCACCACAGAACAAATGTGACACACAGCCCCTTCCCTTCCTGAGACCACAGAAGGCCAAAAGCAGGGCAGCTTAGATCAGGGTGGTAAGGAACTTTTGTCATTTCCAAAAGGAAGCATGAGTTACAGTAAGTGACATTTCAGAGGACTGAATCAGATTTGTCGAGGAAGTGAGTTCTTAGACAATTTAACTTAGAATCACAATGGAATTTAATTTAATGCCTGCCTTCATAATTGTGTCTTTCTCTAAGATGGCTACAGATGTAGATATCCCAATTATTTCCCTAAAAGAACAGTAAGTAATTTAACAGTTGAAGTATTCTAATTCACTTTTGAGGCAGCCAAGCCTGAAGATTATAATTAATATATATATTTTGAAAAAGAGAAAATAAAGTGGTTAAGAGAAAGAGGGAGGATACTGCTAGAAAATCTATTAATAAATGAACACGGATGAAGCTAAATTATAAGATCCAAATAAATTAAAGTATTATGGGCAGCTAAGCTTCTTTTTAAATGTCTGTTTTGTTTGTGACCATATGTACTTGAGAAAAATCTTTCCACATTCTTAAATTACTCATGGCAGCAAGATATGGTTTTCTTGTGCAAAGGCTCAGTGAAGCTTCAAAGTACTACCAAATGCTCTACATACCATTTCAGAGAATTAAAACTATGACCAAGATCTTGAGAATAAAAAGAAATATTGATTTGAGGATCAGTAGAAGCAGGACACTGTTTTTTTGGTAGTGTTATGGTTTGGATATGAAATGTCTCTAATGGGCACCTGTGTTTGGACACTTGATGCCATGCTGCTGATACTATTGGGAGAGTTTACAGAATCCTTAGTCTATATGTCCTGGCTAGCAGAAGCTGGATACTGTAGGAAGGGCTTGAAGGTGTCATAGTTGTTCCTGGCTAAGTTGTCTGCTTTCTGACCTGTCAAGGTATGAGAAATGCATTCCCAACAATGAGAGACTGTTGTCTTTGTCATTTTCCTTGTGTTTTTGATAAAATATGGTAACAGAGCAACTCAAGTGAGGAAAGACTTATTTTATCTTGCAGTTAGTTGCATTGTGTCCACATCTAGGAACAGAGGCTTGTCACCTAGGTGAGTATAGATCCTATCAACTTGATGATCAATATTAACCATCATGACTGTCTTCCCTAAAACTGAGCCACTATAAACCCTTTCTCCTTCTTTAGCTTTTGTCAGGCATTGTGTCATTGCAATGAGAAAAGTAACCAATATGGGTATGGTGCACATAGAGGAAATAGTGCCAAGATACCAAGATGGGTTGTGTTTCCAGGACTAGTTGGGAACTACTATTATGAGAGTTGGGATAAAATCATTAAAGGATGATTTCAAATTAGAATCAGAGAGTAAAGAAAAACTTCTCTCACATTATAATTTTAGGGGCTACTGCTTCTAATTTCTACTGTAACTTGAGGCCTATGAAGGGCTTGTTAGCATGGCTGTTTCTTGTGCTTGGTTTGCCTCATAGTTAACCACTTGCTGCTGGTGATCTTGAAAATTCTGTATGGGGCAGTTAAACCAGAAAGACCTTAGGAACATATGTTCATAGGAAGAAAGGAGAAAGAAGAATGTCTGCTTCACTTGAAGAAATTTAGGATAGGGACATAGACAGACAGACAGACAGACAGACAGACAGACACACACACACACACACACACACACACACACACACACACACACACTGTGGCTTCCTGGTCCATTTGGGACAGAAAAGGATGACAAGCTCCCTAGTATTGGTTGTAATACAAACCTGTTCTGTCCTTATGTGGATATGAAAAGACATTATCACTATCAGGAATCTAAAGACCTTTTAAAATTTTCTCTCCGGGACAGGCTTAAATGGAGTCAAGATATTTCCGACTAGGACTTTGGATGTGACCTTTTGTCCCATACAACTTCTAAGTACTTAGCAGACTACACAACTTTTACTTCTTCTGAGATATCGTAGTAGCACCACAGAAAGTATGATACATAGACCAGGAAATAGAAAACAAGAAGATACTTAATTTGGAGGCCTAGTTTTAACTCTCTAGATTGTCCCAGTAAACTATGACTTGGGAAATCCCAGCCTGGACTCCAGAGTAGTGATTGTTAGAAGGAAGACCAGGACAGTAGAGTCTCAGGAAGGATTTAATGCCATTAGGCGCTAAGTAGGAAGAAAAGCCATTGTGCTCTGGACTTTACCATATATGTTTTAGGGGCTTTAATCCTTCTAGACTACTTTTGGCTATAAGCTGAGTACAACTCAGAGCTACCTCCTGCTCATCTTAACTGTTCCCACCACTACTTTTCCCTGTTTCTTATTTTCCTTTTTTTTTTATTAAACTAATAAAACTTATTTTAAAATACACAATTCAGTATTGACATTTTTTAAGTCATCAAAATAATTTACAATAGTTAAATGCCTCTTAAATATACATGATATCTTCTGAAATTAAGGTAATATGCACTCAACTAGTTTTTAAAATCTATTTGGAACATTAAACATGATAAAAGAAGAAAAAACTCTCTTATGAAGTCCTCTATGAAAGGAAATTGTGACAAGTTCCTGATTAGACAGAAACTTTACCATCTCCAAGGGAGAATACACAGTGCAACTGTGGCTTCATAAAATGAATTGGGTAGTGTTCCTTCTGTTTCTATTTTGGGGAATAGTTTGAAGAGTAATGGTTTTAGGTCTTCTTTGAAGGTCTTATAGAATTCTGCTCTAAACACATCTTTTATTGGTTGGGAGAATTTAATGACTGCCTCTATTTCTTTAGGGGTTATGGGAGTGTTTTGATGGTTTATCTGATCCTGACTTAGCTTTGGTATTTGGCATCTGTCTAGAAAATTGTCCATTTCATCCAGATTTTCCAGTTTTGTTGAATATATGCTTTTGTAGTAGGATCTGATGATGTTTTGAATTTCCTCAGTTTCTGTTGTTATATCTCCCTTTTCATTTCTGATTTTGTTAATTTGGATCCTGTCTCTGTGCCCTCCGGTTAGTCTGGCTAAGGGTTTAATCTATCTTGTTGATTTTCTCAAAGAACCAGCTCCTGATTTTGCTTATTCTTTGTATAGTTCTTTTTGTTCCTTCTTGGTTGATTTCAGTCCTGAGTTTGATTATCTCCTGCTGTCTACTCCTCTCTGGTGTGTGTGCTTCTTTTTGTTCTAGAGCTTTCAGGTGTGCTGTTAAGCTGCTAGTGTATGTTCTCTCCAGTTTCTTTTTGGAGGCACTCAGAGCTTTGAGCGTTCCTCTTAACACTGCTTTTATTGTGTCCCATAAGTTTGGTATGTTGTGCCTTCATTTTCATTAAATTCTAAAGTCTTTAATTTCTTTCTTTATTTCTTCCTTGACCAAGTTATCATTGAGTAGGGTGTTGTTGAGCTTCCATGTGTATGTGGGCTTTCTGTTGTTTTTGTTGCTATTGAAGACCAGCCTTTGTCTGTGGTGATGTGATAAGATGAGTGGGATCATTTCAATCTTCTTGTATCTGTTGAGGGCCCATTATATGGTCAGTTTTGGAGAAGGTACCATGAGGTGCCGAGAAGAAGGTATATTCTTTTGTTTTAGGAAGAAATACTCTACAGATATCTGTTAAATCCATTTGGAACATAACTTCTGTTAGTTTCACTGTGTCATTGTTTAGTTTCTGTTTCCGTGATCTGTCCATTGGTGAGAGTGGAGTGTTAAAGTCTTCCACTATTATTGTGTGAGGTACAATGTGTGTTTTGAGCTTTAGTAAAGTTTCTTTAATGAATGTGGTTGCCATTGACTTTAGAGCATAGATGTTGAGAATTGAGAGTTCTTCCTCGTAGATTTTTCCTTTGATGAGTATGAAGTGTCCTTCCTTATCTTTTTAAATAACTTTTGATTGAAAGTCAATTTTTTCTATATTAGAATGCTAATCCAGCTTGTTTGTTGGGACTATTTGCTTAGAAAATTGTTTTCTAGCCCTTTACTCTGAGGTAGTGTATGTCTTTGTTACTGAGGTGTTTCCTGTATGCAGCAAAATGCTGGGTCCTGTTTACTTCTCCAATCTGTTAGTGTATGCCTTTTTATTGGGGAATTGATTCCATTGATATTAAGAGATATTAAGGAATAGTGATTTTTGCTTCCTGTTATTTTTGATGCTATTTTTATGTTTGTGTGGCTATCTTCTTTTCGGTTTGTTGAAAGAGGATTACTTTCTTCCTTTTTCTAGGGTATAGTTTCCCTCCTTGTGTTGGCATCTTTCATCTATTGTCCTTTGTAGGGCTGAATTTGTGGAAACATATTGTGTAAATTTGGTTTTGTCATGGAATATCTTGGTTTCTCCATCTATGGTAATTGAGCATTTTGCTGGGTACATTAGCCTGAGCTGGCATTTTTGTTCTCTTAGGATCTTCTAGCTGTCATGGTCTCTGGTGAGAAGTCTGGTGTAATTCTGATAGGTCTGCCTTTATATGTTACTTAACCTTTTTCCCCTTACTGCTTTTAATATTCTTTCTTTGTTTTGTGCATTTGGTGTTTGACTATTACGTGATGGGAGGAATTTCTTTTCTGGTCCAATCTATTTGGAGTTCTGTAGACTTCTTGTATGTTTATGGGTATCTTTTCCTTTAGGTTAGGAAAGTTTTTTCTATAATTTTCTTGAAGATATCTACTGGTTCTTTAAGTTGGGAATCTTCTCTCTCTTCCATACCTATTATTCTTAGGTTTGTTATTCTCATTGTGTCCTAGAATTCCTGGATGTTTTGGGTTAGGAGCTTTTTGCATTTTGCATTTTCTTTGACTGTTGTTTCAATGATTTCTATGGTATCTTCTGCCCCTGAGATTCTGTCTTCTATCTCATTTATTCTGTTGTGTTATGCTTGCATCTATAACTCCTGATCTCTTTCCTAGGTTTTCTACCTCCAGGGTTGTCTCCCTTTGTGATTTCTTTATTGTTTCTATTTCCACTTTTAGATCCTGGATGGTTTTGTTCATTTCCTTCACCTGTTTGATTGTGTTTTCCAGTAATTCTCTAAGGGATTTCTGTGCTTCTTCTTTAAGGACTTCTAGCTATTCACCTGTGTTCTCCTGTATTTCTTTAAGGGTGTTATTTATGTCCTTCTTAAAGTCCTCTATAATCATCATGAGATGTGATTTTAAATCAGAGTCTTGCTTTTCTGGTGTGTTGGAGTATCCAGGGCTCACTGTGGTGGGAGAACTGGGTTCTGATGATGCCAAGTAGCCATGGTTTCTGTTGCTTATGTTCTTACCCTTTCCTCTCACCATCTGGTTATCTCTGGTGTTAGCTGGTTTTGCTGTCTTTGTGGCTTGTCCTTCCTGCAAGCTTATATGTTAATACTCCTTGGAGACCAGTTCTCTCTGGGAGGAATTTGGGTATGGAGAACTGTGGCACAGGTTCAGCTCCAGGGTGCAGATGGAAACCAGAAGGATCCTGTCACCAGCTTTTCCTTGGTTCCTCTATCCTGATGGCTCCGGGCAGGTTTCTCTTGGGCCAGGAATTTGAGCATAGGTGGTAGTCTTTCTGTGCCCACAGGGTGTTGGCACTGCTGGGAGACCAGCTCTCTCCTGACAGTATTTGAGTATGAAATACTGTGGCACAGGGTCAGTTCCAGGTGCAGACCCTTTTCCCTGTTTCATTTGAACTATGTTCTGCAGGTAACTCTCCAACAGCTTCCACTTCATCCTTTAATCTTGCAGCTTCATGTTCTTTCCATGATTCTCCTCCTGTGTCCATACTCCTTGCTCCTCTACCTGATCAAATACTGACTTTTTAGAGAGTCCTTCCCTGATCACCCATCTATTTCCCAATATCCAGTCACCCTTATTCTGCTTGTTTTACTCCCATAACACTTAAATATCTGTAAGTAATTATTTGAATGTTTTAAAAAAGGTAGTTTAGAATAACTTTTAGATCTAAAGGTGCAAACATAGAATATTCCTAATCCAGTTTCTCTCACTATTGGTGAATTGGATTACTATGGTGCATTTGCTATAAACATGAATCCAAGACTGATATACTACTAAGTAACCTTAGGACTTTATTCAAATTAACTTAGTTTTCACTGTCTATGGGCCTATTCAGATTTCCATATAACATTAAACATAATTCCTTAGTTTCTTATTTTTCCCCTCAAGCCAGGGTCTTACTATGTAGCTTTGGCTGGCGCCAATAACTCTCTATGTAGTTCAGGTTAGCCTCAAACTCATAGAGATCTGCCTGCTTCTGTCTTCCAAGTGCTGGGTTTAAAGGATGTACCACTATTCCTGGCCCTAGTTTTATCCTTTTTTGTGATTGTTTCTCAGATTTTGTTTGGTTTCAATGATGACCATGACAGTTGTGGAATGTCTCTCAAATTGGGTTTTCTTGGTTACACAGGGGTATGTGATTTTGGAAGGAAAAAATGTAAAGGCCAGGCGCCATTCTTCTCACATTGTATCAAGGGCTCAAACTACTAAATGATCTATTGCTGCTAATGTTCACTTTGATTACTAAGGCAGTGTTTGTGAAGTTTCTCTCCTAGACAGTCCCCTGCCCCCATGTTTTTGCATTTACTTTCTTCTTTGTGCTCTGGAAATAAATTAAAAGTAAAAGGTATAGAGTTAAATTCTTCCTCCATATGAAATAAGTTTAGAGAAGGAAGGGGAGGAAGAGGGTATTTTATTTGCTTGTTTGTGCACACACATGTGTGTGTATTTCAAACAGAAACTCACTATATAGTCTCAAATAACCTGGAACTTTCTATTTAAACCAAACTGGCCTCAAATTCACCTGCTTCTGCTTCCTGTGTGCTGGGATCTAAAGGAATTTGCCACTTGGCCTTGATGCACAGAGATTTTTGGTTGTTTGATTTTCTGTTGTGTTCTAAGTCCACAGGAAAGTGCCAGGCACATAATATGTGCTCAATAAATATACTTATGGAATGAGTGAAAGTCTTTACTCTTGTTTTTCCTCTCTCCCTTATTATCCATAGTAAAATTTATAAAAGCCATGTAGGAACATATGTGTCCCAGGCCTATGTGCAGGTCCAGACCAACTTCTCTTCAAAAGGATAGGTTATGCATCCCACCTTGATAGAATAAGGATCCTATCTGTAGAACTCTACCCTAGTACATTCAGTTATTTTTACAGTTGTTTTCTTAACTCGTTCCATGTTACTTTGATAGAATTTTAACTATATAGAGACTTTTTACATTCCACCTTTGGGAAATTGGAAGAGGAATGGCTGGTTATGTAGAGTTTCCTAAAGTATATTTTAGTCTTCTTATGCTGCTAAGCAGAAAGTAGCTTTATTTTACTGTTTGATTTCATTTATTTTATTTTTTCTATAGTAAAACATGGAAATAGCTCTATCTATCTATCTATCTATCTATCTATCTATCTATCTATCTATCTACCTACCTAATCTAATACACATACAAATCAGTGTGTACCCATCATGGGACATGCAGCTCTCATCTTCTTGGGGTTCTAGAATTTAAACCCTCAAAAAATCTCAAGAGCTATAGGAATACAGACAAGGAGAGCTCTACATAGATCATTCTTTAGGGCACGCTCTTCAAACTTTAGAATACATCCAAATCACCTGGAAGGCTTTTAAAAAAACATTGCTTCTCATTACCACCAAATTACCTGATTCAAGATCTTTGGTATGAGATCTATGAATTCATATTTCTCACAAGTTCCCAGGTGATGGCGATCGTGTCGATCTGGACATCACATCATTATTTTAAGCAAAAGAAGTAAGGTGTTTAAATTGGCAATAAAGGCCTTGACAGAAACAAATGTGACATAAAATAATTATGTAGATAATCTCAAACAAAGATCATAAGAAGGAGAAACACATCTACAATAAACAAATATTTAAAGAAGCTGAATATTGAACTTGAAAGAGGCTCCTTTAGGCAAAGACAAAACAATTTGACCTTCAAATAGGCTAGTTATAAAAAACACACACAAAAAAATACCCCGTCAAATGGTTTAAGTCAGGAGTTCCTAATATACTAAAGAACTTTTGGTCACTATCAGGAAGGAAATCATACATTTATCTTGATTTTAGTACATCAACCCTCTCCCTGCATAACAACTACAAAAGAGAGGCAATATATTTTATAAAGGTATTTAATTCATAAAATAGGAACTAATAGAAATAAGATGCCATTATCTTCTCAAGTACTTAGCAGATTCAGACAATGAACAGAACAACAACTAATATTAAAAAGAGAGAGAGAGAAAAATCATACTTTTGGGACTTTATCAATGAGAGCAGAAAACACTACCTACAATATTCAGTCACCAGGTAGGATGAGATTTGAATAATATAATAATAAATGAAATGGTAGTTTACTTTACCTCTCTACACAAAACAGAAATCAGATATTCTGATTAACTATTGCTTAATATGCATAGATACTTATTGCAGATACAACCTGTCTTAGGATTTTATTGCTGTGAACAGATGCCATGATTATGGAAACTCTTATAAAGGAAAACATTTAATTGGGACTGGCTTATAGTTTCAGAGGTTTAGTCTGTTATCATCATGGTAGGAAGCATAGCAGCATATAGGCAGACATGGTGCTGGAGGAGCTAAGATTTCTATATCTGGATTCACAGGCAGCAGAAGATTGTGCTATACTGGATGTAGCCTGAGCATAGGAGACCTCAAAGCCCACTCCCTCAGTAACATACTTCCTCCAACAAGACTAGACCTATTCCAACAAGGCCACACCTACTAATGGTGCCACTCCTTATGACCAAGCATTCTCTATTGCAAAGAGGAGTTTCCTTGATAAGGGGTAAGGACTACACTTATCTGTGGGCATAAGGGAAATTTTAATTTCAAAAAATAAAAGAATAAAAAGAGTCAACAAATAAAAATGCCAGAATTTAACTTAATTCTTTATGAATCAAAAAAGTGTCTGGCTCACATGAATGTGCCCAAAAGGTATAAACTACTTGGCAATTAAACATTCTGGTTAATCACAATTATTATAATTCTCAGAGTCACATTTGACATTGATTGTGACTGTCTCTGTTACTTATGAGCCAAGATTCTGGTCAGAAAACAATATATATTATCCATATTCTTGGAGGATACTTGAACTTGAAGTTTTATTTATATAAACACAGCATACATATAGAGTGGAATAAAATTTTTCTTAAAGTTTCACTATAAAGTTTTAAACTTTCGAGAAGTGTCTCATTGAAAGTGTAGCACAATAGAAGTCACCTGTAGTTTCTCTTATTGTATGAGTTTGGTTCTGTGAAGACATTGCTTTTTGAAAGTCTTTAGGAGATGCCTTTTTCTATTGACTATCTCTGATAAGATAGTCAGGTATGAACAGATTTAGGGGTTGCCTTTTTCTATTGACTATACCTGATAAAATAGTCAGGTATGAAAAGATTACATATACTGGAAATGGTTCTCTACATTAACAGACATAAAGTAGAATTAATAATCAAAGCATGGCCATATCAAGGTTTCTCAAAGGAGATCAGAATTCTCATCTTTGGGCTTACAGAGCAACTGCTTTATTTGTTAAACCATCTCTGCAGTTATGATAAGGTAAATCTTTAAAGTAGTCATGTCCTTGGCTTCTTGGAGGTAAAAGTCAAATGGGAGGCTATCTAAATGTGGGCACAGTTAGTGGAGTTTTTAAAGATAGTTGAGAGGAGAAACATAATCTTTGTGCAGAAATAGTGATGTAGCTCAAAAAAGGACATGTAAATACAATCTGTACTCTTTTGTTGAAGGATGACGCAATTTGCTTTGAGTATGAGAAATGTACAAGGCTAAGACTGAAGTCATAGAGCTTCAGGACAGGGAAGCCTGACTATACCAGCTTTGATTTATGTTGTTTTTTTTTTTTCTCATCAAACTTCTTTTTTCTCCTAGATAACCGGTGCCAAAGCCTTTTTCCTGTTTCAGGATATCAGAACTCTTGTGAGCCTTAAAATTCTATCCACCTAAAAGAATATAGGGCTAATGAAGCTCACTATAGTATATTTCTTAAGAGTACCTTTTCTCCTTCCCTCCTTCCCCTCCCTCCCCCTCCTGCCCCCCTCTTCCCCCTCTCTTCTTTTTTCCTTTCTTTCTTCATTCTTTCCTTCCTTTTGTGAGAATTAGGTCTTACTATGTACCTCCAACTGGTCTAGAACTCAATATATAGATCAGGCTGGCCTTAAACTCATGGAAATCTGCCTGTATCTGCCTCATGAGTGCTGGGATTAAAGGTGTGAGCCTTCTAGCTTTTCAAACTAATGCTTTATTGTGATATTGAGTCAGTAATAAGGAGTAAGCCTTGATATTTTAAAAGACCTGCTGTCATTTAAAGTAATAAATGTTTTAGAACTTATGGATGTATAGCCTGTACATATTCTTCCAGATTCCTAATCTAGGACCTGGGGCTCCATGGCCAGTGCTCTGAAACCACCTGAGCTTCATAGATTAGCAATCATTGATTAAGCTGCATCAGGTTTTCCTCTTTGGAGTGCACTGTACTTTCAGGTTGGAAGAGCTTGAGTCATCTTGAATATCAGAACCATAGTTAATGTTGTTAGAAAGAAAAAATAGGCTAGGTAAAAGATTTGATTTTTTTCTATAATCAACCTGACAGAGGAGCCCAACATCTGAGATTTAAGGGGCTCATACACAGGATGAGGTTTGAAAGGAGCGAAGGAAGACTGAGCTACATAGAAATCTACAATGTGTAAGATAACTGAAGAAAGTGATTAAAAGGAGAAAATTAGTGTGGGAAATGAAAACAGAAGAAGATGTTTTTTGATACTGGTTGAGAACACTTGAAAGAAACCAGTCAACAAGAACAAAAACTAGCCTCAACTACGGTCTTGTTTATGGTTTTATTGACCCAAATAGAACTTTCAAATTATTTAATAAGCTAATTTCTCCAGCTAATGTGCTTGCTTGAACTTTATCAAAAAATATTTGCATCTAAGTAAATGATCCTCTCTATAAAATATGTCCGTGTATAAATGGACACTGATTCATAGATACCACAAGTAAATGGTGTCATAAACATTTGCTCTTTTGTATCTGGCTTGTTCATGGGTTAGTGTCTTTGAAGTTCATCTATGTTATATGATGTATTAACAGTTTATAGCTTTTAAATTAATTGTTGGTTGTATAAAATAATGAGTTTTATTATGACATTTCCATGTATATGTGTGTATATAGATAATTTTCCTTTGTTCATATTCATTCCTCATTGCCCTTTTCATTACTTTTTAAAGTTGTGTAATATCCTACCATGTGGATACACTGAAGTTTGTTTATTCATTCATGCCTTGATGAATATTTGGATGACCTCTACCTTTTAGCTACCTGTCAATAATGCTGCTATAAATCTTTGTAGTTGTTGTCATAGGAAAGTGGAAAGTTGAACTAGAGAAGAGAGGCATGATGAGTCTTTAGGATGCTTTCTTTCTAGGTCATTGGAGCCCACTTTGCTTGTGTAAATGAGCCAGTACTGAATCCAGCCCAAGTTAGTAGAGCTTCACACATGAGTTTGGAAGCAAAACCGCTGTTGGTGATCAGGGCTTCTTAGTATCACATGTAAACATGTTTGTTTATATCTCCCAAGAACCTTAAAAGAAAGTAGGACAGGTGAATTGAAGCATCGTATTTCCCTTAGGCAAAGTCTCTCATTGAACCTGGGACATACTATTTCAGCCACATTAGTTAGCTAGCAAACCCCAGTTTTTCTGTTTTTATGGCCTCTGCCTGAGTGCACATAGGCATACACACCGCACATGCACCCCCCTACTTGCATACATACACAATACCTATAATAAAACATAAATTTGATAGAAAACAATGTATAAAACATAGACTCAATATTTTCTGTATATATACAGAAATATATATATATATATAAGAACAACATGATAATTTAACACATGCACAGTATGCAAGATGGGTGTTTTCTTGTTATCGTTGAGAATGTTTCTCAGAATATTGATAGTTTATTTTCTAACATGAGAAACGCTACTTGGAATTTAGGGAGTTTCTGTTGAGTTGAATTTTAATAATTTATCCATACATAGACAAGCATGGATAGTCTTCATCTTGGGTTCCATTGTATCTCTTTTCTCTAAATTCTCTAAATTTCTCTAAATTTCCCAGTTTCCAGTAGAAATCAGTCTTTTATCCAACTAGAGTCAAGAGGTGTCTATTGCTTCAAGATCCTAAAACATGAGCTTGGATGAATACATTTATAAGGAAACCTAAAGCCAAAATACAATAGTTGTCTCAAGCCGAAGTTCTTTATACTTGAGCTGTGAAGTGTCCTACCTGTGTTTTTTTTTTTCATGGACAATCAGTTTTACTTGGACAAATGTCTGACAGGTAAATTATGATTATTTGACTAGTGTATTTGGAAGATATTTTTGTGAAAATCAATGAAGTGAGCATGTTATTTCAAGGAAAATAACTAACAGTATTTGTTGCCAAAGATAAATTTCCAACTTTCAAGAAAAAATTAGAATTTTGAAAAGCTTATATACACTGCCATGAGCTTTCCAGCTTCCAAACACTTAAAGATATTTTCTGAAGAGATTGGTGTTGATATTAAGGAATATAATAAAAGTTTCTTTTTTAAAATAACAAAACACATCAGCATTAGGAAGATCTATCTAACATGGTGAACTGATATTTTCCAGATGACCAATCCACAGTTTTATAAAATTATAAATGAGTTAAAAAACAATCCTGGTATAAGATATATCATTGAACTTTAGTGTAACAGAGAATAAAAAGGTCATTAATGTGGTCTTAGTTTCTATTGTAAAACCAACTATATTTTGCATATCAATATGTGTGTAGTGCATGTATGCATGTATACATGTCTGCACTTGTGTGGAGTCTCAGTGTTAATGTTGGGTGGTTTCCTCAGTTCTCTCTTTATTTATTGAAGCATGGTCCAAGGATCTCCGGGATCTGACTCTGATGTACTGGTATCACAGGCTGGTTGCTGTGCTCACCTGGCATGTACATAGGCTCTCCAATTTGAACTGCTGTCTTCATTCAGGTTTGCATGGCAAATGATATACTTATTGAACAATAATGCCCCAGCCTCCATATCAGCTTTTATGGATATATCATTTTCACTTTTTGACGTAGTTTCTAAAGGGATTATCCACATTTTCTCCCAACAGATTATTAAAATAGATCCCTTTATTTTCAAACTATATATTTGTAAAAGATGAATTGTTTATATTTCCACAAAGATTATAATGAGTAGACTACAAAAGTAGTCTGTGAGAGTCTCATACAAAAAAGTATGAGAGTCTAATTTTATTATATTAAGCCAGACTATTAAAAGATTTGAAAATACAAAACAATGTTAATCTCATTAAATTTTTGTTTTAAAAAAATTACTTTTTACTAAAATATTTTAGTTATGCTAACTTGTAGTTTTAACCTTGCTATTTTCAAAATGAAGTTGCAATTCACTATCTTATATCTTTCACTTTTACTTGTAACATGATAAGTACTTAATAGTTGTAACTCACATTAACCATGCTCATTAGAGTTCTCAAGTTTTGAGACCATAAAGAAGTTCTGGACTGCAAAATTCCAGGATTTCTGGTACAATACAAATAAATGTTTCTTAGGCTAAGATTTTTTTTTAAAAAAAAGAAACTGCATTAGAAACACATGAGTAGCTTCTTGGAAAATGCAAATTTCTTATCCATGCCTTGAATTGACTTGGGCTAGCCCATACTGGTCATATTCTAAAATTTGCAAACAAAACAAAGTTTGTCTTTAATAAACTTAAGGTAGATCACTGGTGGTGTGGTCAGTTTTTTCATCTGAAATTATAGATAATCACATTGCGCACATCACCTGTTCTGTTCTGCTAAAGGAACAAACTTCAAGAAGTATCACAACGGCAATGGCAAAGAGTTCTCTAGCCAACTTTCCTTCCAAAGCAACTTAGGTGCAGAAAGAAATTAACATATGGCAGTGGAGTGCACTTGCAAGTTAGCTATGAAGGTGAGCATGCTCTCTTAAACATTTTCATTTTTATTATGATCCAGTAGAAAGTCTTTTGGCTGACTCTGTGGTAGCCATTTAAGATAAAGCAAAGAGTTGGGGGAGTTGATGCAATGTGGCTGGGTTGAGTACAGAAGAATGGATCTTGGCAACTAAGACATATAGAAGCCAAAGTAAGGGATGTGTTTTTCTGAAAAGCCACATCTGGATCTCTGGTTAATGTTGTATCTGATCTTTTGCCTCAGACAAGAGTCTAACCAAAGAAAACACATGAAATATCAGGATATGGCACATTTTTGATTTGTCAAAAATAGTACCAGACATTTAAAGCACTTTGACTATAGACATTATATGTATGCCTGTTTGAGGGTACTGGGAATTCCACTATGTAACTTTGAACCACGTCTCCTTGTGACCTGGCTCCTGGATAAAACCAGATATCTGAACTACCAAAACAGGTACCTATTTACAGACTGCTTGTTGTTAGAGTAGCTAAATGATGTCATGGGGCAGAAGCTAGGGAATGTAAATCTGTTTTGGGTACATGGTACATGATTTCTCTTTTCTTTATGTGGCATCCATGTTATAGCTATGAAGATGTTTTCATGTCAAATTTCTGAAAGGTGATTGTATGCAACACTTTATATACAAACACTGAAGGTGATTGTATATAACAGCACTTGTCATTTTTCTTTTTATCTTTTTCATGGGGCTTTGTTTCCACCTCTCATCTCTTTCCTAATTCTTGACTCTTACTGTTGCTATACACATGCCAAATTATCTTATTTTCCACCTTTTCCCCAGTTGATGTTAATTTGTCAAAACTTGTTCTCAGAAAAGTGTCCTGAGTTCTATCCAGCATAACACATCAAATACTTTGTTGTTTTATATTTCTATGAGGCGAAGTATTTGCTTCACAATTCATTTATGTGTTGTAGAAGAAATATGGGAATGCAACATTGACTTGAACAAAGAAGTCAAAGAAACAGTGTCCAAAAAGACAAGTTCACAGTGGCCCAAAACATTAGAAGCACAAATTTTCCTTGTATAAGCTTAAAATGTCAGTCAGTATAAGAGGAAGCATTTGCGCATTATTATTGTGTTTCCTGTTTCTCCCCTTAGTCCTATCCTTTCCTACTGACTGGAATTCTGGCCAGAGAATGATACACTCTACTTGTTCATAGCTCCCTCCTGCCTTCCCACCCCTTTTATCTGACTCTAAGAGGTCCCGTGTGGCCATCTTCTACCTCAGAACTGTACCAGAATATTGTTCCCTTTTCCTTCATAGATAAAACGTCTATTTAGATATCTTGCTCTGGGCTAGACATTTGGTATGTGTTATTCCACTTGACTTTTGCCACAGTTCTATGAGGTAACAATGACCAGTCACTTTTCACAAGTAAGTAAAAGTGAATGCCAGAAAACTGAATTACAACAGCTAGTGAATTGTGAAACAAACTATTTTGCTTAATCAATCAAGTGGACTTTTCATTTTCAAACACTCCTATAATTCTGTCTTGCCTTCATTTCTAAAAGTATACACAATGAACTAGCATAATAACCTAATAGTCAGTATGGTAAGTGCTCAATATTCTCCTTAAGGGAAACTTTGCATCTTGAAAGAGAGGTCTTAGAAATGGGAACAATTCTGCTGAACTTCCCATAGAGTGATGGCTGAAGGTATATTAGGAACAAAACTCCCTCTGTATGTGAAAGTGTACCATGTACAAAACGATCCCAATCTTTCAATTTTTGGGACATGCCTAGCAAACAGAAATCTCTTGTTAACTCCATATGGTGTTTGAATATTTACCAACAGTTAAATTTTTAATTAAAACATGAGATGACTCAAGTTATGAGTAGAGATGTATGCCTATCATCCTAGCACTCAGGAGGCAGGAAGCTAATGAGTTCAAATCCAGTGTGGGCTACATAGTGAGTTCTAGGCTAGTTTAAGCTTTAGAACAAATAATACCTTGTCTTAAAACAAAACAAAACAACAAAAATTAGATGCAGGGGCTGTGTTATCAATGTGTCAGTTGGGACTGAGATCCACAATTCTGCATTTTGATTGGTTGTAGTTTTCTGTCATATCTCCATCTTTTGTAAAGACAAGTTTCCTTGATGAACAATGACGACTACACTTATCTGTGGGTATACTGTAAATATTTAGAATGTAGTTAGTGTGTCTCCTGTTAGGGTAAAGTGACTATTGTAGGTTTTCCTCTGAGACCAATGACTTTACCAGCCCTGGGTAGTTGACTAGGTTTCCAGTACCAGGCATGATTTTCCATTTATTGAGTGAGTCTTAAATCCAACTAGAGAGCTGTTGGTTAACCATCAACATAGGTGTAGCACTATTGTACCCTTAGGGTTATTGTGCCATGATATTCATTGTTGTGATTAATAAACATAGCTAAATTGAATTGTTGATTGCTTCCCTTTTTGGAATCTTGCATGACATCTTCTGGCTATGAAAGCTGGTCCTCAGGGTGGAGGATTTCAAATAATTTCCAATTCAAGACCTCTAGGTTCTGTGTCTGAAGTGCATGGTGTCTTCAGCAATAAGGACTTACCTTCCTCGTCTGGAAAGGACTAAAGGGTGAAAGCAATAGCTTGTAATGTTTTGGGAATTACTTGGACAACCTTACTCTACTACTCAAAAATGGGCTTCTTGTGCCTAGTGTTGGGAGTTTTGTTAAATTAAATTATCTTTACCTTTGGGAGAGAGTATTGTCAGTGTAGATGAGAGAATTTCATTTAAAATATATATGTTTGCTCTCCACAGAATTGTATTTATCACAGATATTTTAAGATATTTAATAGTATGATTTTTATGACTTTTAAAGAAATTCTTACTATTATTTGACTCTCTTCCCTCCTGTTTTTATGTCCCTTGCTCCTCCCTAATTAGAGCCTCCCATTTCCCCATATTTTCACCATCAGATCACCTGAACATTGCTGTTCCACTCTCTATTTCCTCCTAACCCCTCTACCTTGGCAGTGGTCCCATTTTACTTTCCATGTTCTGTAGTTACTCCAGAATATGTACTCACATGTGGTGACTTTCAGGTAGGAGCCTTCAATAAGAGACAACACATGACACTTGACTTTCTAGATCTAGATTACCTCACTCTTTTCTAGTTCCATCCGTTTAACTGCTAAGTTCATGATTTCACTTTTAAAAACAATACATAGTGTATATGCACCATATTTTTATTGTCTATTCGTCAGTTGAAAGCATGCTAAGCAAGTATCTATGAAATAAGATCCAGTCCTTTGGACATAAGCCAAGGAATGGTATAGCTGGGTCATATGGTAGATTTGTTTTTAGATCCTTGATAATTCTCCATGCTGATTTACAGAGTGGTAGTACCAGCTGGCAATCCCACCAACAGTTAATTTGTTACAGGTTTTTTGTTTGTTTATTTATTTATTTTCTTTCTTTATATTTCTGGATATTAATAAACTGTCAGGTGTATAGCTGGCAGAGATTCTCTCCTACTGTTTTTTTTTTATTCTGCACCTGAGTGTTTCTTTAACTGTACATAGCTTTTTAGCTTTATGAAGCCCTATTTGTTAATGTGTTGGCCTTAATTCTTGAGTGAATGGGATCCTACACAGAATGTCTGTTCCCATGCCTATATTATATGGGGTACTGACTGTTTTCTTCCATCAATATTATTTCCTGTATTTTTAAAGGTTTGGTTCATTGAACATAAAATTTTTAGAGTATTTATATCATGGAAAGATTTTCTTTCTTCTTCAACTATGGCAGATAGTTTTGCTAGGTATATTAGTCTAGGTTGGCCATCATGATCTTTTAGGACTTAAAATGTATTGCTTCTAGCTCTTATGAATTTTAAGGTTTCCACTGAGAAATCAGCTGTTATTCTGATGGGTTTTCCTTTATATATGACTTGTTTTTTTCTCTTACAGTTTCAATACACCTTTTTGTTGTTGTTGTTGTTGTTCTGTAGGCATAGTGTTTTAACTATGATATATCATGGGAATTTTCTTTTCTGGTCTTGTCTATTTGGCATTCTGTGGGCTTCTTGTATCTGCACAGATATATCCTTCCTTAGTTTGGGAAAATCTTTCTTTTATGCTCTTGTTATTGTTCTGGTCTAGGCCATTTACTTAATATTCCTCTCCCACATCTATACCTGTAGTTCACAGATTTGGTCTTTTCATTTTGGTATCCCACATCCTGCATACACCTTTCTTTTTTTTCCTTTGTTTTTATTTTTCATACTCTTTGCTTATTTCATCTTGATTGTTTATTTTTGAGTCCTGATATTCTATCTGTTTATAAAACTTTCCATTGAAATTTTAGTTGGGTTCTTGAGTATTTCAATTCTATCTTCTTTTCAGCTTGAATCCTCTTCTATCTATTGAATTGCATTTTCATGTTCTGGATTGTCTTTATCATTTTGGTGTTTTCTTGGGTATCTCTTACAAATTTATAATCCTTAAGATTTTTAATTTCATTGAACTATGTCATTGTGCCTTCTTTAAACTCCTTATATTCTTTGAGGCAGTTTATGATATTTTGTTTACATTCTGTATATCGAGATTTATCAAGGTAATTCTCATTGACAAACATTTCTGCCAGACTGGTAGGTTTGAGAGGGGGGGGATACTGGTTTGACTTTTCATATTGTTATGACTTTTGTGATAAAATCTGGGCATTTCTTTGTTCTAATTCTGTGTCTAATATGGACCAAGTAAGTGTGGGCAAAGCAAAGGATGTATGAATAAGACTCATCCTAGAGGTTGGAGATGGTTTAAATGTAAAGAAATCAAGTGGATAAAGGGGGCATGTGTTAAAGTTGTGCATCTTGATTCAAACCTTTTGCCTTAGTTAAGGTTTCTATTGCTGCAGTGAAACACCATGACCAAAATGCAAGTTGGGGAGGAAAGAGTTTATTCAGCTTACACTTCCACATTGTTGTTCATCACCAAAGGAAATCAGACAGGAACTCAAGCAGAGCAGTTTCCTGGAGACAGGAGACGAGGCCATAGAGAGTTGCTGCTTACTGACTTGATTCTCCTGGCTTGCTCAGCCTGCTTTCTTATAAAACCCAGGACTATTAGCCCAGGGATGGTAGCACCCACAACTGGCTGAGCCCTCCCCCATTGATCACTATTGGGGAAATGCCTTACAGCTGAATTTCATCGACACATTTCCTTAAATGAAGCTCCTTTCTTTCTGATGACTCTAGATTGTGACAGGTTGACATAAAACCAGCCAGTATACCTGTAGTATGAGGATGATCTGTTGGGGTGGAGTTTAAATGTGGTACGGGAGTGACCAGTATATTGGGAAGTATGCAGGACAGGTCTTGCCAGAAGCCTAGATATTGGTTGAAGTTTAGGCAAGGGTGGACAGATTAGGCTGAGGCAGTGGATGTAGGACATGGAGCATGTGTGGAAGGGTGAGTGAGAAAGACTCACTCTTATATGCTTTGTAGAACTGTCTCCAAATTCTTTTTTTTTTTTCTTCAAAGCAGTTTATTAGTGAAAAACTGGAAACCTAAAAATTCAACAGTAGTTTAACAAAATGTGGCACATATGAAGAAATATCATGCATCCATTAAAAAAGATGTAGAAATACATATGACACAGCAAGATAAGCATGGTACTGTTGAGTTAAAAAGTTATAAAATAGCATGTACGATTTGATCCCGTTAAAAAAAATCTGCAAGTGTACAGAGAACTGGAGGCCAGGCCTCAGTCACAGCACTTCTCAGACGGTGGAACTGTAGGCCATGTCTTTATTTTTACCTCTAAAAGTTTTCTTTTTGTCAGCATATTATGACTTGTCTTAATAAAAAAGCATTTACAATTTTTAAAACGTCTGCTCTGTCGTAGGAGTAGAGCTTAGGGACTGAGGTCCAGAGGTGCACACACATTCGTCTACACTGCTTCATGGTTTCTCAGGGTGTCCTGAAGCTAACCCAGCTCAAAGGCACTGTATGGAAGTATGGTGGTTAGAGCTCCTGGTTCTTCAGAGCTGTGCTTCTCAGCCTGCCTAACGTGCAGCCCTCTAATACAGTTCTTTATGCTGTGGTGACCCCCACCATACAATTATTTTCATTGCTATGACATAACTGTAATTTCACTACTGGTATGAATCACAATGTACACATGCTTTCTGATGGACTTAGGCGAGCCCTGCGACGGGGTCATGCAACACACGTGAAAGTCATCCACAGGCTGAGAACCACTGTAGATGGGTCCACATTCCCAGAAACCCCTTACCCAGGTGCTGCCGTTCTAAGCAACGCTTTCCTCTCTGACATGAATGTATCCTGCTACCTACGTACCCACTTCTTAGACTGGTCCGAAAGGACCTCAGCCAGTCAGAGTGGCAGTAAGGCTTACAGAGGCAAGGGGAAATGTTCAAGTGTTGTCAAATCATAGCGCCTGGGGGTCCATGGCCAGCTCTGTCAACTGTCTCCAAATTCTTAAGAGATGGAAATAAAATGGAGCCTCCTGCCAAAGAGACTCAAGCTTCATATTGTCACAAACTAAATTGTCCAGTTTATCACATTTGCTTCTGAGCTACTGTAGGTATTTGACCCTGAGACTTATGAAGACAATGAATATCCTTTTTCCTCTCAGAATAGGCATTATTTATGGAGGCAGAAGCTGTCAAGAAGCTGAAGTTGATATTCTGCTTCCCCCATTTCCATGAAGAAAGCATAATATCTCAACTCAGATGTCTCAATGATGAGGGACTTTTGACAAGAGAAAGGATACCATCAAATAAACAGTGCTTTTATCTTTGGATTAGAGCTGTTTGATATTGGATAAGGTAGTATCAATGACTAATTTATAGGTAGACATTTGTCTTGATCACAATTAAGGTGACAAGGACTGGGGAAAACCACATTTTTCACTTGGATTTACAAAAAGGATTAAAAATAGCAAAATGTTTGTAAAATTAATAGGATTTTACCCACTTTCATAAGCACCATCCCCTCTCACATAGTTTCCCCATTGTTTGCACTCAGGAAAATTGATAATATTTATCTTTGACTAATTATTATGAATCTCTAACCAGAGAGCCATGTCTGTCAAAACCAACATTTGATTCTGCTACCTGGTTGATCATGATCATTCTCTATAACATACCTCTGCTACCATGATGTTATTTTCAAGTACATGGAGCAAAACAGATATTGACTGATCCCTTTCAAAGCATACACCATTTTATTTTATCACAGTGATGATAAAAAATAACTGATAAAAATTTGCACCAGAGAAGTGGGGTATTTTCTTTGACTAAACACAACCATGTGATTTTAAGGACCATTGGAACTAGCTTTCAGGAAGAGGAATTTGGAAAAGATTATGGTCTCTATGAAAGAAGCTATAGGACACACTAGGCAGAGATTAGTTGGCAATTTTTTTGGCGCTCAGGAGATCAGACTAGTGGTAAAAATATAACACAGACAGAAAAGGCTATACTCATGAGTTTTAGATAAGAAAAATACTCTAATTATGAACTGGACAAGAAATAATTCATGTTGCAACTGGAAAATAATTTGTCTATATTTTGTTCATGACCTGACATTTGGAGGTAGCCTGAGTTTAAAGATGTCACACCAATCAATTCAGTAAAGGAAATTTTAAGAGAACATAACATCCCTGCTATGATATGCCCACATTGTGTCTACTTTTAGTCAGATTCCATAGTGAGAATCAGGGGCAAGAACCCAAGCAATAAGATTTTAAAAACTCCTATTAATCAGATAGGATACAGATTCTTGTAATTTTTTCTATATTTTTGCATCCAGTTCATACTGTCTTGCCTGTATCTTTTTCTTTCCTTGTAGTTAATGATAGAGCAGCTAGAGTCCCAAAGTTATCTTGGAAAATTCTCCTAGTCTTCTTGTACTGAAGACCTTAAATGCTATTTATTCCATTTGTTTTGCTCATCCCCACTTGTGCTTGATTTGGCTAAGTACTTGATCCCAATGATCCAGCAACTCATATCACAAGAAGATCACTTTATTCTCCATGTACCACACAAAATCTTTTCCACATGGCATTTGTTTGGTATGTGCCAGGAATTACAGAGTGGAAAAAGTTGAGCAGATCTTGATTCTCTGTTAAAGTTTAGATAAGAGCATAGATTGCTACCTCAGCTGGAAATGGCTTACCTCATATACATGGATAATGGGCACATACATGCATCCAAATGACTTTTATGCCTGTTAACAATACACATTTTCTAGTAAACACCATCCTTCTGACTTCATTGGAGAGGAGTATGCTTCATTTTCTTGTTCTCAACAGGTTATATTTTAGCAAAAGAAAAAAAATGTGACCATGTTGGTTTTGTTTGACTGGTAGCAGAAAACAAAGACACAATTGCAAGTTTTTAAAATTTTAAGTTGAGTGGGTGGTTGTAAAATGTCATAGAAGTCAACTTAAGACATTTGGCAAGAAAACTCAATGTTGCATCAGCACAGATTAGGCTGGCTTTCTACAGTCAGAAGCAACAGAGCATGAAAAGTGTATTCAAGGGCATTAGTTGGAGAAAAATACTTCCCAAACCAAGAGTGGACAGGGTGATATTATGGGATAGAAAGAATTTTTGGGGTGGATATGGGTCAGAAATCAAAGGGAGTTAGGTATCAAGGTGGAATCATTCTGTATTAAAGCTCTGACTACACTCAACTCTAAGTAGTAAAGCAAGTGTCCAGAGAAGGTAACCCAAAGATTCATTATTAGCCACCACTAATACTCTGTGGCATCAGGTTATTCTACTGTGTTCTCTAGTTTCTCTGCTTGAAGGTACTGTGGACACAAAATAAGATAGGAGAATGGTGAAGATAGAAAGGAATAAGGAAAATGAAATGAAGAATGAAACTGAGGTGCAATGCACCAAGAAAAGAACTGACAATCAGATAAGTATGGCCAGTGTAACTCCTGGAAGGAATTAGAAAAACCAAGGAGAGTCAGATTTTGGAATCATGCGGAAAGAGCTTTTTATGTTCAGTGCATGGAATATGCCATATTTGATTGGGTTGGTTTGTTACCAAAAATGGGCAACTGAAAATATCAACAGTATTTGAACTTTAAAATGAGACTATCAGAGATGAAATAGACCAACAAATTGCTGCCATCTAAAGAGGACAGGCAGACTCTCCTCCTCTTCCTCTTGTTCTTCCTCCTCCTCCTCCTCATTCTGTCTTGTGATAGGCCCTAGAAACACTCACACCATTCATCAGATGAAGAATATCACCCATCTCTTCTTTTGATGTAGTCAGCAGAATTTTCATGGACTTCATTGAAGCATTCAAATCATAGTCTTCGAAACAAAACCATAAACTCAGGAGTACTTGTAGGCAAGTATCAGAGTAGGCTCCTGATAATGATGAATACAGCTAATCACTGAAAACTAAGGCAGTAACCAGATCTAAAGAAGTCTTCCAAAGATAATAGACTTTCTTGAAGCCCTTCTGTGCCATCACCAAAGGCTTCCAGATAAGATAAACAGACAATAAACAGTATTTCAATCACATGAGCTCTAAAAAACAAACAAACAAACAAACAAACGAGTACTCACTGCATAAAAACTACCAGAGAGTGTTCAGTTTCTGATCTTACAATACCAAACATTCCAAAATTGATATTGTCAAGAGACCTGGACCCTCAAAACCTAAGATGATTTGAGCAACTGGATGATAGGATGTGACCATGGAGTTCTCCATTGGATGAAACAGGGGTCATAAGTCTGGATACTATTGTAGCTACCATTTATTGAGAATTTATTTAGTTGATGTTTTGGGGAAGAGTGGCACATCTCATCACTCCTGAGGTTAGTGTCACTTGGAGTTTACTGTTTTCTAGTAAATGACCAAAGATAAGTTAAAATGTAATAATAACAAGTCTATGCAAAATGATTATGATTTGTGGTCCCTACTGCCTTCCCTACCTCAGTAATAAACTGTTATATGTATGTGTAACAGCCATAGAAACAAAAACAAAGTTCAGGGCAGGGAATATGGTCATACCTAGTTGGCTTTTTTTTTTTTTTAAGAAAAAAGGTAGGTATATCTTAACACAAAACTATTCTACGTTGTTGAAGAGCTCGTAAATTTCATCTGCAGTGGGTCCCCTTTAGAAGGTCAATGTGGTAAATGTACTGATATTTCTCTCTCTCTCTCTCTCTCTCTCTCTCTCTCTCTCTCTCTCTCTCTCTCTCTCTCTTTTTGGTTTTTCGAGACAGTGTTTGTCTGTGTAGCCCTGGCTGTCCTGGAACTCACTCTATAGACCAGACTGGCCTTGAACTCAGAAATCCGCCTGCCTCTGCCTCCCAAGTGTTGGGATTAAAGACGTGTGCCACCACTGCCCGGCTCTGATGTTTCTTAATATGTAAGAACTAGAGGGTCTAGTTATACTTTCTTTTTGAAATCTTCAGTCCCTTCTTGAGCAATTTTTACAATGGATTCTGCTAAGGTAGAGAAGAGATAGAGAATGATATGGCAGTAGAAAACAACCCAGAAGACTTCTAACAAATGCCTCTGACAGATCCAGAAGGCCTATGTTGGATCACTATCATGAGCAGTAGCCTTCAACATGAATATTTCTTATAGGTGTATTGGGGAGCTGAGTATAAGGGTTTATGTGTGGTGACTTATGGTTATAAGCCCAACACTCAGGAAGGTGAAGCAAGAGGATCACCAGCTTGGGCCAAGTCTAGACTAATAACATGTACAAACAAACAAACTGTTTTTCTCAGGCCCGAGTCTCAAATATGGCTTTATGTCTTACTAGCTATACAACCTTGGGCAATTATATTTTCCCTTGAATCATAGTTTCCTAATATTTTAAACGTGATTTATAAGGCCCACTTCATTGTTTAAATAATGTAATACCTACAGAGTTGCCTCTAGGATGTGTGGAAGCCTTGGAACTGTAGTGTGTGTGTGTGTGTGTGTGTGTGTGCGCGCGCGCGCATGCATTTGTGTGTTCCCTTGTACTGAACTGCAATTAATCAGTCAATAAATAGACGAAATAAAACGTTTGAAGTTGTAAACATTTCTATGGAGCACTGATTTATTGAAGAGACTGTAGATTAATGCTTAGGAAAAAGAAACTTGTATAATTATTTCATGTTTAATTGGTGCATGTGAACTTTTCATAGTGTTTCAGTGCTGGTTGTTCTTGTCCAGAGGCCACTCTTTGCACTCTTTATGTTTGGCTCGTATTAAGTGTGCCTTTTCTGTCCAACTTTCTACTCCCACAAATCAACCAGTACATATGCTGTGGCTCTTTGAACCTTATTTGGATTGGAGTGATACATAGTTTCTGGCTATTGTAGGTCCCAACATTATGTGCTTAACTCTATCACTATTTCATCCTGCAGGGGGCCCTGTGAGTGCCTGTGGCTTCCAATTGCTCCCTTAGATGCTGTTGCTATAATTTGTCCTTTTTTCTGGCCACAAATACAGGTCTCAAGATATGTGGGAAAATGCAAGCACACCATAAACGAGAAGGAACACAATGTTAGCAACATTGTTTTCGAACTCTTCCAGCTTTATTTCTCCATTCTTACAGCAGTATGACGCCTTTAATTGTTTCCAAACCCCCTCTTTCTATTTACTGATGGCAGAAAGAAGGATATGCATGGATTTTGTAGGCTTATTTGGGAAGAGTGACACTGTTCATGCACAGAATGTACATCACTTATTCTGCATTGATAAGGAATTCCGAGAAAATGCTAGAGCGCTGACTTATCAAGCTTGAGGTCCTGGGTTTCCTAGAAAGCACTATAGAAAAAAAGAGAATACAATGTCAGTATATCAGTATATTAAAAGTAAGAAAATATGATCAGAAATGCCCTTTGGTATTAAAAAACAACAAACTAAAAAGCCCCTAAAGGACACAAGGCAACTTCCTGACATGTGGCACAAAACCTATGGAGATGGTTTAGGTGACCACTCTGGATACCAGCTTTGAGAATGTACACAGGCTAATGTATATCTGTCACCATCCTTAATATCTTCAGTTACTACAAATGGAAGATGACATTGTGATCAGAACACAGATGGGCAAGAGCCAATGAACAAGCTCATGCAGAGTTCAAAGCCAAATGATAGTGGTAGATTGTTAGTATCCCTAGGTCTCTGAACATGTCATATCCATAGATAGTAGTGGTCCACTCTTGCTACTGTAGGTTCCTAACACCATAAGTTTAATTCTATCACAACTTGTAATACTTCGTCATGTATAGCACCTGGGAATACCAGTGTCAAACTGCTGAGTTAGAAATTGTTACTGTATTTTTAAAATATGAAAAAGATTTTAAAACCAATTTGAGTTATTTGCTAGATGTCTCTTAAAACTTGAAGCCAAGCTGTGAGATCTCAAGACAACCTTAAGACACCAATTTCCAAATTATCTTCAATATATTGAACTGATGTGTTAAGTAAACAGAGACTAATGGAGAGAAACTGGGACCAGGGACCATGTAGGTCCTAGTTCAGGCTCATGGTGCTCTGTTGAGATTGTATTGTCATTTCTGAATGGTCCCAGTTCCCAGAATGGAACTTTAAAGGAATTTAATGCAGTAAATGCTGTCCAAAACACAGGACATGCTGTAAAGTTCTACTATCTCTAGGATAGTAATGAGAAAATACAAAGGCTTTAACACAGTGCCTGAAAAATATAAGGGCATTACACGTCTTGGCTGACTTTTTTCTCTGTCTCAAATATTGCTTTAATGAGACTTTATAGTTATTAAAGAATTTACCTCTCTAATAAACACTGATGGTACTAAAGAGGATGAGGTAGAAATTTAGAAATAGGAGCTGGCCACTGTGATATATCTTCCAGTGGGTACTTATTCTTGGATAGAACACCATACTCTAGGGTCCCCTTTGTCCTTTGCCTACTTCCTGATCAAATATATTCTTAAGGTTTTGCACTGAGTAGGTGAACTAGTTTGCAGTGGCTTCAGAACAATTGCTACAACTAGATGGCAAAATATCTAGTACTAGAGTTCAGATCCCTGAAGTCACTATTACTGAGCCAGAACCAAACTGTTGGCAAGACTATGATCCCTCAGGAGGCTCCAGGGAAGAGTCCATTCCTTGCTTTTTCCAGCTTTGGTGGTTGCCAGCCTTCCTCCAGCACACCACTCCAAAAGACAAGGCCAGTATTTTCAAGGTTCTTTTTATTCCATCTCTATATTTTCTTCTTCTGGGCATATTTCAAATTTTCCTTGTACCTATAGACCCTGGTGATTGCATTTAGGGCTCACATAGATAATGCAAGGTTTTCCTTTCACTTCAAGATTCTTCACTAAATAATACCTGCAAATGCCCTTCCCTGGCAAAAAGGGTCATGTTTACAGGTTCCAGAGATGAATAATATATTTACTACATAATTAAATATTAATAAACATTTATTAATAATAAATAATGTTTCTATTTGTATATTAAATATAATCTATAATATTACATACAAATATATTTTATATATAAAGAAATTAATATAATATATAATTAAATATATTACATATTACATTTCTATAAACTATTATATATGATTTACATATGTGTATACATGTATAAAAGTAGAATATAAATTTATAAGACAAATACCAGTATTTAATACATTCAGAATGGTGTTCTCTTGTTGCTAATATTCTTTCCTGTAGAGAATTTTATGGAAAACTCAGAAATGCTGCCGGATAAACCTGAAAAGAACAGGAAGTGGAGGAGGTAGGATTAATTCCAAAAGATGCTGTCTGGAGCCCCAGTGAAGTTTCTTTTTCCAGTTCAGGATGAACTATTTAAGTAATCCAGATGTATGGGTCACCTCCCAGAATCTCTTTACTGAAAATAGTACTGGCTATGCATGAACAGGCATCTCTGTGATCTACTGAGCATGTTCATAAAAAGTTTCATTAGGAAGTTTACCCAGCTGCTGCTGCTTGTGGCACCCAGGAGAGGTTTAATGGTGTTTCAAAGAAGACATGATGCATGGGCTGAGGGATTTTTTTTACAACTTTATCTTTAAGCAAAGAAGAAATTATTTCCACCAGGGATCCAGATTTATCACATTTCTGACAACAGAATAGTTTCTAGACAAGAAGGTTAGAATATGAATAATGTCACAAGGAATCAGAGAGAAATAAATGACAAATCAATGAATGGATGAAGAACAGGAACTAGGAACGGTAGCACATGTAGCTCCCTCCCAGGATAATGAATGAATGAATGAATGAATGAATGTTAGCACGTGTGGTCCCCCTCCCAGGATAATTAGCAAAATTAAAAGCCCATATTTTGTAAAGCTTTTTGCCTGGAAGAGTTCTTTATAGAAAGTTTATGGAAATACATTTTTAAAAAGTAGCTTGGGGAAGCTTTGTTTAATGGAAGAGCAGATACTCAAGCTGGCTCTGCATGACTGAGAGCTGAAGCCTGAACAAGCACAGCTGCCCACTGAGTTTTAATGAGGCATGAAGGGGCAAACAAGCAAAATTAGGTGGAGACAGGTAAAAGGGCCTAGAAAATTGCCCATGTATTCAAGGGCTTCCATTTGGGGAAAAAATGGGCTCTACTGCACTTATCTTTAATTGTGCTTTGTTGACCAGATGTTCCTTTCTCTTCTTTGCCATTTCAGCAGTGATGTGACACCTACTGAGAGGAACGTCAACCCCATTTCTCCCTCCATAAAACTGCTTCAGTTTCTCAATCCTTACATTTCCTTGCTTTGGTTTATGTATTTTGACTAGGGGAGGCATTTGACAGAAGATTTTATTCATATTATTATATTGTTATATAGGTATAGGTTGTATAATTCTTCAAATACCCTAAACCTATATTTTCCAAATTGTATTTAAGTGTCTGATGTCTACTTGCATGACACAACACCCCCACACTTCCTCAAATACATGTACATATAGGTATGAACAATAAGGCTTGAGGTACAGAAAATATTCAAGATGATCTCAAATTACCTGAGTTTTAAAAAGATGTTTAATATATATGAATATATATAGGTGAGAAAGTTCTCTTTTCTATAAGGAGCATTCTTTTCAGTGTACTAAAAGTAAATTCAACATGTAAAACAATTTATTAGTGTTTAACATTGTGCAGATATTTAAAATAAAGAACTGAATTATTTGAACATACACAATGTATAATTGACATGTTTCACTGATGTGTTAGCAAAGATTTAAAAATTATGGATACACAGCAACTCTCTCTCTCTCTCTCTCTCTCTCTCTCTCTCTCTCTCACTCTCTTAGAGAGACATACTTTCTTTACATTTTTAAAATACAATATGTGTGATGGTATATTCCATGAGCTGATGTTAATGATCTGATATTTAAAAAGGGATCCCTCAGTCAAAAAGTACCTTAAAATGAATATTTCAGTACTTTTGGTCAATTAAGTGCATTTAGATTCACCAAGGGAAATTTTTTTTCATATTTCTCAAATTATTTCAAAAAACAGATTTTCAGAAGTAGAACATCTAAGAAATGAATGGGGAAGCATTGGTTTCATATAGACTACAAGATAAAGGGCAGAGAAATTTGAAATTTAGATAATCTGTGTTGATATTTCACATTGTTTAGTTACTTCCTTTCTTGCTTGTTTATTTGATCAATAACCCCAACTTATTTGATGTATCTACTATGAAACAGTTTCCACAGTAGCAACTATTAATTATCCTTTCTACATGTACTAGCTATTCTTCCATGAAAAGAGGTTATGTATTCCTCTACCCTCAGAATCTGGAATGAGACTGTGACTCAAAAGGCATATCACATACTTTTCACCAATAGAATATGGTACAGAGTATGCTGGGTGACTTATAAGAAGTCTTAATATTTCTACATACACTGTCTAAGTGTTCTATTGTTGAGATAAGATGCCACAACCACCAATACTCATGTGTGTGTGTGTGTGTGTGTGTATGTATAATCTAATTGGGACTTGCTGACAATTTCAGAGCTTTAGTCCATTATTGTCACAACAGGGAGCATGCCAACACACAGGTAGACATGGTACAAGAGAATGAGCTAAGCGTTCTACATCTAGATCCACAGGCAGTAGGAAGAGAGAGAGAGAGAGAGCCACTGGGCCTGGCTTGGGCTTTTGAAACTCCAAAGCTGACCTCTAGTGACACACTTTCTCCAACAAGGCTACACCTACTTCATTAATATTTCCACTCCCTACATGTTCAACTATATGAGCCTATGGGGAGTATTCTTACTCAGACCACCATATTCCACTCCCTCTCCCCCATAATCTTGTAACCTTATCATAATGCAACTTATGTTCAACTTCAAATGTTCCCATAATATAGTCTCAGCACTGTTTAAAAGTCCAAAGTTCAAATTCTTCTCTGAGAGTCATGGTAATCTTTTAACTGTATCCCCCTGCAAAGTCAAAATCAAATGGCAGATCACATACACTCCAAAATACAGTGTATTCCAAAATACAGTGGAATAGGACATACATTACCTTTTCAGAAGGGAAGTAAGTGAGGAAATACTGGACCAAAACAAAACAAAACAAAACAAAAAAACAAAAAACAGCAAGGCAAACTCCAAATTATGCATCTTGCTGTCTTATGTGGAAATACTATTCAGATCTCCATTTCATGTTGGTCTTGTTGACTGAAATACCCTTCTTTCTCTTGGACTTGTTTCATACCCAATCTACATCTTTCTTCATCAGCTATATCAAGATTCTGGAATCTCCGACATCTTGGGATCTCCAACATAGTCCAGGCTTTACTTTCCCAGATTCATTGAGTGGCCTCTCTGGGCCTCCATGCAGTGACACACTTATATATTCCTGGTCTTGGTGTCTTTCCTTAGTTGTGGGGGGAGATTCCACTTTTATCCTCGAGTCTAAAGGGTGAACCATGTGGCCAAAATGGTCAAGTTCTTCTGCTTTCTGGGACTAGAATTTAGCCCCTTGTTCAAAATACATTTTCCCAGCTTTTTGTTTTTGATGGTTTCCTTCATTGTTTAAGCTTTTCTTTAATTAGTTTTCACAAGTTAGAAGCTTAGCTGGATGGGTCTTGCACTGATATTACCACTACCTTTATTCCATTTTACCTGAAGCTTCTCTATAAACTTTCTGTGTCCTTGAACAATGGATTTAGCTCTATTGCACTTCCTATTGCACCTTTTCTCCTCAAATTGTACATTTTGCATTTTTCCTTGCTCAATATGCTTCCTTTCATTATAGATCTGTGTAAAAGTGAGCACTAACAACCACACAGTAGAGTCAATACTAGGCTGTCTTGACATCTTTTTGCCAATATCATTAAACCCCAAACTCTTCAATTTAGCCTTAGGCAGAGTTTCTAGACAAGGGCAGAAAGCAGCCATATTCTTCATCAAAGTATCACAAGAAATCCTTAGGCCATTTATTAATATTCTTCTCCTGTGAAGCCTCTTGAGCTCAGTTGTCATTATCTACACTGCTTTCAGCACCAGTTTTCTATGCTCCTACTAGTATGGCCCATTAGACCTGATTTAAGTGTTCAACTGCTTTCCTAATCCAAAGTCAACTTTTTTTTCACAAGAAGCATGGTCAGGCCTCTCACAGCAATACTCTACTCCTGGCACCAACTTCTGTCTTAACTCAATGTTCTGTTGCTGTGAAGAGATGCCAGGACCATAGCAATGCTTATAAAAGATAGCATTTAACTGAAGCTTGCTTAAAGTTTCATTTATCCATTCTTGTCATGGCAGGGAGGATGGCAACCCATAGGCAGACATGGTGCTGGAGAAGGAGCTGAGAATTCTTACATCCAGATCCATAGGCTGCAAGAAGAGAGAAAGGGAGAGGGAGAGGGAGAGGGAGAGGGAGAGGGAGAGGGAGAGGGAGAGGGAGAGGGAGAGGGAGAGGGAGAGGGAGAGGGAGAGAGGCTTGAGCTTCTGAAACTTCAAAGCCCATCTCCCAGTGATCACATAAATTCAACTATCTCGACTCCACCATTCTGTGAGGTAGCTGAGGTGTGTGTTATCTTTCCATAGCTGTGACCAAAATAACTGATAGAACAAGTTAAAGAGAGAAATTATTTATTTAAACTCATAGTTTCATAAGTGTTTGTTCATGGTTGGCTCAAATGAGGCTGAACATCATGGTAGTTGGAGTGTGTGAGAAAGAGAAGAAGGGGGAGAAAGAAAAGCAGAAGGAGGAGACTGTTCACTTTATGGTCAATAAGAAGCAGACTATATAGAGAAAAGCCTAAGACAAGAGATAGACCTTATATCATAACCCTAAGTAATATGCCTCTAGTGACTTACTTCCTCCAGATAGGTTGTACTTTATAAAGTTTTCAGAATTTCTCAAAATAATTTTACCATGTGGGACTAAACTTTCAAAACACACACACACACACACACACACACACACACACACACACACACACACACACACACACACTTTGGAGGAAACATTTCATATTCACACTAGGATACCCATGGAGACAAGTTCCATGTGGAAACAATGATACCTAAATGAAGATAGCTACTCAGCCCTTCAGTCATTGGCATTAGTCATGTAAGTGACAAAGTCACTTTTTACATTCCAATTCCAGCAGATGTGATATAAAAAATAATCATATCACCCAGTCAATAGTTAAAGCTTCGTTCCCAGACTTATGACCCTAGAACATCTAAATCAGATTTTGCCAAGGTCCATCATCAGCTTGAGAGAGAGTCCTGAGGAAGGCGTAAATCGGAGCAGCAGAATAAGCAGTCATGGATCCAAGATGACAGCTCTGTAGTATGCTTGAGATAGCTCTCTCTTGCAGACCAAAGCCTAGTATTTTGCTTGCATAAGCTACTTCCTTAGAAATTATATATCACTTTCATCATTTTCTAGGTTCATTTTTAATCATTCCACAAATCAGCATTTTATGACCTTAGCTCCTTGACTCTTAGAAACAGAAATGCAAAACACATTCGAGGCAAATAAACCAGACAAGTACTATTTTTTTTTTTTAAATAGCAAGTCCTATGTGGTTTGCTTGGAACAGCACTTGTGATTGTCAGCTCTAGGCATAAAGGCTATTTTTATGTGAGAAAACTAGCTAGCTCATGTTTGTGCTGATGCAAGCAGCATTGAAGCTCATTTTTATAATTCTTAGGTACTTCAAGATATTCTTTTAATCTTTGGATTTTTTCTTTTTTTATCTCAGGAACTCTAAGGCTTATTATTGGAAAGTATTAAGCAATCTCAGATGGGGATTGTTTAAGATGGGGATCGCTTAATATCATTAAGCCATCGTCTTTTTTCTTGATACCAGACATTTTGTCCATCCCCAACCTATATTTGGATCCCACATATAACTACCTCCTTTAGGGAGTAGAATATCTGGATCAATTCTAGTTGATGACTTCCATGGAGGAGACTACCATTTTACCACTAATATTATATAACCATCTATCTGAGCCTTATTTTTTTTTAACTATTCCTTTCTTTTTCATGATCCAGGTTTCTCCGCTATTGACCAAATTCTGTCTCCTTTAATATCTGGTTAAACTGACTCATTAGTGCAGCTGCCTCTGTTCTTCCAGGTTTGTGAAGCCCCTCAAACAAGTCATATTGTATCCTTATATTTTGCATAGTTTAGAACAACTATAAAAGACAATTCTTACACTGATTTGTGCATTCTTGAACTAATCGTTTTAGAATTCTTTCCCACAGCTTTAAGGGATGTCCTGAAGGTCACAGTATCTCCATTTTGCTCAAGATCACTGGACACATTTTTGCTTCTTGAAGTTGTACTGTTTTCTGATTATTCTGGAGTCATTAACCTTGGCAGAGAGAACACTCCCCAATAACCTTGACAGGAAGAACATTCCCCAAAGGAGGAACATGAAGCAAAATATATACATTATTATGCAAACAAGCTATTAGCCTAAGGCAACCATCAGCACTTAAGGAGACCCACATCTTGCTAGCTCTGCTCCACAGGCAGAAATTTGTCACACTGTCCCTTCTGTAGCCATGCTGGAGCCAGCAAGATTCTTCTATTAATTCAAGTCATGTTAATTAGACCTTAGTTATTTTGGAGCAAGGATGACTCAGCCACACCAAGCCCTAGCCCAAAAAGTTGTGAAAATTCTTTTGTACCATCAATGTTTAACTTGTTAGGAAGCAATAGGTAACTGAACATGTTAAATGAAATAAACAAAATTGTTACTGAGGCTGAAGACATAGCTCAGCCATTGAGGACACTTGCTACTCTTCCAGAGGATCCAAGTTCTACTCCTATAGTTCAGCAGCTTGGAAGCTCACAACTGCCTGTAACTCCAGCTTTCAGGGATCTGACACCCTCTTCCGGCCTCCACAAGAATCTGACAAAACATGAGACATACATGAGACATACACACATACACAGAGAGAGAGAGAGAGAGAGAGAGAGAGAGAGAGAGAGAGAGAGAGAGAGATGCAATAAAGAACTAGTTCAATTGATACTTTTACCATAGAGTATATGCTCATTAATGTTGGTTTTTCCCTTTTGAAGTTTTCCATCCTGTCCCATACACATCCAATACTGCCAATATCTTATAAAGATCCTAATACTGAAAACAAGTTAAAAATGTAGAAGGAAAGTTGAAACACAAAGATTATCTAAAACACCAAAATCCTATTTGTATAGCGAATACTCATATGGAAAAACTTCCATTTCATTTTAAAATTCTAAGATAAATTTAACTGTGTATGCTCTATCTTACAACAAGCTATTATAAAATATATAGATATAAAAATAGTAAAATTATTAGAGTAGAAGTAATTCATATGTCATATCACATAGTTGGGTTTTTTTTTTTTGGTAAGAGCAATTCAAGTCTATTTAATGAAAATCTTTAGTGAAATACAATTTTATTGACTGCAGTTCTCATGTGACACATTAAATCTCTAGACTTCCTTATCTCATAGATCTGCTTTTTTGTATTCTTTGCTTTACTTCTTCATTTCTTTCCCTCCTCACTTCCTTTGGAAACCATTGTTTAGTTAGTTGTTTGGCTTATTTGAGATAGGGTCTTATGATGTACCTCAAGCTGCCCTCAAATTCACAATCTTCCTGCCTTATCCTTCCAAGAACTGAAATTATAGGTGTGAATCAGAATCCCAGCTATCACTATTTTATTTTCTATCTCTGTGTTTCAAATTTTATTTTTAGACTTCATTTATAAGAAAAGTATGTTTTATAATTGATCATATATGTGGTATGATGAGAGAAGTGGAAAAAATACAGCTTTAATTAGGGAGGGGAAATGAGATAAATATTGGAGAAGGGAGGAAGATAAAAATATACCAAAGATGCCTGAAAAATCATAAGGAATCATACTATTAACTATCTAAATGAGATCAATGGAATACAAATTGGAAAGAAGTCAAAGTATCATTATTTGCAGATGACATGACCCAAAAATTCCACCAGGGAACTCCTGCAGATGATAAACCATCAGTGAAATGTATGAACACAAGGTGAGCTCAACAATATCAGTACCCCTCCTATAAACAAATGAAAAATGTACTGAGGAAGAAATGCAGGAAAATAACACTCTTCACAATAGCCTCAAATAATATAAAATATCTTGGCATAACTCTAACCAAGCAAATGGAGTACATATAAATACTTCAAGTCTTTGAAGAAAGAAATTGAAGAAGATAGAAGAAAATGGAAATATCTCCCATGCTCATGGATCAGTAGGATAAATATGATAAAAATGGCCATCCTATCAAAGACAATCTACAGATTCAATTCAATCCCCATCTAAATTCTAACTCAACCCTTCACAGATCTTGAAAGGATAATGCTGAACTTCATATCGAAAAACAAAAAACCCTGGGACAGGTCAAACAATTCTGAACAATAAAAGAACTTCTGGAGGTATCACTATCCCTGACTTTACACTGAACTACAGAGCAATAGTAATAAAAGCTACATGGTTGATATTTGCATTAAAATAGACACATTGAACAATGGAATCAAATGGAAGACCCAAACATGAATTTTGAAAAAGAAACCAGAAATACACACTGGAAAAAAAGACAGCATCTTCAACAAATGGTTCTGATCAAATGTATGTCTGCATGTAGAATAAACCATACTTACAAATAGATATGTCTATATCCATACTTATCACCCTTGCATAAAACTAAAGCTCAAGTAGATCAAAGATGTCAACCAGATACACTGAACATGATAGAAGTGAAAGTAGGGAATAGTTTTGGAACTCATTGGCACAGGGAAAGACTTTCTGAACAGAGCACTTATAGTACAGGCACTAAGGTAAACAATTAATAAACAGGACCTCATGAAACTGTAAAGCTCTTGTAAGACAAAGGACACTGTCGATTGGACAAAATGGAAGCCTAAGGAATGGGAAAAGATTGTCACTAACTCCACACTCCATAGAGGACTAATATCCAAAACATATGAAGAACTCAAGAAAGTATACATCAACAAACAAAACAATGAAATTTAAAAATGGGGTACAAATATAAACAGAATCCTCTATAGAGGAATCTCAAGTGGCTTACAAAGAAACAAATGTTCAACTTCCCTAGTTATCAGGGAAACACAAATCAAAACTACTTTGAGATTCCATCTTACATCATTAAGATCAATAACCCAAGTAATAGCTAATGCAAGTGAGTTATGGAGCAGGGGAACACTCCTATATTGCTTCTGGGGATGCAAACTTTTGCAGTCATTATGAAAATCAGTGTGGCTGTTCTTCAGGAAGATGTGAATCAATCTACCTCAAAACCCAGCAATACTATACCTGGGCATATACCCGAAGGATGTTCCCTCCTACGACAAGGATGCTTTCTTATTAACCATGTTCATTGCTGCTCTATTCATAATAGCCAGAAATTGTAAACAACCTAAATATCCCTCAACCAAAGAACAAATAAAGACTATGTGGTACATTTACACAATGAAGTGCTACTCAGCTATTAAAAACAATGATATCATGACATTTGCAGGCAAATGAAAGGAACTAGAAGAAAAGTGAGTGAGGTAACCCAGACCCTGAATGAAAAATATTATTGGTACCTTGTCCAGTAGTCATCAGATTGGCTGACTCTGGGAGCAGACGGGAGAAGATACAGAGACCCACAGCCAGCCATTATACAGTGTCTAAACTGGAGATTGAGGGGTCTCACATATAAGGGAATGGAAAGATTCTAGGAGTTAGAGAAGATGAAGGCCACCAGGAAAACATGACCCACTGAAACAACTAAGCAGGGTCTATATGGTCTCACAGAGACTGATGCAGCAAGCATATAGCCTGCACAGGTCTGCACCAGGTCCTCTCCATATGTGTTATGGCTGTTAGCTTGGTGGTTTTGTTTTTAAATCTGATTTCTTTTGGTGATACTTTTCAGTCTTTCCAGTAAAGGTAGTGATTACAGGATGTGGAGGGACCAAGTACAAGTATCCTTTACATGCATAAGTTGCACTTAAAATTTTCTTATATAAAGCTGATATTTAGACCTCTATGCAGATGCACTTACTGTCCTAATATAAAGCACATTCCAATTCATAGATTTTTTTTCCAAAAATAGAAATAGGTATATATGTGTATATTCAGTTTCACCCATATTCAATAACTTTGAGAGCAGGTGTGTCTGATTCTTTTTTTCTGTTTTTGCAATTCTTTTTCTCCTGTTCGATTGCCTTGTCCAGCTTTAGTGTGTGAGAGCTTGCCTTGCCTTATTGTATTTTGATTTGTTGTGCTTGGCTGTTGTCTCTTGGAGGACTGCTCTTTTTGGATGGGAGATGGATTGGGAATGGGTCCCAGGAATAGGAAAGGTAGTAGGGAGCTGGGAGAAGTGGAAGGAGGGGAAACTGTGGTTGGAATGTATTGTGTGAGAGAAGAACCTCTTCATATATATATATGAAACAAAAATTATTGTAAATATATTATAAACTACTCTTCTGTATTTTTTGTATATTTGTAGTGATAATAAAATATGATTACCTTCAAGTCTACTTTTACTTTTTGTTTCACCCAAGGCAATACTAAATTGTCTAAGCTGGTCTTAAACTTATAATCTTCCTGTTTTGATCTTCCTTCCTTCCTTCCTTCCTTCCTTCCTTCCTTCCTTCCTTCCTTCCTTCCTTCCTGTTTTTCTCTGCTACTCTTCAACATAAGTCCATACACTGATATCTCTGAAGAAAAAGGTCATGGAATTCTCTCTTATCTGATTGTGACAGTGACAAAGAAGGTTTTCATTGTGCATAACATAGTTGCTTATAAGCACAGCTCCAGTATATATATGCAAATGAGGCTTACCACTGCCTGCCTTCACCTTTAGGAGAAACAAGATTCTCAAGCACAGTAGAATATGTACCTACAGGTGGTTTTTTTGTGTCCCCCCCCTCTTGGCTATTTAGTTTTGAGTCAGAGGACTGTTTCCCAAGGTTACTTAATTTGGCTCTTTTCCATTCGTTAATGGGGTTATATCATACATTAGAGGCACACTTTCATTTGTGATATTTTGAATCACATCCTGTATTCCCCAGATATTTTGATTGTCTTTTAAACTTCATGTGCAACAAAAGGCTTTCCTAGTACTGCAGAGTTCTTTGTGTTTTCACAAACACAATCACATAGTGACCGTGAGTGTGCCATACAGAACGGTTCTATTCCCTTTACCTCTCTTAGCCCCAGTTCTTTAACGCAGCTCTTGCTCTTGAGTGCCTGGCTGGAATTGCATACAATTTGAATTTCTGTAATGACTAATGATTTTGAGCATCTTTCCATATGCTTATTTGCCACATGTATATTTTCATTTGGTGAAGTGTCTGCTCCATTTTTTTTTTTATATACATTAGAAAAAACCTGGGTGGGCTGTTTTCTTATGGTCAAATTGTATAAGTTCTTTACATCTTTCAAGATGTTTATGACATACATGATTTAAAAATGGTTTCCCTGTCTGTTGTTTTCCTTTTTATTATCTCTATGTATCCTTCCCAGAGATAATGTTTTTCATTTACAAATATCTCAGTTACTTGCTTTTTAGTTTCTTTTGTAGATCATGATTTTAATGTCATATCTAAAAACTTATTTTCAAACTCAATGTTTTGCAGATTATCTACAGTTTCCTTCTGAAATTTTATGTTTCACATATAAGTCTTTGTTTCATCTTGAGAAAAAATTTCTATAATATGCATTTTAAACTGTAACTTTATAAGTTTGAGAAGTCAGCTTAGAAACTTTGAGATATTTCACCAGGGTCCCCTCCCCCCTCCAAGCACATGGGCACCCCTCCCCTCCTGGAAGAAACAGGTTCACGTGATTAAGCCCCTGCTACCTCATTCCCTAAAGACCAATCAGTTTAAAAGTCACACTGATCTGCCAATCACATTGTGCTTAATGGCTGCTGCTCTAAAATCCATATATAAGGTCCCTGAACAGGCTCTTCGTGGTTGCTCTCCTGCCTTGGTATGCAGAGTGACCTCAGCATGCTGAATTAATAAATTCCTCTTGCATTTTGTATGAATCTCCGACTCCATGTAAGTTAAGGCTCACCAGAGTCTTACAAGTTAAAACCTGAAAAAATAATTTATAAATTCTAAGAAGCTATAACTTCTACAGGGATTATATTATCATCTCAGAGCAACAACAGTTTCTTTTTTTTTTTTTTTTTTAAATTTTTGAATCCCTACAGCTTTACTTTTTTCTTGTTGTGCTGATGAGGGCAATTCTAAATAAAAAAAAAGGCTAGTAATATGGTCTCTATTGCTCCTGTTTTTGTCACTATGCTTCCAGCACTCCAACATTACATAGGAAGTTTATTATCTGACTTCTTAAAAAAAATACTCTTCATCAGAAGTTCTCTCATGTTCTTACTTTAATACTTTTTAAATTAGGAATGGTTTTTGGATTTTACTGAATAATTTCCCCCATATACTTAGATGATTATAAAGCAGTTTATATATTAGTATGGACTTTTACTAGATTTAAAACAACTGTGAATTGCTGGCATAGGCCCAGCTTAGTCATACTGCACCGTATTTATTACATGCCACACTGTGGGATCTGATACTATTTTAGCTAACACTTTGCATCTGTATTAATAAGATTGCCCTAGAATTTCCCTTTTGATATTATGTTTATGATGTTCTTAGAAAAATATGTGAAGAGAGCTTCATCCTAGGATTTGTTATGCTTGTGTATAGGTCTTTTCTGCTGATTGCAATCACCTGAAAAACTGCTTTTGTATCTTTATCTTGTATCTTTTCTTATGAGAAGAGATTTAAAATTAGTGGTCTAGGTCTTAGTTAACTTTAGTGCTTATATTTTCTGTGGTTGAATGTGTCCCTAAAGGGTACAGATTAGGAACTTAATTCCCTGTCCATAATTATTAGGAGATGGGTCCTGATGGGAGGTGTTTATTATAAATTATCCCACTCCAGCAGCATGAGGTAGCAGTGAAGCATCTTCCTTAGAATCTGAGTATTTTATATAAATCTTGAAGTGTATGCACAAACTACACCTATGAATTATTGAAAGCAGTACAGGCCTTCCAAGATCTCTCTTCTGAGGTTCCGTTAATCCCATCCAGTTGCTTGCTTAACATGGGAGTTTGAAAAACAGCCCAAGTTTAACATTATGGCCATGTGCTTTCTCTTTCACATCTGACCCTCTTTTAGTGCTTCTCGCTTTTAGTTAAATGACCCCACCAGAGCTCACATAACAAAAACGGAAGGATACTTTCTGGCACTTCATCTTTCTACTTTCTTGTTGATCAATATTTCAAGAAACTACAACGGTTTTTCCTCCTACACCTGTCCATTTCCATCCATTTCTTCTGCTTTTACCATTCCTAAGATACAGTAATGCTATTCCTAGACTGTGAAAATTGTTTCTTGTTGGCCATGAGTGGAACGAGAGGCCCTTGGGCCTGAGGGTGTTAGATGCACCAGTGTAGGGGAATGCTAGGGAGGGAAGACAGGAGTGGGTGGGTAGGTGGGGGAATACCTTCATAGAGGCGGGGGGGGGGGGGATGGGATAGGAGGTTTCTGAAGGGGAGACCTGGAAAGGGGAAAACATTTAAAATGTAAACAAAGTAAATATCCAAAAAGAAAAAAAGAAAAGAAAAAAAAGATTGTCTCCTGAACAGTTTTCCTGAATCCAGTTGAGTTGTATACAATTTATTTGCCTAAATCTGTATAGCACAATCAATAAATGGAAGTTTGGTAATCCATTGTTTGTAGTTTAGGGATACACAAATGAAAATAATGCCATTTTTTGAAGCCCTAGTGATCTGACACTTAGGTTTATCACTACCTATTTCCTATAGTCCATTTTGTATAGTCAAGCTATGCCAATATTTTTTTGGTGCTGTTGTTTGCCTTCATATTCCCAGAGGGTTATTGCATAGCTTGCTCATGTTTGGTATCACCGTTTCCTTCTTACATATACTTCAGACCTCTGGCTAGACTTAAGTTTCTGAGAAAATCCACATAGAAATGCTTTTCACACTAGAGTATTGGCCAGAAGAGGACTCCAGGGCAAGAAGGGAGGTATGTTATATAGTCAATATTTCAAAAAACCACAGCAGTTTTTCCTCCTACACCCATCTATTTCCATCCATTTCTTCTGCTTTTACCATCTCCAAGATAAAATTGTATATTAGGATATTAGGTATCCCCAGGGGTCAAAGCTGTGTATGAAGATGACTCCAGCTGAGACTTCTTGCAGTGGGAGACATGGAGCCTGAATTAGCCACCCCCTGTAGGCATGCAGGACTCCCAGTGGAAGTATAAGGATACCAACCCATCTACAAAACCTTCTACCCAAAATGTGTCCTGTCTACAAGATATTCATGGACAAAGATGGAGCAGAGATTGGAGGAATGGCCAACCAATGATGGACCCAACTTGACACCCATCCAATGGGCAAGAACCAATCCCTAACACTATTAATGATACTCTTCTTACAGACAGGAGCCTAGTATGGTTGTCTTCTGAGAGGCTCCACCCAGAAGCTGTCCGAAACAGATGCAGAGACCCACAGACTAACATTGGATAGAACTCAGAGAGTCTTGTGGAAGAGATGAAGGAAAAATTGAGGAACCCTAAGCGTATAGGAACTCTACAGGAAAACCAACAGAGTCATCTAACCTGGAGCCTTGGGGGCTCCAAGAGACTGAACCATCACCCAAAGAACATACATGGATGGACCCAGGACCCCTACACATATGTAGCAGATATGCAGCTTCGTCTTCAAATGGATCACCCAACAGCTGGAGCAGGGGCTGTCCTTGATTCTGTTGTCTGTCTGTGGATTCAGTTCCCCTGACTGGACTGCTTTCTCTTGCATCAGTGGGAAAGGATGTGCCTAATTCTGCTGTAACTTGATGTGCTATGGTGGGGTGATATGGGGGACCCCCCATCTCAGAGGAGAAAGGGGGAGGGGCTGGAGGGAACCAGGAGGAGAGGTGGGCTGCGATCTTGGTGTAAAGTGGATAAATAAATTAATTAATAAAAAATTGAGACATAAAGGAAAAGCCTCAGAGCCTCAATCCCTTCATTGTTCCCTTTGGCCCTGGGATCAAGGAGTTGATATTCTTATAGGCTTTAGAGAATGAGAATGAGAAAGTTTCCCCTTTCAGCCCTTGTGAATACTCAACTCTGGCAGTTGAGGATTAATTGTAGATTTAAAACTAACAAACTTGCCTAGATGGACAAATATACTATTCTTCCTGGTCTAATATTTAATGCTTACATATTTTCTCCTATTCACAAACTGTGACAGACTCTAACTGATCTTCAATTTAGGATTTTATCAGTGACTTGTTAAAGCTCCCAAGCCATTATGACATTGATGCTTGCCAGACAAAGTTAGGGCTGACTAATATTTTGTTCACCAAAACTTGCCATTCCCATCATGATTTTTGTTTTAGATTCTCCTGCATTCTCACTACAGTTTCCTATTTAAATGTCCATTTATGGGAACACATTTTCCTAAGTGAATCCCTATTTGAATAAGTCACATGAGTCACATAGTTAAGTTGTGACTACAAACTTCACTTGTTGAAGAACTGCCCTAGACAGGAAAATAAATGACAACAATCTTTTCCAGAAATGAGAGAATGGAACAAAATCCTTAGATTTCATTAGATGTTAGCAGTCAACCATATATGTTGATGAAAACTTACTTTTATAAGTCTATAACGATCCCAAAACTTTTGGGAGACTATTTACAGAATAAAAATAATAATGAACACTTATTGTAGGTTCCTAGCATCGATGTATCATTGTATTAGTAACATTCATATTAGGTTTTTGGTTTACTACATCAGTAAGTGCAGTAAGCAATACATTTACATCTATATTTAAATGCTTTAATGCTGAGTGTGGTGATGCACACCTTTAGTTCAAGCACTCAGGAGGAAAAACTCTGTGAGTACAAGGCCAGCCTGATCTATGTAGCAAGTTCCAGCCCAGCCACAGCTACAGAGGGAAATCCTATTTCATAATCTCAAAAATGTTTTCAGTATACTGGTTAAGCTGTATTTCTGAACTGTACCTCTCCATTTTCATTTTTAAAGCATTTGGTGAATCTATATATGTTCCTATGGTTTCTGTAACATGAATATGGTGTGTGGAGGATGACATTAATCAGTTACATGTAAGGTTGTCTTTGGGACAGTTAATTAATGAGAGTCATTCATGACACATGGACTTTATTACAGTCATAATGTATATGTCATCCTCTGATGTAATGGCTGGACTGAGACCAACTATGAACTTGCTTTTCTACATCTAATGAAATATTCAGTCCAGAGTCCTCATTTCTTGCAAACCCATACAAGTATGCCTGCAACATGGCATCTAAAATACAAGATTCTGTTAACACAAAAGCAGATTATCAGCTTCTTGTAGTGTAGGGATTTCTGGGTGGAACTCAACTTGTTTTTGCTTGCTAAGGTGTAGAGCTTAAATCCACAGGCCAGAATCACTTTCAGCCTGAAAAGACATTATCAGAATCTGGCATGAAAGAGTAAGAAATCATGGACAGAGTATTCTCAAAAGTAGTTTTGCTGCTTACCAAGTCATCACACACAGGTAAAAGTAGTATAAATATATGTTCCCTGAAGGTAAGCTACTGTTACCAATGTCAACAGTGAAAACAAGACTGAAGTTGTTGAGGCAAAAAATGAAACATAGGTAATCACAGTGCCACTGGAAGTAGAGATGGTGCCAAGCCTCACGTTAAAGGTATGACTTTCTATGAGGACAGAAAGGGTGTATTATTGTTTGAGATTCCAGGTCTAAGTTCAGCTTTTAGAAACTAGAAATCACATCCTTTATATATTTAAATTTCAACTTGGCAGTGAAGCTGCTTTTGGTTTTACTCTGATTCACCTGGAATATGCCAAAGAAAGTTCTAGTAGCATGTCTGTTGAGTTTATAATAAATCAGACAATGGAAAAGATTGGTTTGTAAGACTTTCCTAAGTGATTTCTGTCCATATTTTCTTGAATTGGGAATTGAATGAGTCTTCATTCCTTCAGGCACTGAAGGTCAGGATAGACCACCAATGACTTTTCCAGGAAATGAGTAATAGTAACATCAAGTAAGTAATTTCTGGGGGCCTAAAGGAAATTCTCATCCAGAACCTGTAGGTGGGGTTCCCCCCGCCAAAAAAAAGTTTCAGAGAGTTCCAAAGACATGTGCACACTTGAAATGAAAATAGCCATCTGATGCAAGCTTACTCTAAAGGGTCTGCCAAGCTCGCTCAGCTTGTGCCTCAGGTTTCCCCACTCAGAGTGGCTTGTCTTTTACATTTCTTCCCTCTCATTCATTTCTTCTCCTCCTTCTTTCCAATTTTCAAACTATTCCTCCCTAATCTTACTGCCCACACCCAAACCTCCCAGTTCTTATGAAAGGATTACTTACAATGCTCCTTTCCTGTAAATCATGAAAAGTGATTATTGCCTATGTTCTTTATAAGAACACACCCAAGCTATAGCCAAGGATAGTCAATACAAATCGTGGCCACAAAGACAACTTTTATAACTCAGTAAAATTAGATGTTCTGTTCATAAGGGCTTGGATGTTGAAATAAAATTAAGTGATGTTGTTTCATTCATTCAGTAAGTCTATGTTTCTACTACATTCCAGATATGATGATGGGATTATTATGATAATTGCAAAATATCAGTCACTCGCTACAAATATTTTAGAGTTTCATGAAGAAGATAGTTAAGAAAAACATTAGTTATTATTTAGTGTTATGAAAATGTGTATTCAGTTTGTGTGCCATGAGTAGTTAAGGCAAGTTGGCATGAGTTGGGTGTCTTATCCTAGAGTCTAAAATAAAATGTATAAGCATGGGCACCCGAGTTAGATCTCCAGAGCTCATGTTTAAATAAAAAGCGTGATCTCACAATACACACTTGTAATCCCAATGCTGTGGAAGCTCATGGGTTACCTCACCAGTACAAGTCAGAGAAATACCCTAAAAATTGTGGAAGGCATTTCAGAAATGACACTTGACATTGTCCTCTGGCCTCTAATATGCACACACACACACAAAAAGTTAAAGAAGAGGCTCTCAATCTCTCTCTCTCTCTCTCTCTCTCTCTCTCTCTCTCTCTCTCTCTTTCTCTCTCTCCCCTAGTTTAGCTATCCTTTACATTGTTTGGTGTTTATCTTTATTATAAAGAAAATCAAGGATTGTTCTCTTTATCAAAGTAGGTCCATTATTCAGCACAGTGTCTCACACAGGAATAGAATAAATGCTGGGTGAGTTAAAAGAATGTTAAATATGAACATATGTTGCAAAAATTATCCAAGAAAGTGCAAGAAATGCAATGGCTGTAAATATATGTGAAATGAAGCAGGAACTGAAACTAGAGGACTGAGCAGGCACTTTTATCCAGTCTTTGTGCCTCCCTAGAGACTATGAAGATTGTTAAAGGCCATCAGATGCTGCTGTCTCTGTGTCTCTGTGTCTGTTTCTGTCTCTGACTCCTCTCTCTCTCTCTCTCTCTCTCTCTCTGTGTGTGTGTGTGTGTGTGTGTGTGTTTATACATATGTACTTCTATATGAATGCATATGGAGGCCAAAGATAAACTTCTGATATTTTTCTCTGTTGCTTTCAGCCCTATTTTTTGAGACATGGACTCACACTGAACATAAGATTCACCAATTGGCTAGTGGACTTCAACTATATACCTGCCTCCTGTCCAGCAGTGGGTTACAGATGTGTACGTGTACATGTGTACGCACATGTGCGTGTGTTCGTGTGTGCGTGCGTGAGTGCATGTGTGTGTGCATATGCTTAGTTTTTACATGAGTGCTGGGGATCTGAACTCAGGTCCTCATGTTTATGGGGTAGCCACGTGTCTTAGGGTTTCTATTCCTGTATAAACATCATGACCAAGAAGCAAGTTGGGGAGGAAAGGGTTTATTAAGCTTACTCTTCCATGTTGCTGTTCATCACTAAAGGAAGTCAGCACTGGAACTCAAGGAGGTCAGGAAGCAGGAGCTGATGCAGAGGTCATGAAGGGATGTTTCTTATTGACTTGCTTGCTTCTCCTGGCTTGCTCAGCAGGCTTTCTTATAGAGCTCAATACTACCAGCCCACAGATGGTACCACCCACAAGGGGCCCGCCCCCCTTGATCACTAATTGAGAAAATGCCTTACAGCTGGATCTCCTGGAGGCATTTTCTCAACTGAAACTCTTTTCTCTGTGATAACTCCAGCTTGTGTCAAGTTGACACAAAACCAGCCAGTACATCATATGACTACCTGAGCTCTCTCCTCTGTCCACCACCACCACTGTATATTTTAAACAGAGAAATGACAAAGTGAGACTTGTCTTATTGGAAGACCATTTTTTTGGGGGGGTTTTGGAGAGGAAAGTTGACAAGAGCAAGCACTGTGTGGCAGTTGGCAGGCTGTCAGAAATGTTCAGGGAGAAAAATTTAAGGTAGCATCAGAGGGTTATGTTATGGTTTTTTCCATAGAACCTTTTCTCAAACTCTCCAACATCAACTAGGCATCCAACAACTCAGTTCAATTTTCAAATTAACTGCACAAAGCTATCTTCAGAGTCCAGATATTCAAAAGTCCACTTCCATGTAAATATCATTCCTTTCTTTATATTTCAGTGTTGGACCATTGGATATCCAGTGTACCCATACTTCTAACTTGGTTCCAAGTCTAAGATTCCTATGACTTCTCTTCTTAAGTATCAGAATTTGCTTAACAACTCATGGAACTCAAGAACGTCCTATACTTACTCTTATAATTTACTCTGGAGGATGTAAATGAACAGGCTGATGAAAAAGTATATAGGGTGAAGTCTATAAAAGTACTGACTTCAGAAGTCTTTATCGGAAGCCTCACAGGAACTTGGAAGGCCCGTGAGTGGGGTTGAGGGGAATAGCATCTCTCGCCCAGACCCGCCCGGATCTGCCGGGATCCCGGGCCTGAGAACCCGGGAACAGAAAGACTCCGAAACTTCCCGATCTCACTTGCAGGGGGAAACCTCTCCCTGTGACACCAGGAGTCTGCAGCCAAGGAGCGCCGTAGAGAGGAAGCCTCACAGGAACTTGGAAGGCCCG
>CM052722.1:1719932-1730560 GCA_028551405.1 Uromys caudimaculatus
AAAAAAAAAAAAAAAAAAAAAAAAAAAAAAAAAAAAAAAAAAAAAAAAAAAAAAAAAAAAGAAGTCTTTATCATCATTGAAGTGAAATATCCTTCTAGCATGTGGTTGTACATGATAGCTCATAAGCTCTCCAAATACCTTTCTTTGGGTTCTTTTAATAGAAATTTCATTAAGTAGACATAATAATTAAATTACTGGCCATTGGAGATTGATTAAAATCTCTATTTCTTTTCCCCTTCCTGACAGTTCAGGGTAGAGCTGAAACTTCCAAGCTTCTAAGAAATCTCTGGGCTTTTCTGTTGATCACAACCCATTTTTAAGCTATTTAGAGTCTACCAAGGTTCATGCTATTAGAACAAAAAACACTCGAGGCAAGAGAGATGACTCATTAGTTAGGTGTGTGTGTGTATAATTATGCATACTTAATTATGTACATTGACCCAGAAGAGCAATGTAAGCCTGTGTAGTGGTTCTGAAATTCTAAGAATTAGAGCTTCATGGTACCCCATCAACAGCAGCTAATTCACTAACTCAATACTGATGGGTACCTTTTGACCCAGGTAACTGCAAATAGAAGAGTCTCTATGAGAAAGTAAGTCTCTTTAAAGACTTTCTTTCCCCAAATTTTCCCTTTGAGTTTTCATTTTGGGTGAAATTTTTGTTTCTCAAAACCCCAGCAAATTCAAAGGTTGCTCTGATGGGAAATGAGAAAACACTATCAATGATGGACTTTCCCACACCCTCCCCTATTTCTGTATCTGGACCTACCTCTGTATAGACAGTGATGCTCAATATTTATACACCCTGTTCAAGCCAATCCTTGGCCTTCAGATTCTCCAAGCAATATAGAGAAAATTGGTAAATTACAATCCTCCTGCAAGGCAAGGAGAGAAGCTCCTGAGAGTTTAGAACTTAAGGAAGTATGTTTTCCTGGTGTACAAAGGCTCAAATTATCACCAAAAGCCACCCTTCAAAGCTCACCACACATCAATATGATTATAGAAGCAGAAGAGGGATCAACACTTGTTCTGAAGCTATTTAGGTCCCACCAAGATTTCTCTTATTATAACAGAAGACACTCTTGAGACTGTAAAGGTGGTACAATGGTTAATAACAGTCACTGCAGGATTTATATCCTACTACACACATAGCAGCTCACAACCACCTGTAACTCAAGTTCCATGGGATCCAATATCATTTCTTGGCTTCTTCAAGTACTGCATGCACATGGTGCAACATATATGCATGCAACCATAAGCATTTGCTTTATTTTGGGGTTGTCCCAAGTTTTTCCTCTTCTTTTACTTATCTGTTTTCTTACCAATTTTCCAGGAAGAATCAACGCATTCAATTATTTGGAATTAAGTTTTATTGCTCACTTCTCAAAGGAACATAAACATTTCAGTAAATGCCAATGTCTTTATTCAAAAACTTTAATCTATAATGTTAGAACTTGGGGAAAGGATAGAAGAAACACTTACTGGTATCTTTAGGTTCATTCTCACAATCCTGCCCATCTACCTCATTCCTGAAAAGAATGAGTATGGTGCTTATGACAGAAAGGGGTGTATATCATCACTTGTAGATCAAAACTCATTAAGGTGAAATCAAACAGTTGCCTTATTCTTTCATTCTACTGGACGATTTTGCATTTACTGCTAGGTTAATAAGCAGAATTACCATGCTAAATTATAATGATCTCAAAAGTTTTTAACTCTAAAATACACAGTATGAATTATAAAAATGAAGTCACTATCAAATTCTACATGTGACCTTGGAATAACATTAACAAAATAAAAGAATCTTAGGTTTATTTATTTATATTCAACTAGTTTTAAATTACTTCACTACAATGTTGTAAAAAGTTTATGAAATATAGAGTAAATCTCCCTCCTACTTCTGGCTTCTCATCTCCAAGTCAACATAGTCAAAGTGTTCTTTGTCTATCATTAGATTTTTTAAATTTAATTTTTATTATGACATATTAAATTTATCATTTGATGATTTCATACATGTTTGTAATGTATTCTGGTTGCTCTCCCTGCTCCCATCTTTTCCAATTTCCTTCCCATCCCTGTAGCTACTCCTTTCTCTTGTAAATCCTTTCCTCATACTTATGTCTTCTTTGTTTTGTGACCTACTGATTTGAACCAGAGCTACCTGTGTGACCATAGGTTTAGAACTGTTTGTGGAGACTGGTGATTTCATCTGTGAGTGCACAACTAAAGACAATGAATGACTGCCCTCTCCCAGAATCCATCAATAGGCAATAATTCAACAAGGAGAAGTAGGGGCCTATAAGCCACTTTCTGACCCACTATTAGCTGTTGACAGACCCAGTCTTGTGCAGGAAGATACAACTTCTGTGAAATCATGTTTACCCTGGCTGTGTCAAATTCAGATGACAATAATTCACACTCCTTCTATCTTCTGGCTCCTAGATTCTTCTGCACTGTCTCTGAGCCTTACACAGAGCATTTAAGCATCTCTTCTCTTCTTTTCTCTTCTCTTCTCTTCTCTTCTCTTCTCTTCTCTTCTCTTCTCTTCTCTTCTCTTCTCTTCTCTTCTCTTCATCTTTATTTTTTATCTTTATCTCTGTCTTTTCTTTATCGTCAGGTTTGGTAACACTGGCTTTGTAGGAGGAGTTTGAAGTGCTGTGTCTATTTCTATTTTGTGGAATAAGCATTGGCTCTAGTTCTGCTTTAAAGTACTGGTAAAATCTACTGTGAATCCATATAGAACTGAGTGATTTTTAGTCTGGAGAGATTTTTCTTTATTACTCTTTCAATTCTCTTGCTTGTTTAATAAGGCTGTTTGAATTGTTTACCTAATCTTAGTTTCATTTTTGTAGGTCATATAGTTCTGTAAAGTCACACTTTGATGGCTCATGTGTATCTAGAAATGTATCTAGAGAGGTTTATTTGATATCTGTTGTGATGTCTCTCTGTGCATCTTTAATTTTATTAATTGGTCCTTTTCTTTTTTCTTTTGGATAATTTGGCAAAGGAATTCTCAGTCTTGTTTTATCTTTTCACAGAAGCAATTCATTGTTAACTTGATTTTTTCAGTTTTCATTTTATTAATTTTGACCGTGTTTTCATTGTTTTTCCTAACTACTGCTCTTGGGTTTCTTTTACTCCACATTTTCTAAACTCTTGAGGTACATCATAACATTTACTTGGGTCTTTTCTAATTTTTTAAAGTTATTCATATAATAATTATCTTTATTGAGAAAAAATAACAGGAAATGAAATTAGGACCATCTAGGAAAATTTAGGCCATAAGCTTACTAGGATAAACAAATGGCAAAATATTTCTCTTCTAGCTAACTGTAAGTACCTCTTAGATCAAGATTAAGAAATGATCCAATTAGTGGAGATACTATCATCATTTTCAAAAGGTCCTCAGTTGTATTAGACTCTAAAGTTTCTAAGGAAAAGTTAATCTTGCTTCCATTTTATTTTAAACTAGTTTTAATTGATGATCTGAGGGATCTTTAAAGGTGATGCCTTGTCATATTGTTAATAGAAGTTTTATATTTTGTGCTGAACACCAAGAACCCCAAATGACTTTGATTTGTAAAGTCTTAGACATTTATTTGATGCAGTATTATATGGGGATTGATGTGCCTGTACCTCCCAACTGTAGGATAAAGGGGAGAGTATTCTGGAAGGTTCTAGGGATACAAGAGGCAAAGATTTTGTAGGGAAACTGTTACTTCATTTATACTTTAGCTGGATAGTTTAGGAGCTTAATTTATATAAAGCCATAGTTTCAGTTTAGCTTCAGTTTAGAAAGAAAATGGAAGAAGTAAAAGTCATTTTACAAGTACAAGAGGCAATGACAAACAAGCTGACAAATATGTTAAGGCTGGAACATGGACAGAGCTCACTATGTGTCTGGCCATTAGCTTTATATTCAACTATTAATATTTTATATTAAGGCCAGTCTTTTGCTCCTCTGGAGAGTCAGCATTGCAAGTTCAGAAGCTAGGGAAAAAGATTGTCAAAAAACCCTCCTGTTTACATCAGAAGATGCATAACAAGTAGGAACCACATATGGCTGTGATGAACTGAAGCATCCTTCAGAAAAAGGATTCTCTTATATATATTTAGCAGACTTGGTAATTGACAATGCACCTTCTGGGAGCAGGTTTTGGTGGTTCATTGATCTTGTTCAGCAGTTGATTGGCATAAAAATTACCATGGTCCAAATACACCTGAGGAGTGCATGCCAATTTTGCTGTTGAAATAACTGGAAAAAGCACTGAAAGTTCTAATGTGAAGCAATTTTCCCTTTCTTGAAGGTACAGCAAGTGGCTTTCACAGTGAGAAGTCCTTAAACATTTCTTTCACTTTCTTTTACTTCTTTATATCCAGACTTCTTCTAAAAGTGGGTCTAAGGTAGTAAAGGTGATGTTCTTTGGAAGGCCCTTTCTTGGAAGTAATTAAGGAGGCATAGTCAGAACAGAGGACAGCATAGGAGAGGATTGAGGGGACATGGCAGAAGGGGGAAAATATTACCACAGACATAGTAGAACACCAAACTGCAGTGGCCGGAGGGAAAGTTGAAGCAGCAAATGATAAAACTTATTCCAAACTTCAATGGCTAGGCTTGTACCAAAAACCATCAGATGGTCCAAACATAATGACCAATTCTTGTGGCTCCTCGGATCATGAAAGTAGAATTTCCAAAGTGGTTTTACCAGCTTGCAGTCCCACAAGAAATGAAGGAGTGTTCCTCTTTCTCCACATGCTCACCAGCATCTACTGTCACCTGCATTTTTGATCTTAGCCATTCTGATTGGTGTGAGGTGGAATCTCAGAGTCATTTTTATTTGCATTTCCCTGATGACTAAGGATGATGAACATTTCTTTAAGTGCTTCTCAGCCATTCAAGATTCCTCAGTTGAGAATTATTTGTTTAGCTTTGTACCCCATTTTTAATATGGTTATTTGGTTCTCTGGAGTCTAACTTCTTAAGTACTTTGTACATTTTGGATATTAGCCCTCTATTGGATGGAGGGTTGATAAAGATCTTTTCGCAATCTGTGGGTTGCCATTTTGTCTTATTGACCATGTCCTTTGCCTTACAGAAGCTTTTTAATTTTATGAGGTCCCATTTGTCTATTGTTGATCTTAGAGCATTGGTGTTGTGTTCAGGAAATTTTCCCGTGTCAATGTGTTTAATGTTCTTTCCCACTTTCTTTTCTATTAGGATTCAACATATCTGGGTTTGATCTTTGTACAAGGAGATAAAAATGGATCAATTTTCATTCTTTTACATGCTGACCACCAGTTGAACTAGTACCATTTGTTAAAAATGCTTTTTTTTTTTTTCCCACTCGATGGTTTTGGCTTCTTTGTCAAAGATCAAGTGATCTCATAGGTGTGTGGATTTATTTCTGGGTCTTCAATTTTATTCCATTGATCTACCTGCCTGTCTCTGTACCAATACCATGAAGTTTTTAATCACTATTGCTCTATAGTATAGCTTGAAGTGACAGATGGTGATTCTTCCAGAGGTTCTTTTATTGTTGAGAATAGTTTTTTGCTATCTTAGGTTCTTTATTATTCCAGGTGATTTGGAGAATTGTTCTTTCTATCTCTGTAAAGAATTGAGTTGGAATTTTGATTGGGATTGTATTGAATCTGTAGACTGCTTTCGGTAAGATGGCCATATTTACTATATTCATCCTGCCAATCCATGAGCATGGGAGATCTTTCCATCTTCTAAGATCTTCAATTTCTTTCTTCTGGGACTTGAAGTTCTTGTCATACAAATGTTTCCCTTCCTTGGTTAGAGTCACATCAAGATATTTTATATTGTTTGTGACTATTGGGAAGAGTGTTTCCATAATTTCCTTCTCAGTCCATTTATCCTTTGAGTAGAGGAAGGCTACTGATTTTTTTGAATTAATTTTGTATCTATCCACTTTGCTGAAGTTGTTTATCAGTTGTAGGAATTCTCTGGTGGGATTTTTGGGGTCACTTGTGTATACTATCATAGCACCTACAAATAGTGATATCTTGACTTCTTCCTTTCCAATTTGTATCCCTTTGATCTCCTTTTGTTGCCTTATTGCTCTGGCTAGAATTTTGAGTACTATATTGAATAGATAGTGGGAATCAATCTGGCGGTTCCTCAGAAAATTGGAAATAGTTCTACTCAAAGACCCAGCTATACCACTACTGGGCATATACCCCAAAGATGCTCCAACATATAACGAGGATACATGCTCCACTATGTTTATAGCAGTCTTCTTTATAATAGCCAGAAGCTGGAAACAACCAAGATGCCCCTCAACAAAAGAATGGATACAGAAAATGTGATACATTTACACAGTGGAGTACTACTCAGTATAATGACTTCATGAAATCACAGGCAAATGCATAGAACTAGAAAATATCATCCTGAGTGAGGTAACTCAGACACAAAAGAACACACATGGTATGTACTCACTAATAAGTGGATATTAGCCCAAAAGTTCTGAATACCCATGCTACAACCCACAAACCATATGGAGCTTAAGAAGCAGGAAGACCAAAGTATAGATGCTTCAAGCCTACACAGAACAGGGAACAAAACAATCCCAGGAGATACAGAGAAGTAGGGATCATGAAAGGATAAAGGAAGGGGAGGGAAAAGAGGGACAGGATCACATATTGGAAGTAACAGGAGAGTAGTACAGAGGGTCAGGAAATTGAATCGAAACATGTAGCAGTGGGGGATGGGAAGCTGGAAGTAGCCACTAGAAAGTCCCAGACTCCAGGGAAGCAAGAGGCTCCTAGGACCCATTGGGGATGACATTAGCCAAAATGTCCAACAAAGGGGAGATAGAACCTGAAGAGACCACCTCCAGTAGATAGGCATGACCCCCAGTTAAGGGATGGGGCTACCTATACATCTCAAAATTTTTAACCCAGAAATGTTCCTGTCCAAAGGAAAAGGAAATATAGGGACAAGAAATGGAACAGAGACTCAAGAAAAGGTCATCCAGAGACTGCCCCACCTAGGGATCCATCTAATCTGCAGATATCACACCCCTACACTATTGTTGATGCCATGAAGCACTTGCCAACAGGAACCTGGTATGGCTGTTCCCTGAGAAGTTCTACCAGCATTTACCCAATACAGATGCAGATATTCACAGCCAACCATTGGTCTGAAGGAGCTGAAGGGGATTGCAATCCCACAGGGTATTTCATGGGTATTTCATTTCTTTTTGAATTTCTTCTGTGACCCATTTATCATTCAGTGGCATGTTGTTTAATCTCCATGAGTGTCTGTATTTTTTTGGTTATTAATTTCAAGTTTTTATTTCATTGTAGTCAGAATATGTAGAGCTAGTTCTAATTTTCTAAAATTATTTGCTTTGAGTATCAGTATATGATCAATTTTAAAGAGACTTCCATGATGGCTGAGAAGAATGTGTGTTCTGTGGTGTTTGGGCAGAGTATTTTGTAGTTATCTGTTGGTTCCCTTTGATCTATGATATCACTTATCTCCAATGTTTGTCTGTTTATTTTGTCTGATGACCTGTCCATTGGTGAACATGGGGTATTGAAGTACCTTCTATTTTCAGGGGTTGAGAGATTGGGAATCCATGCTTAATGTTCAATAATATCTGTTTTATAAATTTGGGTGCACTCATGTTTATGAATATATGGATGGAAATTATAATGTCTTGGCATTGTTCCCACCATCAAAATGATCAAAAGTGATCTTCCAATTAAATTTAACTTGAAGACTATGTAGTCAGTTACTACAGTAATAGTGCCTGCATGTTTCTGGTTCCGTTTGCTCAGGATACTTTTTCCATCCTTTAGTATCTATACTTGAAGATTAGCTATGTTTCTTGTAAATAACAAAAAGAGGGATTTATTTTTTTATTCTAATTAACTAGCTTGTGGATTTGGATTGCATAATTAAGGTCATTAATATTCAGAGTTATTATTGACAGGTATATTAACTGCTGTCATTTTACTGCTTTTGTTAGTTTGGTGCTTGTTTTCTTAGTCTAACCTCTGCACAACAGCTACCCTACCATGATTTACATTTTTAGCTGTAGCTTCTTGGGTGTTCTTTTTCTCCTTAGTACAATTTCCTCCTTCTGTGTAGGGAATACTTGGTGAACATAAATTCATTTATCTTGTTTTTGTCCTAGAAGTATTTTCATTTGTCTTCAATTATGATAGAAAGTTCTGCTAGCTAAATTAGCTAGGATTGACATTTGTGTTGTTTCAGAATTTGAAGCATGCTTCTATAAGTGTTTTTGCCTTTTAATGTTTTTATTGAGAAATCATCTGTTGTTCTCATGTGCCCACCTTTACATACAACTTGGACCTTTTCTCTTGCAGCTCTCAGTACTTTTTGTTCATGTGTTTAATCTGGAATTATTCTCCTTCTACACCAATTATTTGTAGATTTGGTGTTCTCATGACATCCCATAATTCCTGCATATCCAACTGTTACAAAATTTATATAAAAATAATAGATTATGAAAAGGCTTTTATCTGTTATCACATATGTTAGTTACGACACAAACAGGAGCAAGGAATGACTGTTCTGGAGAGCTAGACTTTAGCTAAAGATAAGGTAATTAGCTCTTGGAACTGCAATATTCCAATCTTTCCACAGTACAAAAATTCTTATCAACCAATCAGTCTCTGCAGACATAGCTTCTCTTCAGGAATTTTTGTTTACAGATGTAACTTGAGAAACACAGAGAGGGGGGGAAAGAATGTATGCATGTATTAATATTAAGACAATCAGTTGTTTACGACCTCTTAGAAAGTTTATACTTACACTGGAGCTCATATCTTTTAGGTGCTCATATCTGAGCACCTTTTTAATTCTTCACTCTTATTCCTAAGTCTGTATATAAAGTATCTTTAATAAAATTTACAACTTAGCTTCACGAAAAAAAAATACATAATTAATTTTAAAAACACTGAAAAATATAACGGTCCAATTCCTCTACCTTGTCCTCAGATCCTGACATTCCATCTTGTCTGTGTTCCATACTGTTGCTGATGTTTCACATTGAGCAACATATTAGACTTATTGAAAACTTCATTTTCACCTTCATGATTGTTTTTGCAATATTTCTATCTCTTTATTGAATTTAATTTGCATATCTTGAATTGACATTATTTCATTCAGCCATTTATTTATATATTCTTAGACTTCAATCAGGCATTTATTCATGTGATCATTTATGGTTTTATTTTCCTTTTGAGTTCTTTGAACATGGTTATAACTGTTCTTTTGAATTCTGTGTCCTTTGAATTCCATATTAGTTGTTCTCATTGGGGACAACTCTTATGGGGCTGATAATTTGGAAGCCGGGGAGGGCATATTGTCTTGAGTTTTATGTTTGTTTGTTGGAATTACTTGTCTTGTGTTGTTGTAAAAGTACTTGGGCATCTGGTAATAGGTTGCTGATTGTGTCTTTTGGTATGGTTTTAGCCCATTGAGCTGAAATCCCGAGGTAGAGTGATTAGTTGGACAGCTTGGGTGACTTCTGAGAGGGCAGGGATGAGGGGATCAGGCATTTTACTAGGTCTGGCTGATGGCATAGCTGAGCATCTGCAGAGGGTTCTGGAGTGGAATGAGCAGAGTCTAGTGGAAGATGAGCTTTTTACCAGATGCTAGCCATGTGGAATGGCTGGATACGTTCAGAAAGTCCTACCAGTCAATTTTCAAAGTTAGCATTCAAAGTAAGGGTTTCATCCTGGTATTTTCATATATATGCATACATGTATATGTTTATATGCATTGTTTCCATTCATCACCCTCCCCATCCCCCACTCTCCTATCTTGCTGTTTTCCACCCTTCCCAGGAATAGTCTCCATTCTCCTTCATGTTCCATGTATTCCACTACTGTTGCTTTTACCTTTCTTTCCCCATTAAGATCTCTTTCTGCCCTTTCATAGTCTCTTTTCTACATACACACATGCACATACAAATTTAAACCTAGAAATTTTTTATGGGAAAAACATGTGATTTACCTTGCTAGCTCTGGCTCATTTAGCTAAAATAACAGTGCTCAGTTCCCAAAAATGTCATGGTTTCATTTTTCTTTACCACTGAATAAATTTCCAATATGCATATATATGACATTTTCATTTCAATTAGTCTATTGATGGACATCTAGGCAGACTCCATTTCTTAGCAGTGAATATGGATAGAAGATATCTGTGTTTTAACACATAGGATTCATCTGTGTAGTAAATATGGATAATAATAGGACATGGTATACAACCAACAGTGGTATAGCTGGGTGCTAGGTTAGCTTTAATTTTGTTTTTCTAAAGGATCCTTCACATTGAATTTAATACAGGATGCACCTCTTTCTCCATATACACACTATCATTTGTTGTTATTTTTTCTTTATGCTAGCTGTTATAATCAGGGTGGAATGTAATCTCAAAGCAGTTTTAATTTGCATTTCCCTTGTGCCTAAGCATGCTGAACACATTTTCAAAAAGTGTTTGACCACTATCCGTTCAGTTCACTAACCCAATTATTAACAGAGTGATTTGAATTTTTGTAGTTTGTTATAAATTGTAGCTGTCAGTGCTGTGTTTAATATATAATGAGTAAAGATTATTTTTCCCACCCT
>CM052722.1:1730660-1765012 GCA_028551405.1 Uromys caudimaculatus
GACTTCCGCTGTCGCTCTAAGGAAACTTATGGATAGCGCGGGGTGACTCACCCGAAGCGCTTGCGCATTAAGGGTGTACATGACTAATCACCGCCCACTCCCGGGGCGCGCCAATCAGTGGAGGACACGCTGCCTCAGGGCTATATAAGCAGCGCCATTCTGGGGCTCGGGGTCTTCCTCTTTTCATCATCATCAGCTTGAATAAACGCTTTGCTGCAGAAGGATCCGTGTGTCCGCGTGGGTTCTTGCTGGCGAGACCAAATAGCGCGCGGGACACACCCTGTAGGTTGTCTCTTCATTATTGTGGCTGTTTCTTTTGCTATAACACTATTATTATTCTCTTAAAGATATTTTCTTTCATAAATACAAGTTTTAGTCTTTCTATGACAAAACCCTTCTCATTTTATGGTACTGCTAAAAATGAGCACAAATGATAATATATTTTATCTCTTATTGTTGTTTATTTTTATAGTATGATCCTGTTAAAATTTCATTTTAATTTTTAAAGATAATATTTTATTAATTTTTAGAATTTCATACAATGTATTTTGATCAGATTCACTATCCCTCCCCTTCTATATTCACTCTATCTACCTTCACTTTTCTACTTACCCAAGTTCAAGTCTTCTTAAAATAAACATTGAGTCCAATTTATACTGCCTAAATACTCTTAGAAGTGGGTCATGCTTTGGAGTGTGGTTGACCTACCAGGGGAGTCACACGATTAACAAATATCCACTGTCCCTCTTCCAGCGGCTTCAAATGCCTAGAATTTTGTCTGGCTTGTGAGTGATTTCATAATTGCTGTTGGGTTCATATGTGCAACTTCCCCTGCTGTGTCTGGAAACCAGTTTCCTGCAAGTTATCCATCACCTCTACCTGTTACAATCTTTCTGAGCCTTGGAGAAAGTGATATGTTAGACATATATCATTTTTGAAATATACATATAAGCAGTGCAATGTTCTTAATCAGAATTTTTCTACTGGTATTTGAACTTTATTCAAACCAGTTACATTAACCACAGGCACTTTTACACTCAATTAAAAGTGAGCAAATTAATACCAGAAATCTATGTAATGTATATTCAGGCAGAAGTGCATGTGTCAGGTAAATTTTTATTCCATGCTATTGTTGCATTAATGGAGTTTATATTATTTCATATCATATATAGTTTCTAGAAGTTCATCAATGTGCCCCGTGTCTCTTGTCAAAGATATAGTTATTTCAGGCAGCATGTGCTAGGCATATACTTTTTAGAAGAAAAAAAAAAAAAAACGCTCCTAGCTCTGACTTTTCTGTTTCTAATGAATGATGGGTAGCTCTAACTCTTCTGTTTCTAATGAATGAAAAACTATAAAATTTTAAGAAACCATTGGAATGTAGTTAACCACAATTATCAGATATGTTTGGGTGATTTTTAAAGAGAAGAATACAAGGAAACGTGACTATTGAACTTCCTGAAACTTTTTTTTTCCATGAAACATTTTTAGCCTTTCTTAAAACCTAGGCTCTAAGCTAAATGATAAACTCTGAGACTCAGCCAGACCTCCTGCTGTGTAAATTGATCCTTTTAACTAGACAGTTGCTAAGTTTCCATTTTAGCCTGAAATGGCTTGCTAAAAAAGTAATTGGAACAGTTAGAGATGAAAAATGTAACCCTTGCACACAGTGTTATACCAGCAATAAGGTATGTTGTTTACAATGGTGCAAAACAGCTTGTTTGGATACATAATGGTTCCCTTTCAAAATAATTGGAATAAATTAGAATAATCCTCCCCAAAATAAATGAATTTGTTTAAATGTTTAATGCATGCAGATGATAAAAGTAGGACTTTGATTCTGGTGCACACAGGGCTTTTGTCTAGGGACAGGGTTTACATGAATCTACATATCTTCTAGAAAGTGTTCAGCTGTGGAAATTCAGGCAGGCAAGCAACTTTGCTTTGTTATTTAGACCTCATAATAGATAGGCTACCTGATGAAGATGTTTCTCATTCTGAGAAAGTGTCTTTCCCACTCAGTTAATCCTTTCTAAAAATGCCTTTACTGACCCAGAATTGTGTCTGTTAGTTGATTGCTGATCCTCCCAAGTTGTTAATCAAGATTAACCACTATAGTGACCAAGCAATTAGCCTGAAGTCCAACAGCTGGTTAATGGTGGAACTGGGATTAGAATTCAGATTTCAAGTCAGATTGGTGTCTCCTCTAAAGCCACAAAACATTGTTACTGATGTGTAATATTGATTGAAGTGTTTCCATGTATATGTAATGTTTATGAAACATTTTACATTTTGAGCAGTCGATTGTATCATTGTCATTATATTTATAATTAAAAGAATAAAGTTCAGAGTGATCAAGTAATCTGCCTAAAGTTATATAGTAGGTTAACGAGAGAGCTTCGGTTTTAACAACAACAAAAAAAAATGGTCTACAGACTTTTTGTCATAAACATCATATTACAAAAATGATGAGATATAAATTAGTTAGTTAAAAGGAACAGTTTATACTATATACACATATATAGACTACTCATATAGTATAGACTGTTCATAGTTAAAAGTTATTTATATATTATAAATATATATATTTATTCATACTATAGGTCATTCATATACATATATATTTTAGACAGAATATCACTTTGTAGCAATGGCTGGCTTGGACCTCACTATGTAGACTAAGCTGGTGTCAAACACACAGAAATCTGCCTGTCTTTGCCTCCTGAGTGCTGGGATTAAAGGTTTATGTCATCACAACTATCTATAAATACTTTAATTTATTTCCATCATCTTTTAATTTCCTTTATGTTTCTTGTTGTAGTTTTTGAGACATGATTTTTCTCTGTAGCTAAACTTGTAGTCTGGTCCTAAACTTGCTATATAGCTCAGACTTGTCTAGAACTTGATCTATTCCTATTTCAGCATCTTGAGGATGACTTTGAACTTCTGATCCTGCTGAGATTACAAATGTACATGACCATTCTTTATTTTGTGGAGTACTAGAGATTGAAGATGGAGTTTGTGCATGGTAGACTGTCATTCTATTACTATAATACATCTCCATAATATACCTATCTTCTTGATCACTCATTTGAGCTGGAAAATAATTTATTCTTAACAGTTACCATTACTGAGAATTATATTACCTGATATGTAAATACTTTGTTCAATTTTGGGAAGTTTGACTAATGGTTTTATTCTTGGTTGTTGGCAAATTTATATTTCTTTGTAGGTTTATAATATGCCATAAGCTCATGACTTTTTGTAATAAAATCATTCATATGGTATTACCTCAGTTTCAGGTGAGTAATTGATATGCTGTTTAACATGGACTTTTGCTTTCTGGAGAGTCTTTAAAAGGTAGATTTTGTCTTTATGGTTGTGAGCTTAGTCTTTAAAGGCTGAGCCATCCCTCATAAATGATGTGGGATAAGTCAACCACATTTTTTTAAATTTAAGGTCCAATCCATGAGATGAAACACATACAAAATGATGTGAATGTGGCCAAGAACCTGGAACTAGAGTGGTCATGATCTATGGGAAAACTTAATACCATTATTCTAGTAAGTGAACATAACGATAAAATGACTCCTAATGCCACATTGCTGTACTCATAGATCAGTGCACTGCTCAACCCCCATCAGAGAAGCTTTTTGCTGCAGTAGATGGGTTATAATACAGAAACCCACAACTAGAAAATATGTAGAGAATGAGACACTTTGGAGCACTTAGTCTTAAATGAGATGTCCTCATCAAAGCCTACTCTCACCCCCCAAAAACTGAGAGATTTATGTGGGAGAAGAGGCAGAAAGATTGTAAGCACCAAAAGTGGTGGATGACTCCAAGGAAACAGCATCTTCCAGATATGGCAGGACTGATGCACACGTGAACTCACAGAGACTGGCTGCATGCATACAATCTGCACAGATTCAAGTCAGACAGGGTCCCAGCATAAAAAGAGGGAAGCAGTCATTAGGTACCACCAATAACCAAGATGACATTTGTAATTAATAATTGCTAGCAAAAGGAAAATCAATTTTCTCCAGTCGATGGTCCTGGGGTATACGAAAACCTACTCTCCAGGGCTAGCCTCATTCCCATAAGCAATTGACAGACCCCAACTAGCTCAGTATTTTCATAGGCTTTCCTGTTCCGTTTTGATTTGTCTTGTCAGTTTTTTACATTAGTATTTGTTTTTATTTATTTATTTATTTATTTATTTATTTATTTATTTATTTATTTATGTAGAGAGACAGAGAGCATGAAGCTGGGTAGGTAGGGAAATAAGGAGGATTTAGCAGTAGGTGGGGAAACATGACCAAAATACATCGTATAAAAATTTAAATTAAAAATCACCTATAAACTATAATAAAAGTATAAAATGTAAAACCAAAGGTAAATCTCTTATTTTTGAAAATAAAACATTTTGACAACTATTTCAAGCAATTCAAGTATACTTCTATTCAACCTTCCTTGGCAAATCCCACATTTTAGTGGCTTTTTACTCTATTAATTTTTTTATATTTACTTTATTAACATTTCAAATGTTTTCCCTTTTCTAGGTCTCCCCTTCAGAAACCCCCTATCCCATCCCCCTCCTCCACCTCTATGAGGGTGCTCCCCTACCCACCCACCCACTTCTGTCTTCCCTCCTTTCCTTTTTTTATTCATGATCTCTCAAAACTTTATCGAATACTACATATTAATCACAAAGGGTACAAAAGTAACAAGAGATCTGAGTTCAAGAACTTACAAAATGTTATGGGTGAAATGGGGACACTTCTGTCATACAAGACATTCTAAGGGTGGAAGCTAGAGGGGATATTTACTAAGATGAGGTCAGGGTGGAGCTCTGAAATAATAACATTTAAGTAGCTAAATATGAGAGGGAGGAAGGAGGTGAGGGAATGTATAGTATACAGAGAGAAAATGGAATGAGGGCCAGAGAGATGGCTCAGCAGAGAAAGGCACCTGCTCGTAAGCCTAATGACCTGAGTCCCCTCCTAGGGACCCACACAGCAGGAGAGAACCAATTTCTCAAGTTTGTTCTATGACTACTGCATGCAACTATTGCACACACCTACACATATGCATGCATGCACACACACACACACACACACATACACACACACACGCTAAATAATGTATAATAAATAATTTAGATGGGAAACTTGAAGTGGCACAGAGCTTGACATATACCAAAAAACAGTAGCATTAACAGTGTCAGGAACATGATGAACTCAGGATGCAGAAGGTGGTAGCAGATGAGGAGGTCTGTGGTTAGATTGTCCTAATCCTACAAAAGATAGTAAAGTTTTATTCTCAGCTGCATGAACAGAAGTTGTGACAGTCTGTGCAGTCACTTGAGTTTTTGATCTTAACGATTCTGACAGGTGTGAGATGTAATCTCAGGGTCCTTTTGATTTGCATTTCCCTGATGACTAAGGATGTTGAACATTTCTTTAAGTGCTTCTTGCCAATTAGAGATTCCTCTGTTGAGAATTCTGTTTAGCTCTTTTCCCCATTTTTAAAACAGATTATTTGGTTTGTTGGAGTCTAACTTCTTGAGTTCTTTATATATTTTGGATATTAGCCCTCTGTCTGATGTAAGGTTGGTAAAGATCTTTTCCCATTCTGTAGGCTGCCATCTAGTATGAGTAGTGGTGTTCTTTGCCATACAGAAGCTTGTCAGTTTCATGAGGTCCCATATGTTAATTGTCAATCTTAGAGCCTAAGATATTAGTGTTCAGTTTAGGAAGTTGTCTCCTGTATCAATGAGTTCAAGGCTATTTCCCATTTCTCTTCTATCAGATTTATTATATTCGGTCTTATGTTGAGGTTCTTGATCCATTTAGACTTGAATTTTGTGCAGGGTGATACATTTAGATCTATTTGGATTCTCCTACATGCTGACATTCAGTTGTACCAGCACCATTTGTTGAAGATGCTTTCCATTTTTTCCCTGTATGGTTTTGGTTTCTTTGTAAAAGTCAAGTGTGGGTAGGTATGTGGTTTTATTGGTCAGTCTGTTTTTATGCCCATACCATGAGTTTTTTTTTTTTTATCACCATTACTCTGTAATATAACTTGAAATTAAGGATAGTGATACCTCCAGAAGTTCTTTTATTGTACAGGATTATTTTAGCTATTCTGGGATTTTGTTTTTCCATATGAAGTTGAGAATTGTTCTTTCAAGGTCTATAAAAAATTGGGTGGGAATTTAGATTAGAATTGAACTTAATCTGTAGATTGCTTTTGGTAAGATGGTCATTTTCACTATGTTAATTCTACTGATCCATGAGCATGGGAGATCTTTCTATCTTCTGATATCTTCCTCAATTTCTTTCTTCAGGGACTTGAAGTTCTTGTCATACAGACCTTTCACTTGAGGGCCAGGAGAATGAATGGAAATATGCAGCTGCCAGAGTTGGGGCATGGGGGAATCTCTAGAAAGACCTAGGATTGCTCTCAAGACTCAATGTGGGCATCCTTAGCTGAAATTCCTAACAGTGGGGATATGGAACCTGAAGAGACAACCTCCAGTAGTTAGACAAGGTACCCATGGAGGGATGGAGACAGCAACCAACTCTCAAAATTTTTGACCCAAAATTGTTCCTGCCTAAAAAAAATACAGGGACCAAAATGGAACAGAGAATGAACAAATGGCCAGCCAGTGACCTGCCCAATTTGGGATCCATCCCATGGGAAGGCACCAAACCCTGACACTGTATCTGATGCTACATTGTGCTTGCGAACAGGAGCCTAACATGGCTGTCTTCTGAGAGGCCCTACCAGCTGCTGACTGAGGTACATGCAGATACTCACAGCCAACCATTGAACTGAGGTTAGAGACCCCTATGGAAGAGTTAGGGGAAAGACTGAGGACCTTGAAGGAGATAGCAATCCCATAGGCAGACCAACAGTGCCAAGTAACCTGCACCTCTGGGACCTCCGAGAAACTAAGCCACCAACCAAAGAGAACACACGGGCTGATCTAAGGCCCCTGGCACATATGTAGCAGAGGACTGTTGTGTCTGGCCTCAATGGGAGAGGATATGCTTAATTATTTAGAGACTTGATGCCTCGGGGGGGGGGGTGTGGATGGCCAGGGGAGTGCACCCTCTCAGAGGCAAAGAGTAGGAGGGATGTGGGGAAGAATTGCGTGAGGGGAGACCAGGAGGAAGCAACATTTGGATGTAATAAAATAAAATAATTAATAATAAAAAAGAAGTACACCAAGATATTTTATATTATTTATGGCTATTGTAAAGGGTGTTGTCTTCCTGATTTCTTTCTTGGCCCATTTATCATTTGTATAAAGGAGGGCTACTGATTGCTTTGTGTTAATGTTGTATCCAGCCACTTTGTTGAAAGTGTTTATCAACTGTAGGAGTTCTCTGGTAGAATTTTGGGGATCACTTATGTATAGTATCATATCATCTGCAAATAGCAATTCTTTGACTTCTTTTCAAATTTATATCCCCTTGATCTCTTTTAGTTGTCATATTGCTCTAGTTAGACCATCACGTACTATATTGAACAGATAGGGAGAGAGGGGTACCTTTGTCTTGTCCTTGTGTTTAGTGGAAATGTAGTAAGTTTCTATCCATTTGGTTTGATGTTGGCTATTGGCCTGCTATATATACCTTGTATCCCTGATCTCCCCAAGACATTTAATGTGAAGGAGTATTAGATTTTATCAAAGATTTTTTTTCAGAGTTGCCTATGGCATTTTTTTTCTTTCAGCTTGTTTATATGGTGGATTATATTGATGGATTTTTTATATATTGAACCACCCTTGCATCCTTGGGATGAAGCCTACTTCATCATGGTGTATGATGTTTTTTATGTTTTCTTGGATATGGTTTGTGAGTATTTCATTGAGTATTTTTTACATCAATATTCATAAGGAGAATTGCTCTGAATTTTTCATTGTTGAGTCTTTGTGTGGCTTACGTATCAGGGTGACTGGCCTCATAGAATGAGCTTGGCAATGTTCCTTCAGTTTCTATTTTGTGGAATATTTTGAGGAGTATTGGTATTATCTTTTCTTTGAAAATCTCATAGAATTCAGCACTACAACTATATGGCCCTGGGCTTTTTTTTTTTTTTTGGTTGACAGACTTTGAATGACTGCTTCTATTGCTTCAGGAGTAATAGAACTATTTGAATTGTTTACCTGATCTTGGTTTAACATTGGTAAGTTGTATTTATCAAGAAAATTTTACATTTTGTTTAGATTTTCCAATTTTGTGTAGTACAGGCTTTTGTAGTAAGACCTAATGATTCTTTGGATTTCCTTAGTGTCTACTGTTATGTCTCCCTTTTCATTTCTGATTTTGTTAATTTGGCCTTTCTCTCTCTCTCTCTCTCTCTCCCTTTTAGTTAGTGTGGCTAAGGGTTTGTCTATCTTGTTGATTTTCTCAATGAACCATCTCTTGGTTTTGTTGATTCTTTGTATTTGTTTTTTTTCCTTATTGATTGATTTCAACCCTAAGTTTGACGATTTCTTGCTGTTTTCTCCTCTTCAGTTTGTTTTCTCCTTTTTTTAATTTTTTCTTTTATTGGATATTTTCTTTTTTTTTACATTTCAAATGCTATCCCCTTTCCAGGTATCCCCTCTGGAAACCCCCTATCCCATCCCCCCTCCCCCTGCCTCTATGAAGGTGCTCACCCACCCACCCACCCACTCCCACCTTCCAGCCCTGGCATTCCCCTACACTAGGGCATCGAACCCCCTCTGGCCCAAGGGCTGATCCTCCAACTGATGTCCAACAATGCCATCCTCTGCCACATATGCGGCTATAGCCATGGGTCCCTCCATGTATACTCTTTGGTTGGTGGTCCAGTCCCTGGGAGCTCCAGGGGTTCTGTCCAGTTGACACTATTGCTCCCCCCATGGGGCTGCAGAACCCTTCAGCTCCTTCAGTCCCTTCTCCAACTCCTCCATCAGGGACTCTGCACTCAGTCCAGTGGTTGGCTGTGAGCACTCTGGCAGAGCCTCTCAGGAAACAGACACATCAGGTTCCTGTCAACAAGCATTTCCCAACATCTTCAACAGCATTCAGGTTTGGCGACTGTATATGGGATGGATCACCAGAGAACTCTTAAACCTGATAAACAACTTCAGCAAAGTGGCTGGATACAAATTAACTCAAACAAATCAGTAGCCTTTCTCTACTCAAAGAATAAATGGGCTGAGAAAGAAATTAGGGAAATGATACCCTTTACAATAATCACAAACAATATAAAATATCTTGGTGTGACTCTAACCAAATGAGTGAAAGATCTATATGACAAGAACTTCTAATCTCTGAAGAAAGAAATCAAAGAAGACCTCAGAAGATGGAAAGATCTCCCATGCTCGTGGCTTGGCAGGATTAATATAGTAAAAATGTCCATCTTGCTGAAAGAAATCTACAGATTCAATGCAATTCCCATCAAAATTCCAACTCAATTCTTCATAGAGTTAGAAAGAGCAATTCTCAAATTCATTTGGAATAAAAAAAAAATCCAGGATAGTGAAAACTATTCTCAACAATAAAAGGACTTCTGGGGGAATCACTATCCCTGACCTCAAGCTGTACTACAGAGCAATAGTGATAAAAACTGCATGGTATTGGTACAGTGACAGGCAATAGATCAATGGAATAGAATTACTCTCTTTTTTTATAGAGCTTTCAGGTGTGTTGTTAAGTTGCTAGCAAGAGAGCTCTTCAATTTCTTTATGGAGGCACTTAGTACTATGAACTTAGCTCTTAGCACTGCTTTCATTGTGTCCCACAATTTTGGGGTATTGTGCCTTCATTTTCATTGAAGTCTTGAATATTTTTAATTTCTGTATTTCTTCCCAGACCCACAGATCACTGAGTAGAGAATTGTTCAGTTTTCATGAGGGTGTAGGCTTTCCAGTGTTTCTGTTGTTGAAGTCCTCCTTTCATCCATGGTGGTCTGATAAGATACAACACGCTATTTCAATTTTCTTGTATCTGTTGAGGCTTATATTGTGACTAACTAGATGGTTAATTTTGGAGAAGAATTCATGAGGTGAAAGAAGAAGCTATATTCTTTTGTGTTTGGGTGAAATGTTCTGTAGATATCTGTTAGGTTCATTTGATTCATGGCATCTGTTAGTTTCATTATTTCTCTGTTTAGTTTTAGTCTGGATGACGTGTCAGTTTGTGAGAGTAGGGTGTTAAGTCCCCCACTATTAATGCATGGGGTTTGATGTACGATTTAAGTTTTAGTGATGTCTCAAAAATGTGGGTGCACTTGCATTTGGGGCACGAAATGTTAAGAATGTTCTCCTTTCCCATTTCTTTTGATTAATCTTGATTGAAAATCTATTTTATTATATATTAGAATGGCTAATCCAGCTTGCTTCTTGTGTCTGGAAAACATTTTTCCAGCCCTTTACTCTGAGGTAATGTCTACCTTTGTTGCTTAGGTATATTTCTTGTATGCAGCAGAATGATGGATCCTGTTTTTCCATCCATCTGTTAGCCCATGTCTTTTTACTGGGGAATTGAGTCCATTAATGTTGAGAGATATAAATAACCAATGATTGCTAATTCATGGTATTTTTATGCTAGGAGAGAGAGAGAGAGAGAGAGAGAGAGAGAGAGAGAGAGAGAGAGAGAGAGAGAATTCTTAACTTCTTTTGGTTTTGCTGGTGTGGCATTATTGATTTCTTGTGTTTCTTTGGGTGTAGTTAAACTCCTTGGGCTGGGAGTTTCCTTCAAGTATCTTCTGTAGGGCTGAATATGTGGATAGATACTGTTTAAATTTGGTTTTGTCATGGAAAATATTGTTTTCTCCATCTAGAGCTATTACATGTTTTGCTGGTTATAGTAGTCTGAGCTGGTATCTGCATTCTCTTAGAGACTGTAAGATATGTCTCAGCCCTTTCTGGCTTTTAAAGTCTCCATTGAAAAACCTGGTGTAATTCTGATAGGTCTGCCTTTACATGTTTCTTTGCCTTTTCCCCTTATGGCTTTTAATATTTTTTCTTTGCTCTGTACATTTAGTGTTTTGGTTATTATGTGATGGGAGGATTTTCTTTTCTGGTCCAAATCTATTTGCTGTTCTGTAAGCTTCTTATATATTTATAGGCATCTCTTTCTTTAGCTTAGAGAAATTTCCTTCTATGATTTTGTTGAAGATATTTTCTGGGCCTTTGAGCTAGGAATCTTCTTTTTCAATTTCTATTATTCTTCGGTTTGGTCTTTTTACAATATTCCACATTTCCTGGATTTTTGTGTTAGAAACTTTTCCATCTCAAGGATTCCCTCAGTTTTGCTCCTATTTCCTTTTTGGGTATTAACAAGTTTTATTCATTTCCTTCATCTCTTTGATTCTATTTTCCTGTATTTCTTTAAGGGATTCATTCATTTAGACTTTAAAGCTCTCTATCATCTTCATAAGATTGGATTTAAGGTCATTTTTTGTGTTTCAGCTGTATTAGAATGTCCAAGACTTGCTGTGGTATGATAGCAGGATTCTGTTGGTGTTATATTGCCCTGGCTCTTGTGGCTTGTGTACTTACATTGGCCTTTAGCCATCTGATATTCCTTGGTGTTTGGCAGACCTGGTAGTCTCTGATGGCAGCAGACCTCTGGAAATGCAGAAAGAGTTGTGGGCCTGGGCAATGGAGGGCGTAGGGGACAGAGCAAAGCTCACTGCTGCTGGGCTTTCCCAGAGGAGACCCAGCAGGCAGTCTTCACTCTCATTTTTAATAAACACATACTTTTACGACTACTCTTTGTCTTGCCCAATTCATTGTTTGAGACACAAAGGACACAGATATGGGTAACATTACCAGTTACCTAAAGATCCCTCCAGTAATATTTTGTGCTATTTTTTTAAAAAATCATCACAAAGCTTTGTTTTAAAAAAAGATAAGTATGTTTTGGTTTAATTGAAATATAATTAAATAATTTCTTACCTTTCCACAAATATAATCCTTCCCTTATCTCCCTTTCTGCACTCAGTTCCTCTCAAATTCATGGATCTTTTGCTTTTATTACTATTTTTACACATGAGTTCATGAAAAGGCATTCGTACACACACACACACACACACACACACACACACACACACACACATACAATATGCTTTCAGAGCTGACCATTTGATATTGGATAACCTAGCAGGTTTCCTATAGCTCTTTGTGTCAAAAAAACCTATCTTGATGTAAATATTATTACTATGTCTTTTACTGAGACCTAGAGAATATAAGCAACTTTTGCAAGAACACAGAACTAGTATGTTTCAAAGCACAGCCTGTTTGTTAAGATTTGAGGAATGTTTTAATATTCTTTATAGGATTATAATAGCTCAACAGATGCAATACAATATTACTTAATTACAGCTTAACTGGTTGGTCAGAGGTTTAAGGAATGACAAATGTGTTTTCCTGATACTTTGTTGCTTGTCACAAACTGACTAGACAGCCACAGTATGTCCTGTGGAAACTCTTAACTCTCTGAGAGGCAGTGGGTGCCAAAGAGAAAGACAGAGGTACATATATACCCAGTGATTTATTGTAATGACATCTATAAGAAAATCTAAGTGAAATCTGGACAGAGGCCAGCTGTGTGACCACAGAAGAGGCAGGAAGTAAGTATCCTGCCTCTAGCTTAATAGACACATTATATATAGTAGACCACAAAGACCTTTAAAATCAGTGAAGTGTGCAGTTGAAAGTATTTATTTATTTAGAATTAGTATAATGAAGTAAAAAGAAAAGAACATGGATTTAAGCACTGATGCATGGTGGGACAAGCCCACTTAGTCCAATATATGAATGTAGATATATCTCATTCCTTTCACCCAGTAATTAACTGCTCCATTCAAAATAATGACAACAAAATATCTTTTGTGGAACAACCATATTCACTTTTCTCTACTTTCTGACTGTAGAGGCTATGTGAATAGCCACCTCATGTTCTTGCACCTATGCCATGATGGACATAAGCTAAAATAAATCCTTCTCTTACATTGAGTCTGTCATATATTTTGTCACAGAAATGAGAAAAAGAACTAATACAGAAAATCTGTACTGAGATATAGAGACATTTGTGGTTAAAACCTAACCTCATGGCTCTTAGACATTTTGAAATGTCTTGTGAAAAGAGTGTGGCAGAATTTGGAACCTCAGTTGAGAAAAGCCCTAGAATCCTCTAAATAGAATATTCTCTCTCTCTTTACTGAACTGATTTTAGTTGTAATTATTTGTGTGTGTGTGTGTGTGTGTGTGTGTGAGAGAGAGGGGGGGGGAATCAAAAGACAACTTTGCTAAGTCAGTTCTCTACTTTTGCCTTTCCATGGGTTCCAGGGATTGACTACAAATCCTCAGGTTTGCATAACAAGTGTTTCTCATCACTGAACCATCTTGTCTACCCACTGATGGACCATTGAAGGTCAGAATGCTTAGAGAAATGTAAAGATTGGAGCCTTAGCTTATGAGGTATCTAAGGGTATCAAGGACTCTATTGAGAACTGTGCTAGAGGCCATTTGTATTACATTTAGACGAATAACAAAGAATCAAATTGCATTTTTATGAATGTCTTCAAATTTTGAGTGCAGCTGAATTAAAAATTTATAGACTAAGTTGTTGAACGAAGGAAATTTTAAGACAGCATAACATCTAGGCTTTTTCACAGTTGCTGTTCAATATTATTAAATTGGATCTGAAACTCACACATAAAAGAGACAGAGAGGCACAAAATATGGAAAATGTATACTTTGTTTAGGAAGGTATCATAAAGATAAGGCAGCTGTTATCATTAAAGAGGAAACATTTCAATCTGTACTAGTGCAGCGGGAACAAGGCTCCAAGTACAAGACTCCATATATTGAAGGAATACTCCAACTTGTGAAAATAAAATTTTATTTGAAATGAGATAACCTAAACTGAGTATAACACTAATGAGAATCTAGATTAAAAAATAACCACTGAAAGAAGTAAGTTCTCAGGTTCAGGTGCCAAGGCTCACAAAGCACACTAGAACTGTGGGAGAAGTGCTGGGGGCAGTGCAGACCACATCTTGAGCAGAAGAATTTGGTTGCATTATCCACATGGTGCTGGTTTTTCACATATGGAAAATGCAAGAATAAATCGGTCATGAATATTTGTACCAAGGTTCCAGAAAGCTGATGAGTCTGTGCTATATGTGGTAGGACTCTGAGGGGCCAAGGTACAACTTTATTAAGAGTAGAATGCAAGGTTCAATGGAGATACCTTTGATGATGTCAAGATCCAAGATTGTGGAGCATTTTCTGTGGAAAACTTCAGGCATGGAAGGGAACTGTATCATGAAAGAGGGCTCCACAATCAGCAGAACTATAGAGTTTGTGCTGTTTAAGTCCATTGGAGCCCAGATGATGTTATTAGGAGATTCATATTTTGGACATAGAGCTACAGGGTTTGGTGCTTATCTTGCTTGGTTTTGTCTTGGTTTATTCTGATCTTTCCCTATTTTGCCCTCATATCTCTGCTCTGAAATAGGAATGTTCATTGCGTACCATTATATGCTGGCAGAATATAACTTTAATTTTTTTAACAAGGGCATGCAACTAAGAGTTTTTATCCAAGTCCCAGAAGAGACTGAACTTTTGACACAGTGTAGGGACTTGTCATAGTTAGCTTCAGCTGTCAATTTGACAGAAATCTAGAGTCATCAGGGAAAAAGGAACCTTGTCTGCAGTATTGTCAAGATAAGATTGATCTGAGGCAGTGTCTGAAAAACATTTTCTTAGTTTCTAATTTTTGTAGAAAGGCTTAGCCCACTGTGGGTAGTGCTGTCTCTAGGCAAGTGGACCCTCTTGTATAAGAAATAGTAGCTAAGCAAAGTCAGTGGAAGAAACCCAATAAATAATGCTCATCTGTAGTTTCTATTACAAACTTCTGCCTTGAGTTTCTGTCCTGGCTTGCCTAGACAATAGACTATAACTTGAAAATGAAAGAAACCCTGCCCCAGTTCCACATTGATTTTGACTGTAAGACTACAAAGACTTTTGAAGTTGAAATGAATGTGTTTTGCATTGTGAAATAGCCATGAGACAAAGAGGAAATGACTGTGTGTGTTAAGTGCTGTATTTGGATATCAAGTAGAGAAGAAGTGGGTTTTAATTTCAATTGTCACTGTGATTGGATTGAGAGATACCTAGGGTATTAATGGAACACATCTTTAAGTTTGTCTACGAAGCAAAATTTAACCAAAAAGATAAAGCCCTCCTTATGGAGAGCACTATCCCATGAGATTGTGGTTTTAGACTGGATAAAAATTTTAAAAGAAAAAAATAAACAGATGAGCACCAACATTTGTCTCTGTCTATGTTCTAATGTCACATACAATGTGATCTGCTGGCTTATACTTGTACCACTATGTCTTATTGTTATGATGAGCTACATTCCCTTTTAAATTGTGAGCCCAAATGAATACCTTTTCCTTTAAGTTGCTTTTGTCAAGCATTTTTTGTCACAGTAAGGAAAAAATTAACAAACATAGCTGGAGGTTTAACCAATGAAGTTTAAGCCAAGCTATCATCTTGCCATTCAAGCCTGACTCTTCCTAAGGGGCTTCTATGTTTTTTCCTTGTCTGTTGACTAACTTGTGCAGATTCCCAGTATCAAGCCCAGTTGAGCCACAGTGAAATGGCCCTGAGAACTCACTTGGAGAATAACTTCCCAGGAGTCAGCAGTTGCATGAAGAAATCAATTTATGTTGTATTGTCATCAAAATTTGGAGGTTGTTGGCCACAGTGATAACACATTCTTTGATTAAATCATTGTATTACCTGTGCTCCTTCCATTCAATAGTATTGTAAATTCTTTTTGTTATTTGGGAAAAAAATGAAAAATCCTTCATGAAAATTAAAAACAATGGAAGCAACAACTTTCTCTTCTGGTAAAAACAAAAGGAAGAAAATTATTTAAAAGGATTGTATTCCCCTATATTTTATTACCTAAGCTTAACTACCCATACATTTTACTTGAAGTGAAGAGAAAGAAAGGGAAGGGAGGGAGGGGAAGGAGAGATAGAGGGAGGAGTAAGAGATTATCAAGAAAGGAAAGAAGGAAAGAACTAAGAAAGAAGGAAGGAGGAAAGAGAACATTGAAGATCTTTTGCACTGGGATCAGTGTCCAATACCACAAATAAAACATTTTCATTCATTTAAAATCTATTTAAGTAAAATAGATTTGTCCCTCTTTATTCTTTTTTTTTTACTTTTATTGAAAATATTTTTGTCCTATAATATATTCCAATTCCTTCCTTCCTCTACTCCTTCCAGTTCCTCCCCACCTCCCTTCCTATCCAAATTCACCACTTCTATCTTGTTATTAGAAAATAAACAGGTTTCTTGGAAATAGTAATAAAATAAAATATAATAAAGAAAAAAAGCATGAGAACTTGATCCTAAGCTGAACCCAAGCTGCATCCAAGTAGCAGGAAGGACCCCACGGATTGTCCTTGGCTAGAGTTATTCCCTAGCTACTTCCTAGCAACAGTTAATCAAAGATTAATCTGATTGTTTCAGTTGTACTTTTAGACAGTTCATGATTGTATACAGTCTTACTTCAGAACACCCACCCATCAGCTTATAATAGTCATTCAATTAGGTGCTTGCCAGGATGGACACCCCCCCCTTACTTCCATTTTCTATAAAACCTTGTCTCAATCAGAGTTCAGGGCTGTTTCACCAAATCTTGTGGGTCAGCGGCGAGTAAGCCCAAACTTGAGTTTGTAATAAAGAGATCCTAATGTGATTACATCAGGAACGGCTCCTTGGTGGTGTTTGGGGGTTCACGAATACTTCCTGGCACAACAATCAATAGGAGACCACTTTGGGGTTAGGGATGTGGGCATGTGTCCACTTCTCGTTTCAGATCTATGACTCCATCTTGAGCCCTCTGGCTTCTCTGGCTCTGTGGATTGTAGCATGATTATCTTTTATTTTATGGCTAATATACACTTATAAGTGACTCCATAGCATGTTTATTTTTCTGGGTCTGGGTTACCTCACTCAGGATGATCTTTTCTAGTTCTATCCACTTGCCAGTAAATTTGATGATGTCATTGTTTTTAAAAGCAAATATAGTACATTTACACAATGTATTATATTTGTTTTATCCATTCTTTGGTTGAAAGACATCTAGGTTGTTTCCAGTTGCTTGCCACTACAATTAAAGCTGCTATGAGCATGGTCAAGCATGTGTCTTTGTGGTATGATGGAATGTCCTTTGGATATAGACCCAAGAATAGTATAGCTGGATCTTGAGGTAGATAGATTCCCAATTTTCTGAGAAATCATTCATTAGGACCACCATAATGACTTCCTCAATAGCTATACAAGTTTTCCCTTTCACCAGCAATGGAGGAGATTTCTCCTTGCTCCATATCCTCAGAAGCATGCGCTGTTATTTGTCTTTTCCATTCTGAAAAGTGTAAGACAGAATCTCAAAGTAGTTGTTATTTTTATTTCCCTGATGACTAATAATGTTGAACATTTGTTCAAGTGTTTGTTACCCATTTGAGTTTCCTTTTTTTTTTTTTTTTTTTTTTGAGAATTCTGTCTAGAGCTGTATTATAGTTCTATAGCACAATTTAAGGTCAGCGATGGTGATACCTCCAGCAGTTCTTTTATTATTTAAGATTGTTTTTAGCTATTATTTTGGTGTGTTTCCATATGAAGCTGAAGATTATCCCTTAAATATCTATGAATTTTGGAATTTTGATAGGGATTACACTGAATCTGTGAATTATTTCTGGTACAATGGCCATTGTTACTATATTAGTCCTACCCATCCATGAGTTTGGGGTGCTTGTCATTTGTATGTAATTATTTGTTCAGGGATTTTATGATATCATTTAGGTTTTGAACTCCAGGAGGACATATAGTATCATGGCTTGTCTCATTTCATAGGTTGTGACTTGCCTGAGGTTTTGCATAGAGGTGGCTGATTGAAGTGTCCAATAAATAATTGTAAGGAAATTTATACTACACATACTCAGAATTTTTTTTAAATAGTGACTTGCATCAGTTGTGATAATGTGATGCTGCCCCTCCCATGACTTCCTTCTAGAAGAGCAGATATCTTTTCTTTTCTAGGCCTAATATATTCAATTGGTTTAATCAATGTTGTAAAAAACAAAACAAAACATACAGAACCACTTTTTGGTTCACCGACCACCTAAATTGCATGAGTGAATAAGGCACTCTCAATTAGTAATTTGCACTGTGAAACTTAGCTCTGGATTTGATAGAAATGCTCTCTCTGAGTATGGTGATATTCAGCTCTAGTGAATGACACCAAAAATCCTGTCTAGCCTGAGATATAGAAGGCCATTTCAAATGAGGAAGTTGCTTGGATAATCTTATTGTATAAGAGCAAAAATTACAAAGGAACATCTCTTTCCCATGGGATGGGTCTCAAGGTGGGCCTGTCATTGGTTGGCTATTCCCTCAGTCTGTGCTCCATCTTTGTCTCTGCACATCTTGTAGGCAGGAAACAGTTTGGGTCAAAGGTTTTATGGGTAGGTTGCTGTCCTTATGCTTCCTTTGGGAATATTTTTATTATATTTTTATTTAAAACAGTTTTAAAATTTAAATATATTTTAATCATATTCTTCTCCTACCCAAGTAAACAATGAATGACTCATTTGGTTCCTCTTCCCTTTCCCTGCCATTCTTTGTGGAACTATCCCAAGAAATTTTTGTCACATGCATTTTGAAAACTAACGACAGGCAAGGGATTTTAATTTCTCTTGATTTTTTCCTAAGGCAAAACTCAGTACATTCCAGACCACTGGAGATTCCTCAGATTGGCCGTTGTTATGTGTTAGACTTTTTCAGTCCTCATAGTATGTCCACATTTTTTTTACCCTCCATAAGGCTGTTATGTTCTGTTTGTCTTATTTACAAGAGCTGTAGGATCTTGAACTAACAGGAAATTTTGTGTTTTTTCTCCCAGTAAACCCAAGCAAATCCTTTGGCACATTTTTCCCTTGTTGGATCCCCTACATGATATTGCAAATATTTGGTCACATGGAAGAATCTCTTAGAGCCATGATGCACACCAAACCAATACATTTTAAAACTTCTGCAGGTTTCAACAGTTTCTGATGCTGGGTTTTCACAAGAGAGAATAGGTACATGATGGGGTGATAACTGCTGCAGTGGAGAGAAGAGGAGGAATCAGGTACACATGCACACATGCATACTTGTGTAACAGGAATACTAGATTCCCCTCAGATGCCAGTTCTTACTATTACTAACCCAATTTTTATTATTATTTCATTGGCTACATTTAATCAATGCCTCCTTTCTAAAACACCTTAAAATACCCAAAGCAAAGCTAAAGTTTCTGGTCTCACAGAAGTTATGTTGGCCCCAAATTAGAGTGAATGATAGATTACCTCCGAAGTCCACCCCTTTCCTCTAATGTTAATGACAAAGTATCTGCCAATATAATAGGAAAATATGCTAGCAAGAATGTTAACTATTCTGCCTCACAGCTGAGGACATCTGTGTGCAACATCAAAATTAGACCTCACACTTGGATTTTGACCTAAAAACAAAACAAAACAAAATTCAAATTTTAGATTAGATGAATAATTGTATCCTTGTTTTTAAATTGTCCTAACCTTCACGAACAACTATTGCAGACAGTATAGTCAGTAGATTCTATTTTATTTGTCCTTCTTATAAGAGATTTTATGCAACAGTTTCTTAAAATAAAAAGTTGTTTCCACAAAAGAAAACCCCGAAACTACTCATTTGTTAGCATTCAGTCTTCCAGGAAATCACAGGAGAAAGTGGAAAACAAAGAGTGCTCTGTGCCTTTCCATTGAAATGAGCTGAAAAATACTTAAGTTATGAATAGAAAGTGAAGTACTTTCTTTTAAGACAACCCTCCAGTTTTTAACTGATTGATTCTTCACTCCTATTTTACACTCTAGTTAAATAGATACGGTTTCAGCCATAAATATCAATAAGTCAAGGGAGAGAATAAGAAAATTGCCTAGTAAACTCCACTACTAGATTATACTGCATTTTAAAATTTTTATGAATGGAGAACAAGAACATTCCAGAGATTGCCAGGTTCAGCACTGCTGGTGTGGACATGGATATCACTGGGACAGTCCCTCCCGCTGCTCTGTGGCAGCCGCGCCTCTGCTCCCACCAGCCTTGCTGCTCCAAACCCGGTTTCCAGAGCCTCTTCCTCCCAATCCCAGGCAAGATGCATTGGGTTTATGTCTTTATTTAACGAAAACAAGCTGTTGGGCAGCCATTAGTACCTGTGTTGGGGAAACATAGCATACAAGCAAGAAGCTTACAGCCTCAGTGGCGAAAAAAATTTCATGTCAGAGACCGAGAACTCTCGCAGTCGTTTATGTCATCCCTTCTTCTCCAGACAGAAGATACCAAAAAGTTGCAATCAAAGGTCTGCTCATCTTATTGATAAAGCCACTAATAAGCCAAAATGTCTGTCAAGGTCAACCGCAGTGTGTCAGACCTGTTCTGTTGCTACAAGATGCCCCATTTGATTACTAAGGTTGAGGGCAAAGAAAATGGAATCAAGACAATTATAGTCAACATGGTTGACATTGCAAAGGTGCTTAACTGGTCTCCAACATATCCTACCAAATATTTTGGTTGTGAACTGGGAGCACAGACCCAGTGTGATGTTAAGAATGACTGTTACATTATCAATGGAGGCGAATAAGATGCAAGACATGCTGGATGTATTCATTAAAAAATGTGTTCTCTGTCCTGAGTATGAGAATCCTGAAACAGAGCTGCATGTCAATCCGAAGAAGAAAACAATAGATAATTCTTGTAAAGCCTGTGGGTACTGAGACATGCTTGACATACATCATAAACTCTCTACATTTATTCTCAAAAACCCACCTGAGAACAGTGACATTGGTACAGGGAAGAAAAAAAAAGAAAAGAAAAATAGAAAGGGCAAGGACAAGGAAAATGGCTCTGTATCCACCAGTGAGACACCACCACCTCCACCACCAACTAAAATTAGTCCTCCACATGCTTTGGAAAAAAAGGAAGATGATGACTGGGGAAAGGATACAACTGAGGAAGCTCAAAGGTGCAGAATGGAAGAAATCAGTGACCATGTAAAAGGTCTGACCCTTAGCAATGATTTGGAAAGAACTGTAGAAGATCGTGTAAACATCCTGTTTGATTTTGTTAAGAAAAAGAAAGAAGAGGCCATTATTGATTCCTCTGATAAAGAAATTGTTACTAAGGCAGAAAGACTGGATGTAAAAGCCATGGGTCCTCTTGTTTTGACAGAAGTTCTCTTTGATGAGAAGATAAGAGAGCAAATCAAGAAATATAGGCACCATTTTCTAAGATTTTGTCATAACAACAAAAAGGCTCAACAATACCTGCTTCATGGTTTGGAATGTGTGGTAGCACACATCAAGCTCAGCTGTTCTCCAAGATTCCAAATATCTTGAAGGGGATGTATGATGCAGACCTTTTAGAAGAGGAGATCATTATCAGCTAGTCAGAAAAGGTCTCTAAGAAATATGTCTCAAAAGAACTTGCCAAAGATATTCATGTCAAAGCAGAGCCATTTATTAAATGGTTGAAGGAAGTAGAGGGAAATCTGGTGGTGAGGAAGAAGAAAAAGATGAAAATATTGAGGTAGTTTATTAGAAGACTGCCAGTGTACCAAAAGTTGAAACTGTGAAGTCTGACAAGGATGATGATACTGATATTGATGCCATTTAAAAGGATGGATGCAACTTAGCTAAACAGTGCAATGCTGCAAATTTTTCTCCATTATCAGCCAGAAATGCAACATGTGCAAAAGCTAAAGTGGCTTAACATCATGCAACACTTGGCACTAAAAAGCTATTATTGTGAGTGGTCTAAAATTAAGCCCAATGAGACATATAGGGAGTCCATACATATCAGGGAGCAGTTGTAGTTTGCTTATTTATAGCATGTTTCTTTCAGAAAAACTAGTGGTGGACACATTTGGATCACATTTATGCAGTTATAAAAAATAAAGATTTGATTTTGCTCATTCTTTAGACTTTGGGCTATGAATGGCTTATACTGAAATAATTGGCTACTTTTAGGATGTTACACCATTTAACTTAGGCTTGTTGAGTTTGGTAGGTTGTTAGGTGCTGAAAACTTGAAGAATGCAAACAAATATATTGACCTTACTCAGCCATTAAGAAATTAAGTATTTTGAAAGTTGTATCTCAAATCCCAGTCCATTCAGATTGGCAATTGACAATTCTTGTCATTCTAAGGAAATTTGATGATTAAATGACAGTGTGACATCCTCATGAGAAGTAAAAAATGACCTGTGTGTCCTATGGTTTAAGAGCAAATTTAGAAACATGGGAGTTGTGGTTTTTCAGTTTGTGTATACTCACCCCAAATTGTAGTCTTTTGAGTCATGCGCATTGCACATTGGATAAACCAGGGAAATTATTAACAAATAAGGATTTTGTGTATATTTAGTGGCTGCTTTACACTGAGAGAAAAGCTTTGAGATGTGATTAAATCATAAACTCTGATTCTATTTGGGAGAAACAGGAAAAAGGGTGCACTTAATCTCTCGCTAAAGCAACATAATTTTTCAACTTTTACCCTTAAATTATAATTTTAAGATGTTTAGACATACTGTATCTTGTGTTTGATGTGGTCCTCCTCCTCAATATTATGGTTTATTCTTTAATGCCTTTTAGTTTGGATATAATAGCTTGTACTTTAGATTTTGGTTGCTATCTTGCCAAAATAAGTGTTACTGTTTTTCAAGCTTGATCCTCTTCCCCAGTTGTCTTATTTAAAGAGAATGTTAAACTAAAAAAAAATTCTTATGAATGTTATGATGATGATGATAAATACAATCTTTTCTTTGGTGCAAACCAGAGGTCAAAAGAGGGTTTTTACTTATTCTAGTCTTCTGCATTGCACATAGCTGCTGCTCTTTAAATATTTATAAGAATTAAATGGCATTCTTGAACTAGCAGTGCTTACCTCTTCCTTGCATGAATATTCTTTGGCAGGAAAAGAAATGAAGCCTGTTAAATATAGAATGGAGATACAAATTATATTCTCAAAGTACTATGTATTTTTAACAGTCCAGATTATGCTGGGACTGGGCAAACCAGATTACAAAAATATATACTTATCTCACTGCCTTCCTCTATTCACTTAAGATTATTATGCTTGCTCTATAGGTAACAGTCTCAAATTTCTTGAATCTCCCAGAGCCACCCACCAGTTCTCACAATAATTCAAGTAAGTCCCTTTGTGCCATTTTTTTCATTGCCAATGGTACCAAATACATACTAGAAATATTTGGAACAAATTAAAGAACCCTTAGAAACATGTTTTCATACCTGTGATATGACGGCATTCCTCACCAAACCAATTTGCCTTCAAAACGTCTAGAGGCTTCAATAGACTCACGTTTTAACCAATGGAGAGAATGAAGATGTTGCATAATTGTATGTGTGTGTTCCTATTCCAAGACATAGAGCTCTGAAAACCCTTATAATTTTATGAATAATGAAGGTCATAGAAATACTTTTCTTCTGACAGCATCTTATTGTGCAGTCTAGGATGGGTTCAAACCAATGATCATTATGCCTCAGGTGCTTAAGTGCCGAGATCATAAGCATGTGCCACCATGCCTACCTTATGGGTGTTTTTTGTTGTAACATTTGATCTTGGTACCTGGATCCTGATATTATAACTTCTAGACCTGCTGGAATTATGAGAATCTTTTGTATGCTAATAAATATGTCTGTTGACTAGAGTTCTCTAGCCTCAGGATAAGAACTGGTTACAAGAAAAGAAGCTAAGGCATGAAAAAAGCTAAGGTATGTAAAGGATTGGAAGTTTCAGACCTACTTTTCAGTTTCAGGAGAAGAAAGAAAGAGCTTGAGTTTAAAGGGCTTACTAATAGCTAATGATTTAGTTAGCCCTGCTTATATTAGTGAAATATCTATAAAATTCTATATAATAGAGTTCAGAGAATTTCAAAGTTGGTGAACACACAGAAGTTCTGAAAGGATGGCATAAGGAGGGCATGGATGTCTCATACCCTTCTTACTGCTCTCTCCTAATCTGCCTCTTTTTCTGGTTGCACCTTTGCAATAAACTTTAGTATAAAGCAGTAAATATAAATACTACCCCAAATTATCAGAGACAATAAGGGGGTGAATCTTCAATTAATGGTTAGTTGGTCAGAAGTAAAAGCAACAATGGTCACTTGTGATTGGTAATAGAAAGTGAAGGTAGGTTGATAAGACTAAATCTTTACTCATGGAGTCAAAAACAGAGTGGCAGGACACTCCTAGTGTAAAGACTTAGAAAACTACATGGCATAGCAAAAGTGCCCTCTCCAATCCCACACATTTGATATCACAGTGTTTTACTTAATCTTTTTTCTTTTTGATATATAAAATATTGGCTTCTTGGTTTTCTAGATGTCTTTGAAATATTTCTTTTTCTTTTCTTTTTTTCTGAGGCAGAGTTTCTCTGTATAACAGCCCTGGATGTCCTGGAACTTCTTCTGTAGAGCAGGGTGGACTTAAACTCACAGAGATCTTCCTGCATCTGCCTCTGCCTCTGCCTCTGCCTCTGCCTCTGCCTCTGCCTCTGCCTCTGCCTCTGCCTCTGCCTCTGCCTCTGCCTCTGCCTCTGCCTCTGCCTCTGCCTCTGCCTCTGCCTCTGCCTCTGCCTCTGCCTCTACCTAAGCCTCTCCCTCTCCCTCTGCCTACCAGTAAAAGTATGAGGTACCATACCCATCTTATTTTTTCCTTTTAGAGAAAAAGTAGATGTGTGATAAGATGACAGATGTGATGAAAAGGTATGGAGACATGCTTGGGCAGTGGGGGCAATAGAGTTTTAGTTGTAGGAAGCATCTTTTCCTTTTGTTTTATCACTTAGCACATCCATAAATGCTAAGGCATGTAAAGGATTGGAAGATATGCTTACCAGATATCCTTATTCACTGTGATAGCCTTGACCATTGCCTGTCACTCAAGAGACAGGACAGGAGACAGTTAAACTCAGTTTGCAGAATAAGATATTAACAACCTATGCACCCAGTGTTCTTCATAGGACAATCCTTATTTTTCTTTCTTTTTTTTTATGGGCTGGAGAGATGGCTCAGCCATTAAAGGCTAGGCTCACAATCCTTATTTTTCTAAGGCACATCTGTCTGGAGCTCTGACTAAAAGGGAATGTTCCTATTTCACATTTGCCAAACTGGAAGTTCCATTATGGAGTTGGGCATTGGCATTTTAGCCAAATACCAAGAAATTTCCATTTATAGGAACATTCTAAAATTGCTCTGTCAAAGTGTCAGTGGCAACAGGGAGGTGTAACCCTACATTGTCACTAGTAGTCTGAACCATTGTCCCTTAAGAACCTCCACTCAAAGAAAGCTAGGTTGTTGAAAAAAAAAACCTGCAGCAAGTACAGCAAGCAATGTTAGTGAGTTTATTGAGCAAAGAAAAGAGCTAGCACATGATTCAGATTTAAATGATGTGGTGGTTTGAATATGGTTGGCCCCAGGAGTGGCACTATTAGGAGGCATGGCCTTATTGAAGTAGGTATGACTTTGCTGGAGTGTGTCACTATGGTGGTGGGCTTGGAGACACTCTTTCTATCTGCCTGGAAGACAGTAATCTTCTCCTGTTTGCCTCTGAAACAAGATATAGAACTCCCAGCTCCTGCAGTCCCATGCCTGCCTGGATGCTGCCATGTTTCCTGCCTTGATGATAATGGACTGAACCTCTGAATCTGTAAGCTAGGCCCAATTAAATGTTGTCCTTTATAAGAATTGCCTTGGTCATGGTATCTCTTAACAGCAATGGAAACCCTAACTAAGACAAATGGAGGGGGGGAGAGGGGGGGAGAGTGGGGAGAGAGAGAGAGAGAGAGAGAGAGAGAGAGAGAGAGAGAGAGAATGAGAATAGCAAGAATAGTACATATATCATTGATGTGGGCTTCTTAAGAGTTATACTTACAAGACTTAACAATAGCCATATGTGATTTTATGACTTTTGATGTTACATTGCTCAAAGCATGTAACTATAAATAGGTTCAAAGATGAACACAGCTTCAGGTACATGTCTGATTTTCTCAGACTTTTGATTGAGTTTGTTGAAGTATGGTAACTAGCCATCTTCCACTGGGTTTTCCATTTCCTGAATACCACGTGCATCTGATTAGTTCCTAGTTGTCAAGTGACTATTAACTATACCCAGAATACCTGTTCAACAAACTCATATTTACTATATTATACTTTCATTCATTTGTTACCATTTATTTTAGAGAAATTATAGAGATCTTCCTACCCTGCCCCCATAAGCTAGATCTTTAATAGGTGATAATGTGGTAAGTCAGTCAAATGTATGTGTTTTCTACCTGAATATACCTTTCATCCTCACGACAGATAGTAAATCAAGAAACTTATGGATTAGCATAAATCTTGGTGTCAGGAAAGACTCTGTGGTACTAATATACTGTAGCTGATTTCTGAAGGATATGGAGCAATTGCTCAAGGGGAAAAAAACAGAATAAAACACAACAGGTAGAAATATGTGTATATAAAATCTTCTAGAAGGAAAAGACTTTGAACTGAAAGATAGAATGAAGGAATCATTCTTCAGTGAATGACTTTCAGCTTCTAAGTGTAGGAGGACCGATAGTGCTTAATGTGAGTACCTACATGGCTGCAGAGGTCCGTGTTGCACATGAATGATTGTAGGAATAAAGGGCTTGAATAACGCATTTCAGAGGGGCAAAACTAAAAAGGATCATTTCTAGCTAGAAGGCTTCATGTACAATCAGCTTAGTTATCTGTAATATCAGCTATGTTTGCTGTTGAGCTGGTATTGCAGCTTTATTCTGCACATGTATACTCCCTTCCCTTCCCTTCCCTTCCCTTCCCTTCCCTTCCCTTCCCTTCCCTTCCCTTCCCTTCCCTTCCCTTCCCTTCCCTTCCCTTCCCTTCCCTTCCCTTCCCTTCCCTTCCCTTCCTTTCATCAAATGACATTTTACTAACTATTCTAAATTCAAGATGAGATGATGTCAAACTTGGTACATTCATTACATTTTATTTTAATTTTAGTTTGTTAGAAGCCACTGAAAGTTTTTTTCATAAATGAATAGTCCACTGTTTCATCCTAGTCATGAGAGAATATCTGAAAACCTTAAACAAAGGAGGATCTGACAAAATAATTGCTCAAAATGCCTCAAAAGTGTCAAGGTCATGAAATATAAGAAAGACTGATGGATTTATTTGTCTATCTGGATAGATAGATAGATAGATAGATAGATAGATAGATAGATAGATAGAGATAGAGATAGATCATTTATTTATTTTATACTTACATCTTTTATTTTCTGAGATCATAATATAATCATATCAATTACTGTTTCCTTTTACTTCCTCAAAGATCTCCCATTTACTCCTCCTTGCTTTCTTCCAAATTCATTTCCTCTCTTTTCCATTCTTTGTTGTTATATACATATATGTATAAATATATATTCATAAATATATAAATACATCTTGCTTAGTGTATATGATATTATTTGTATCTATGTTCTTAGGAATGACCATTTGGTAATGTATAAACAGTTGGTGGGTTCTTTACTACGTTTCATGAACATAGCTTAACATGAGCTTAACAAGAACAACAATAGGCATGCTTAAGTGGATGGAGAGAAAAACATGAGGCCTCAACCCTACACAAAGAACTACAGGCCACTAATAAATGCTGAGAGCAGAAGGGAACTTTTATAGATTATAGGAGATGAAATTAAACAGAAATAACAAGCAAATATGATGTGTGATGCTGGCTAGGTTCCTAAAACAAGAAAAGGGCAGTAAACACACACACACACACACACACACACACACACACACACACACACACACACACACACCAACTGAAATTAGAACAAGTTTTCTTGAAATTATTGCACCAATGTGAAATTCTTGGTTTTGATAGGTGTACTGTGGTTACGTAAGGTGCTAATAATTAGGGAAACCAAAGTGAGGGGAAGCATATATTACATCATTTCGTCAACCTTTCTGCAGATCAAAGTCCAAAAGGTTATACAATTATCATCAAGGCTGCTATATGAATAAGAACTAGTAAGGAATGTAAGGTGAAGATGGATGGGCTAGTGGATATCAGCAATATCAGGTGGTGGTAAACCTAAGTACAATAACTAACAGAGGAACATATGATGGCAGAAAAGAAGTAACCTCTGTTAAATACACCTCCATGTTTCAATATGAGGCTTTTAGTCTGAAGAATTATTGAACTGAGCTAAAATGTTCTTATAGCTTGAGTTTGAATGTTCTTCATAGGCTTTTTTTTAATACTTTATTTATATTTCAAATGTTTTCTCCTTTCCAGGTCTCCCCTTTGGAAACCCTATATCCCAACCCCTCCTCTCCCTGCCCCTATGAGGGTATTCCCCCACCCACCTACCCACTCCTGTCTTCCCTCCCTAGCATTCCCCTACACTGGGGCCTCTTCTCCCACTGATGGCCAACAAAGCCCTCCTCTTCATAGGCTTTTATTTCAAAATTTGATCGCAAACTAATGACATTTTGTGGAGGTTGTAGAACCTTTGGGATATATAGCCTAGAGAATAAAAGTAGATCACAGGGGTGTGTCCTTTCTAACATACCTTTTGATCTCAGTCTGAGTTCATGTGAAGAACTTTGTTCACATATTCCTTTTTTATATTATAACTTAATTACAATGTTTCTTTTTCCTTCCAAATCCTCCCATATGCCCCTCTCCACTTTCATTCAAATTCATTTATTTTAAGAACTAATTGTTACTGCATGCATATATAAAGAGATGTAGATGTATATATAGATGTAGACATAGATATGGATTCCTAAGTATATCCTGTCAAGTCTGTGTAATGTTACTTGCATGCATGTTTTCAGGGATGACCATTTATTTGGTACTGTATAACCAATTGGCATGCTCTTCCTTGGGGAAGGCTATCTCTCCCATTCTCAGCTTTCCTTTGTTGCCTAGGTCTTTGCATGAGGTTGAGGTAAGGCCTCATGGGCTTTCCCCATGCACTTTGGCATGTCCATTGGTGTCATCCTTGTTTACCTCATGATTAGACACTCATGGGTGTGATATTTTATGGGTGTAGTTTCTGACATTTATAGGAGACACAATCTCATAGCAAACCCCTTGGCTCTCTAGCTGTTACAATCTCTCTGTCTCCTCTTCTGCAATGTTCCCTGAGCCTTAGGTGGAGGCGGGAGTTGTAGATATATACATTGGGACTTGGTTCCACAACTATGCATTTTGATTAGTTACAGTTTTCTGTAATGGGCTCTGTCTTTTGCAAAGAGAGTTTTATTGATGGGGGTGAAGAGTACACAACTATTTAGGTTGTTGTTAGGGATTATGCTGGGTTAGTAAAGTGGTAGTTGAAGGTTCTCCTCCAAGATCTGTGACTTCATTAGCACCAAGAAGCTAGCTAGATTCCTAGTATCAAACATGATCTTCCTCTTGTTGAGCAGGCCTTAAGTCTAATTTAAAATCTGTTGGTTAGCACCAAGGTATGTATGCCATCACTGCATCCTTAGGGCTATCGTGCCAAGCTGGTTATTGATATAGTTCCTAGGTATCGTAGTTGGGTAGGAGTGTTGGTGGCCTCCATTCTTAGGAAGGTTTCATGGCACTTTCTAGTACCATGAAAGCTAGAAAGCTAATACTTAGGGAGACTAGACATGTACTATTGCTGTCAGAGTTCTTCCTCCATGACTTTTCTAGTTGTAAAACTATGAGCCAAAATAAATATGTTTTCCTTTAAGTTGTTTCTGTCAGGTATTTTGTCACACTGGTAAGGGGACTAATAAATATAGGAAATTCATACTGAGAAGTGGGGTTATTGTTGTGACAAAACTGGACATGTGATTCATATGCCACTATAGGTTTAAGAGGGTGTCTGATGAAACACAAAATTCAATTGAGAAACAGATATTTGTAATATAATGTCCAAAATGTTCAAGTTTCAATTGAAAAAACTCACATGTTATACTAGGTCCTAGGAAGATCTCACATTACATAAAAGGACAGCCAATGGGTACTAATAAAAAAAAAAGGGATGTGTTGTTATAATTATGTAACAATGATTTTAATGTTTCCATCATATATTGTTCTAATGACTGGCCAACAATGAGAAATTGTGAACATATATGAACCACAGGGGGAAACACTGGAAAGTTTTAGCAAGTAGATGGAATATCTTAGCAAAAATATAGAACATATAACAACAAAAATGAAGCAAATATGCAAATGATATGAAGAACTAAATGAATATCTGAGAGGTGAAGATCTAGCAATTGAAATAAAGCTTCCAATACATGGATTACACACACACACACACACACACACACACACAAAGATGAGCAGAACAGATGAAAGGAATCAGTGAGCTTGGAAGTAGAAAAAGACAAACTTTAATTTGAGCAACAAAGAGAAAGTGAACTGGAAAAAAAACAAACAAGCCACAGCATCTGAGATATGTATAACTTTCATGTCACTGTGTCATAAAAGTAGAAAAAAAAGCTTTGGTGGAAAAAAATCTATTTAAAGAAATAAAGGCTGAAAATCCCCCAAAGTTTGAAAAAAAAAAAAAAAGAAAGAAAAGAAAAAAGAAAAAAAACCTAATCCCATAAACCTACAGATTCATGAAGATGATCAAACTCCAAACAGGATGAATGCAAAACAATCTATGTTCAGATATATCATAGTCACAAAAATAAAAAGAAAATAAAAAAAATAAAAATAATAAGAGAAAAGAGTCTTGAAAACAACCAGAGGCAAATGACACATTTCTTATGTGGAGTGGCAGTGATTTGAATAACTGTATAAAACCCAATGGAGATTAGAAGGAAGTACCACAACATATTTTAAGTGCTAAAACTAAAGGTCAACAAAGAATTTTATGTCTAGTGAAAATATTCTGCAGGAACAAAATGAAAGACAAACTAAGATGCTAGAAAACTGGGAAATTTTTTTTGGCAAGAAAATCTTCACAAAATAGTTGTTAAAGCCAGTCATAAAAGTAGTTAGTGTTAAAAAGTGTTAAAGCCAGTTATCCTATAGAATTTCCTTTCCTTCTTTAGTTTTCTAAATGGTGCTTGAAATTTAAATAAAATCATAATGATGACTTTCAATGTATCTAGAGAAAGTATTTAGTGGGGGGAGTAAGGAGTTGTAAAAGATGATATTTCAGCACTTTACTCAAATTGGTAAAAAGTTGATACTAGCACACACATTATTTACATGCACCATGAAATCAACAGCAACCAGTACAAGTACCACACAAAGGTAACACGAAAACACTATAGATAAATCAAATGAAACCCTAAGCTATGTTTTAAGTAATCTGCGGGAAAATGAAAACAGCAAAACAAGAAGAAAGAGCCCAGGAAACAAGGACTAAAGTGTTAGATTTAAGTTTTAACATACCAATCATTATAAGAAAGAGAAGCTGACTGAATGCATGAATTATAGGAAAATGTTTGCTGAGTAGATGAAAACATGATCTTGTGAACCTGATATAAAAAAAATGAAAACATACTGTCCAAACTCCAACCCAAAAGAGTGAGAGATTTGCTACAGTTATGTTAGATAAAGGAAGTTGCCTGAGACACAGACATTTTACAATGATGAGAGGGTTAATCCACTCTTTCATCCCTAATTGAGTAGCTCCCAAACATAAAAGCTGCAGGATATGAGATGCAAACATTACAAGAAGAAATATACAAACCCATGATTATAGTCACTTTCAAAGAAGAAGGCAAACACAATCCTAGAACTGATGTTAAACTTTAATATTGATACTTCCACTCTAATATTGTGAGCAAAGCAAGATAATAAGTATTCTTTCTTCTACTCTTCAACATAGTACTACAAATTTTAACCATTACAATAATATAAAAAAGGGAACCAAACACAGAAAGACAGACAGACAGACAGATGGAAAGAAAGAAAGAAAGAAAGAAAGAAAGAAAGAAAGAAAGAAAGAAAGAAAGAAAGAAAGAAAGAAAGAGAGAGAGAGAGAAAGAGAGAAAGAGAGAAAGAAAGAAACTCTACCTTTTTTTTCAGATTAAAGGACAAATATCTGTGTAAGAAAGCCTCAAATCAACTGAAAGCAAAACATGGAAAGACCTCCGAACACTTAAAATTAGTAGACGACATATACAACTCTAAACAATACAAGATTATCATACAAAATCATTTTCTAGGTATCAACAATGAATATATGACAACTAAAATTCAAAATAAAGTGTTACTGCAATTGCAAAAACCCTCTATGTTAAACATAAATCTACAGAGCAGGACTATGTGCTGAAACTATAAAATGCATACAAATTCACAAATAGATAAGTAAAAGTAAATGGAGAAGTCAGAAATAGTTTTCCCCTCCCCTGTATGACCCAGGTTTTGTTTTCATGTTTTGTTTTGTTTTAAAGAAAGTTGCAAAAGCAGGTCAGCAACAAGAACAAAAAGATCTTTTCAACAAATGATGCAGAAGAAAGCAATGAAACTTGCTTGGTCCAAGGCTCATGCTTTATGTAAAAATGCAAAAACTACTTCCAAGAAAATAAAGACTACAATGTAAATTTTAATTGTAACTAGTATATCTAGTAACTCCATTACTAGATAAAGAGAAAGAAACTGCAAGCTCTATATCTCGGCAAAGAGGGCTTAGATTAGATGAAAAAAGTAAAATTAGGAAATTAGTCCTCATTAAAATGAAAATATTCTGCCCCATAGGAGAACTTAAGAGCATTAAACAAAAAGTCACATACAGAAAGAAACATTTTTATGTTACATTCCTGACAACATAGTAGTATCTAGAATATATATTTAACCCGCCCAGCTCAACAATCATAATCAATTGGAAAGGCAAAAAAATCTATTTCATGAAATTAGATGTGTGTATGACAAACACATGCAAAGAAATTCAAGGGCTGGGAAGATGGTTTTGTCAATAAAGTCTTTGTAATGAACTGGAGGACCTAAGGTTGATTAGCAGAACCGACATAAAAGCCAGCAATGGCAGCAAATGCCGATAGTTCCAGACCTAGAGAGTTGGATACAAGTCTCCCTGGGGCTTGCTGGATATCCAATTCTTAGGAAAAACTGCTAGCTCAAAAAATATCACAGACTTTTAGCATGAAAGGATGTTGAATTTTGTCAAATGTTTTTTCCGCATCTAAGGAAATGACCATGTGGTTTTTTTCTTTGAGTTTGTTTATGTAGTGAATTACATTGATGGATTTCCGGGTATTGAACCATCCCTGCATCCCTGGGATGAAGCCTATTTGATCATGATGAATGATGGTTTTGATGTGTTCTTGGATTCAGTTTGCAAGAATTTTATTGAGTATTTTTGCATCGATATTCATAAGGGAAATTGGTTTGAAGTTTTCTTTCTTTATTGGGTCTTTGTGAGGTTTTGGTATCAATGTGATTGTGGCCTGATAGAAGGAATTGGGTAGTGTTCCTTCTGTTTCTACTTTGTGGAATAGATTGAAGAGTATTGGTATTAGGTCTTCTTTGAAGGTCTGATAGAATTCTGCAGTGAACCCATCTGGTCCTGGGCTTTTTTTGGTTGGGAGACTTTTAATGACTGCCTCTATTTCTTTAGGCATTATGGGACTGTTTAGATGGTTTATCTGATCATGACTTAGCTTTGGTATTTGATATCTGTCTAGAAAATTGTCCATTTCATTGAAATTTTGCAGATTTGTTGAGTATAGGCTTTTGTAGTAGGATCTGATGATTTTTTGAATTTCCTCAGAATCTGTTGTTACATCTCCCTTTTCTTTTTCTTTTTTTCTTTTTCTTTTTTTTTTTTCAGAGATTATTTTTTTTCCTCCTTTTTTATTTTTGATACTTAATGTACATTTCCAATGTTTCCCCTTTTCTGAGTCTCCTCTTTGGGTACCCCCCCGTCCCCTCCCCAACCCGCCTCTAGGAGGGAATTTCACCTCCCACCCCCACCCCCCGTCCACCCATCCCCATATTCCCGCCTTGACATTCCCCTTTACTGAGGCCTCTAACATCCTCAGGCCCAAGGGCCTTTCCTCTCTCCCTGATGGCCATCGAGGTCATCCTCTGCCACATATGTGGTCCAAACCATAAGTCCATCAATGTGTATTTTTGGTTGGTGGTCCAAATTGCAGGAGGACCGGGGGGGGGGAGTTCAGGCCCATTGACTCTCTTGCTCCCTCCATGGAGCTGCAAATTCCCTCAGCTCCTTCAGACCTTCCTCCAAC
>CM052722.1:1765512-1787851 GCA_028551405.1 Uromys caudimaculatus
AAGACACATGCTCCACTATGTTCATAGCAGCCATATTTATAATAGCCAGAAGCTGGAAACAACCCAGATGTCCCTCATCAGAGGAATGGATACAGAAAATGTGGTACATTTACACAATGGAGTACTACTCAGCTATTAAAAACAATGACTTAATGAAATTTGCAGGCAAATGGATGGAACTCGAAAATATCATCCTGAGTTAGGTAACTTAGTCACAAAAGAAGGAACTTGGTATGTACTCACTGACAAGTGGATATTAGCCCAAAAGTTCAGAATGCCCAAGTTTCACTTAACAGTAACTGCGGGACTGAGAGTGAGGTCCCAGATGGAGGAGTTGGAGAAAGGACTGAAGGAGCTGAGGGAATTTGCAGCCCCATGGAGTGAGTAAGAGTGTCGATGGACCTGACACCACCACCCCCAGTCGTCCTGGAGTTTGGAGCACCAACCAAAGAATGCACATCTATTGACCCATGGTTCGGACCACATATGAGGCAGAGGAAGACCTCGATGGCCATCAGAGAGAGGAGAGGCCCTTGGGCCTGAGGGTGTTAGAGGCCCCAGTAAAGGGGAATGTCAAGGTGGGAATATGGGGATGGGTGGGCGGGTGGGTGGGAGGTAGAATTCCCTCATAGAGGCGGGAATGGGGAGGGGATAGTGGGTTTCCAAAGAGGAGACTCAGAAAAGGGGAAACATTGGAAATGTATAAAAAACAAATATTACAGAAAGTAGCTGAGGAAAACATCCATCATCCATTTCTCACCTTTATATATGCTCATGCACACACACACACACAGACACACACAGACACACACACAGAAAGGGAGAAGGAGAGAGAGAGAGAGAGAGAGAGAGAGAGAGAGAGAGAGAGAGAGAGAGAGAGAGAGATTTAATAACCCTACCTGTCTTAGTCTGTGATCTATTGCTGTGGGGGTGACACCATAACCATGGCAACTCTTATAAAGCAAAGCATTTAATTAGGTCTGGCTTTTAGTTTCAGAGGAAAAGAAATCCACTAGGCAGTGTCTGGATGGTCTTTCCTTTGGTCTCTGCTCCACACTTTGTCCCCATATTTCTTTCAGACAGGAGGCCTTCTGGGTTAGGAATTTGGAGATGAGTGGGTGACCCCATCCCCCAACCGGGGGCCTTGCCTAACCTCTGGATATGGTCTCTACATGTTCTCCCTCCCCTTTGTTGGGCATTTCAGCTAATCTTATCCCTGTTTGGTCCTGGGAGCCTCTGTCTTTCCTGGCATCTAGAAGTTGCTGGTGGCTGCTCCCAGTTCCCCATCCCCCATGGCTACACACCTCTGTTCAAATTCTCCTGATCCTCTGTATATCATCCTTGTCTCCTCTCATACCTGATCCTGCACCCTTTTCCCCCTCCTCCTTCCCTTCCTCCCAATTCCCTCCCACCCTCTACTACCTGTGATTATTTTGTTCCCCCTTCTAAGAAGGACTGAAGCATCCACATTTTGGTCTTCCTTCCACTTGAGCTTCATATGGTCTGTGAATTGTATCACCTGGGTATCCATCCCATATACAGACATCAGACCCAGACACTATTGTGGATGCCAAGAAGCCTGATATAGCTGTCTTCTGAGAGACTCTGCCAAAGCCTGACAAATACAGAGGTGAATGCTTGCAGACAACCATTGGACTTATCACAGAGTCTCCAATGGAGGAGTTAGAGAAAGGACTAAAGGAGCTGAACAACAATATCAACCAACCTGACCCCCCCCAGAGCTCCCAGGGACTAAACCACCAACCAAAGAGTGTACATGGAGGGACCCATGGCTCCAGCTGCATATGTGGCAGAGGATGGTCTTGTAAGGCATCGATGGGAGGAGAGCCCCCTTGGACCTGTGAAGGCTCGATGCCCCAGTGTAGGGGAATTCCAAGGGGGGGAGGTGGGAGTGGGTACGTGGGTGGAGGAACACCCTCATAGAAGCAGGGGAGAGGGAGGGGATAGGGGTTTCCGGGGGTGGAAAAGGGGATAACATTTGAAATGTAAATAAAGATAATATCCAATAAAAAATTTTCTTGTTAAAAGAAAAGAAGAAATGTTCAACATCCAAAGTCATCAGGGAAATGCAAATCAAAACAAGTCTGAGATTCCACCTCATACCAGTCAGAATGGCTAAGATCAAAAACTCAGGTGACAGCAGATGCTGGGGAGGATGTGGAGAACGAGGAACAATCCTCCATTGCTGGTGGGATTGCAAGCTGGTACAGCCACTCTGGAAATCAGTCTGGCAGTTCCTCAGAAAAATGGACATAGTACTACCTGAGGACCCAGATATACCACTCCTGGGCATATACCCAGAAGATGCTCCAACATGTAATAAAGACACATGCTCCACTATGTTCATAGCAGCCATATTTATAATAGCCAGAAGCTAGAAACAACCCAAATGTCCCTCATCAGAGGAATGGATACAGAAAATGTGGTACATTTACACAATGGAGTACTACTCAGCTTTAAAACAATGACTTCATGAAATTCACAGGCAAATGGATGGAAAATATCATCCTGAGTGAGGTAACCCAATCACAAAAGAACACACATGGGATGCACTCTCTGATAAGTGGACATTAGCCCCAAAGCTTGGAATACCCAAAATACAATTCACAGACCACATGAAGCTCAAGAAGGAAGAACAAAGTGTGGGTGCTTCAGTCCTTTTTAGAAGAGGGAACAAAATACTCATGGAAGGAAATACAGAGACAAAGTATGGAGCAGAGACTAAATGAAAGGCCATCCAGAGACTGCCCCATTCCGGGAATCCATCCCATATACAGACACCAAACCCAGACACTATTGTGGATGCCAATAAGTGCTTGCTGACATAAGCCTGATATAGCTGTGTTCTGAGAGGCTCTGCCAGAGCCTGACAAATACAGAGGCAGCCAACCATTGGACTGAGCATGGGGTCTCCAATGGAGGAATTAGAGAAAGGACTGAAGGAGCTGAAGGGGTTTGCAACCCATAGGAAGAACAACAATATCAACCAACCAGACCCCCCAGAGCTCCCACAGATTAAATCACCAACCAAGGAGTACACATGGTGGACCCATGGTTCCAGCTGCATATGTAGCAGAGGATGTCCTGGTCAGGAATCAATGGGAAGAGATTCCCTTGGTCCTATGAAGGCTAAATGCCCCAGTATAGGGGAATGCCAGGATAGGGATTTGGAAACTTGTAGGTGGGTGGGGGAGCACCCTCATAGAAGCAAGGGGAGGGGAGTTACGATAGGGGGTTTCCAGAGGGGAAACCAGGAAAGGAGAAAACATTTGAAGTGTAAATACATAAAAAGAAAAGAAAATTTTTAAAAAGAGGATTTTATCCAAAACAAAAAAGTAAAAACTATTTAAATATCAGGAATCATCTTACTTTATAAGATAAAGAAAACCAAATAATTTTTAAATTATTTAGTATGTAACAATGCCTTTCTGAATTTATTATATATATTTGTTTCTTTTTAGAAGATTATTTATTCATTTATGCATTTGTATGGCTAAGTGCATATATGAATTTATGTATACCACACATGTTCAGGTGCCCTTGGAGGCCAGAAGAGGGCATCAGTTCCCCTTGAAATGGAGTTACCTCTTGTTATGAGGTCCCTGATGTGAGTGCCTGGAACTAAGCTCCTCTGCAAGATCAGGAAATATTTTTTAATGTTGAGCCATCTCTTCATCCCCCTTGGTTTCGTTGAGCAAAACAATAGAAATAAAAGTATCGACATAGACAAACAGATTTTTTGATTCTGGTACCCATTTGTAACCATAACTAGTTTAGTGTTAGTGAATGCTAAGTGGTATTGCTGGTGAGTAGGCCCCGATTTGAGATGTTTACCTGTTTCCACAATATAAATGCTTGCACTGTGGTCAATTTATGTTTACCAATGTGACCTTCAATTGCTATGTAACATATCATACTTTAATAGTCTCCTCTAGAGAACTGATATTAATTGGCCACAACATACTTGTGAAAGTTGGATGAAGGGTATTTGTATGTTGTTCTGCAAGCTTTTAAAAAGTAATATTTATTTTATTTTTAATAGTGTATATAAGTATGTGTCTATATGTGTGATTATGTGCATGAGTTTGGGTTCCTGAGAAGGCCAGAAGTAGGGATGAGATTTCCCTGGAGCTGGAGTTATAGGTGATTGTGAGCCACCGATGATGTGGGCATGCTGTTAATTGAACTGTGGTCCTTGCAAGAACAGTATGTGCTCTTAACCACTAAGCCATCCATCCAGGCCTTTTGTATTCAAACAACAAATATTTAGTTACTCTTCATGTATATTCATTTTCTCTAAAACTTATCATAAAAATAAATCTGTGATACAAGTTTCTGGTGATTGTATTTGGATTAAGATAATAAAGTATTCATTTGACAGATTCTCTTAGATTCAACAATTGTAAAACTCTAAATAAAAGGGTTCCTTTTCTTTTCTCATGTTCTCAAAGAACTGTGTGAAATGGGCACCAATCAAAGCAAAGTTCATTATCAGAACTATTGAAATCCACCATACATTGACTGAGTACCATTCAGTTCCAGTGATCTATTATAATGAGGACTAATTTCAGGAGAGGGATTTTCTATACCCTTCTCATTAGCACCAGGAAGCTTTTGCTTAGACAAAAGATCTTTTCTAATGTGCTGGCCAATTAGTGTTTCTACTATCATAATGAGTTAAAAATCAGATATATCTAAAATCCTAATGGTAAAACAGTGCTGCCCCAGCCTGGAACTTTATTTCTAAAAAGGACTTTGCAGGACTGTTCCCTTACCATTTAATTATCTAGCTGATGTTCCCACTGGATATAATTGTATTGTATTAACCCTCCCTAGAGAGGCCATGGCAGAATATCTTGTGATGGTGCCAGTTGAGTGCCAGATAAAAGGTGGTGCCAAGAGCATTTGGTCTCTGAGTCCTATTGTCAGGTCCTAGTGATGACTCATTCAGTTGACAGCAGTTCTTTGGAGAACTCTTCCTCTCTCAGCAGCTTAAAGAGCAATGACCTGGGGAAACTTATTTTCCAACCCTGGCTTCACAATTTTCCAGTAATCTGATAGGATCATGTTAGAAATGCCTTCAGACATACATTTTTTTAACTGTCAAAGCACCAGCTTCTTGGTCTATACTCTTTCTCACTCCCAGGAATGTTGCAAGGGGCATGTAAAAAAAATATATGAGAACTCATGTCACCTGGAGTGTGCTACATTTATGTAATTATAAATATTTTACAATGGAGTTCTCATTCAATGTCACCTCTACTGAGAAACCTTGTTTGTTCCCTCTGTATAAAACAGTTCTGTCTGATTTCTATTCCTAATGCCAAAATATAAGTTCTAGGAGGTAGAACAATAACACTGATTTATTATGTACTAAAACTTGCCTGACAGAAAATATTTCTCAATTCATGCTTATCAAACGAATGAATGAATAAACAAAATAGTGTGATTTAATTTGGTTAAGTGTTCAGAAGCAATTCATAATGTATACACTTTCATTTCAGTCTCTTAAATGCAAATGTAGCCAATTTAGGGAACTGACTGGATTTGATATATTACAAGTAACAAATGCCTTAATCTTATTATCAACAATGGCTTCTCTAATGAAGAAATGGAGAAAAGGGCAGATTATGGCTGGTATCTATCTTTTTGTTGACCACTGAATAGTTTTTTCTTGTTAAGCATTTAAACACTGACTCTCCATGAGGTGCACTGGCAGAATCTGCCACTGTATGTTCCCTCATATGAAGACAACTTTTCTAGCCAACCCCTCTCATCTCCTGCTGCCACAAGCTGCCCATAGCCTGCTTTCTTAAAATATCCCTTTGCTTCAACAGGTTGCCTTTTGGAGTAGGGTTCTTTCAAGAATCCCCTTCATGGCAAGGGAAGGATTTTATTTACCAGAAGGTGGCAGTGTGGCTTGACCCAATATTAACTCTTCTTTCTATGTCATGTGTCCTTATAGACTAGTCTATTGGCATCAATTCTCACTTGTATTCCCAAACTCCTGAGGATACTCAGGACAACCTCAGTTGTCTGCTGTTGCATGCAAACTTGAAAGTTTGTATGCAAATAACACACTCCTGAGCCTGATAGGCTAAAACAATAACTGCTTTTGGAATGTGCTAAAAACTGGGTGACTTTCTGATACTCTGACCAGTGGTAGCTACTATATATGTAGGTATTTGTTAGACTGACCAGAACTGAACAGTCTAATACAACCTTGTTTGCACATCTGAAGGTGATAGTAGATGCCAACTCTGCCAAATATCTCAAAGTGTCTCCTAGCAGCCTAGGTTAGGCATCTTTCTATGGTATAACATTCTAAGAGGGAAAACCCTTGCAGTTCTAGAGAAGGCCAAGAGAATGCAAGTATAACCAGAAAGAACATATCTCTAGCTAATTAAGTGGTAGGGGAATAAGTCTATATAATCATTTTAAGAAATAGAGTTCCATGTTGGGGCAGTATTATTTTATTTTTAGGATTTTAAGTCTTTGCTTCTGTTATCCTTTCTTATTATTTATGTCTGAAAGAAGACCATCTAATTAATCCCAGGGTCAGTATGGGAAGAGTCTGTAAAGGGCCATTCATATAACAAGATGGCACTCAAAGTGACTTCAGGATTGTAGCTTGAAATGGGCCACAGTAGAAACGTTAGAAGTACAGAAATCATCAAATGCCACAAATTACCCCCGATACACATGCATTTGGAGAACAAATCTGTAAATATTTCTAACCATGTTACTGATAAATCACTCTAGATTTCTTGGTGCATTCTGTAGTTTGATGGTAAGGCACATAATTGACGGAGAGATTGTTCTCCTATTCTCCATCTTACTACATCTTGTGGAAATTGGGTTTGAGCTATGTTTTATGGAAGGCCCGACTTCACTTCTGAGATAATAACAAAAACTTCTCAGCTAATGTGGACTTAACTATCAGTTCATCTTATTCCATATCTGTTCACATATCCTGGTTTTTTCCTGATTTGAACAACTATATTTGAATTATTTCTATGTAAGCAATACATACTGAAAGGTATAAGGCATACAATGCATACAACATATCCTACATTTCCTAAATCTTATTCTTGCAACTATTCAGAGAATTAGAATGATCTACATCTAAGTTTGGAGCTATGTTATCAGTATACATGCTTGTCTAGATTATTTTTTAAGCAAAGTTTTCTTTCAAAATAGGCTAAAGGATGTTATCTACTGCTTCAATTGCCCTTTCTCCATGTTACCCACAGGATGTAATTTCCTGGCACCTAGTGCCAATTGCTTCTCCTGGGCACTGAGAAAGTCTTCTCCCAAAGGCCTATGATACTTGCAGCATATCAATGTCTGCATTTTTCTCTGAATACTAAAAATGCACAGAAAGGATGAAGGGGTGGAGCAAGATGGCATATTATTCTCTCTAGTGCTCTCTCCCCTGGTAGAAACTTTGATTTCAATACAAGAAAAATAGCTGTTCAAGAGATGAGGAAACTAAGGGAAAAATAGATAATAACAGTTAAAAGATCTTTGAAGACAGTAGGAAGAACAGTTTTAAATCACCATGTTGGTAGTACAACACATGTAGATACTGATTTCTTTGGGGAAAAGAGAGGGAAGTGACTACAATCTTTGCCTTGGACAAGGATGCCAGGTCTGCTTCAGTAAATTACAAAATAAACAAGACTCTCAAGTCTTAACAAACTTAAGATTCAAATAATATCCTATCAAGTCTCTTTTTTAGGCCAAAATGGTATAAATCTACAAGTCAGCAGTAGAGGAACATCAGAAACTCAGGAACTAAATGGAATAAAACAAATCAGCAAGTTAATGAAGAAATTATTATGCAGATTAAAAATGTCTTGAAACAACAGGGAATAGAAACACAAAATCGCTCACTTATCCCTTCACCTCTCTACCCACCTTCATCAGACCTGTAGATCCCAAACCATACAGTTAGATTCCCTTTTCCCACCCAAATTCCCTGCCTGCTGAGTCTTCTGGGGCACCCCAAGCTGCCCTGAGAAGTCTGCAATCCCCTGCAGACTTATATTATCCCGCCACCTCTCTGCCTACCTCCATTAGACCTATGCATCTCGAACCATACAGGCTTGCTGGACCTAAGCCATACACTCTAAGGATACCCATCAAAGGTCTGCCACACCAGAACCATTGAGGTTAAGACCCCTCACAATACCTACTATTATAGGAACATCCAGACACCAAAACCATCCAGATGGCTAAAGGCCCTCAAAAGAACACAACCAACAAAAGCCAAAGCAATATGACACCTTCAGAAGGAAAAACAGCAAACACCTGAGAGAATTCAAAACATTGAACCTTTAAGAATAGCTAGGAGAAAACCATTTCTGACAGTCTGTTACTATTGTGTACTTAAAGATAGGAAGGAACTGGTAGGAGTCGAGGGAGGGGAAACTATGAGGATGTATGAGAAAAGAATCTATTTTCAATTTTTAAAAAAGTGTCTTTGGCGGGAAGAAGAACCTGGGAGCTTATTAATGGAGATAGCATCTGCTCTGCCTTGAAATTTCTCGGTCTGGAACTCCAGGATAGATACCTTAGTAGTGCTTTCCTGGTCATTTCTTCTAGATGTTGTGAGCTCTTGATTTGATGTTAATACTTTTTGCTTGCTTTCCCAATCAGACTAGTCTAATCATTTCTGTTAGATGCTGTAGGCTCTGGATTTGATGGGACTTCATTATCTGCTGCTATTGTATATCTGTTAATTATTCTGTTACTTTTTCTTGTTAAATACTTAAACATTGTTACTGGAAATACTAAAAAAAAAAAAAAAAAAATGAATCCATGCTACTGCCGGCAACTATCTGCCACAGCGGACTGGCCAGCGACGTACTAGTGGCAGTGGCTGGCCTGTTCTCATCTCATGGAGACTCTCTGACTCAGAGCTCCAAAAATCTCTTCACCCAGCTGGCTAGGTTCCCACTGGTAGGTTGATATCATACCAGCCCCATACTTCAAATCCCCCACGGCGTTCTGTGGTGCATATCAGGCAAACCCATGCTTTGCCACTGTACCTTTCTCTCTGGAACCTGGTCGAACCGCTGTGTGAAGGAAAACACCACACAAACTTAGTTCAGAATCAGTGGTAACTCAATTGCTGTGCTCATCAACTAGAATTCTTATCTTGTAAGCCATATAAATCTAAATCTTCTGGTGGTGAATCCTGCAGATATAATAAACTGGGAGACACTAGTAGTTACATCTTGTGCTCTTGCTATCCCTGTCCAAAAGACCCTATCTCTCTCTTCTTCTCTTCCCTGTCCAACCGGGAAGTCCTGCCTACTGCCCCAATGATTGGCCCCTTTATTACTTCAGGGAAGGTTCACAAGAAGTCACCTGAGTATGTGACTCACTCCTTGTCCACAGGCCCTCCTAAGAAAGCAGAATTAGCATCAAAATACAAGCAACACCAGGGCTATCCACAACAAAACACAACTATTTGAAACTGAAAAATACAACTATTATATGGAATAAACTGCTAAGGACATTTCACCTTTGAAAATGATGAAAAACATATTATTAACGTCTTCTTTCATTCAATACCCACACTCCTAACCCTGTTTTTATGGAGTGCAGTGCTTCTTTCCATCACTGCAACTACAATAAATGTCTCCAGACAGGATGAATAAATAAGTCTCTTCCTTCTGTTACATTTTAGGCAGAGGTGTCAAGTAGACATTTTTCGGCTATGAAGCATGTTTCTTTTGCCAAATCCCTGGAGAAATGACTCTTGGATTTAAAATACCGTCCCTATGAATAGCATCTTGGTGTGTCTCAGATAAAGGGTTTGCTGTCAGGAAAACAGCAAATGGTTGAATACAGTAAATTTAAAAGCTAACCTTAGATTACAGATTTAAATTTATTTCCTCTTTCTAACCTTCCATAAGTATTTACAGAGCATCTGCTATATGCCAGGGACTGCATTAAGTATTGGAGTTAGAGAGACACAGCAGATAGTCTCTGGCCACATAAAAAGAAGAAAAAATATAAAGATGGGCATAGAGGTGTAAGGAAAGGGCTTGGCCATAGTTGAATCCCAATCTAGGATGGATATATAATGTATTCTAAGATATAAGTCAGCCCAAGCTACAAAGTGAAATCCAGTTCCCCTCAAACAAACAAACAAACAAACACCACAAAACAAAACAAAATGCAACAAAGCAAACAAACATCAAAGACCAAGGAATGTTTAGGGGGAGTGAATGAGTTTTTGAAGAATGTTTGGGGTTCTAAGATAGATCCTGCTTTTCCTTAAAACTCTGAAGAAGAGCTTGTGTACACAAAATTCATGTGTTGATATCCTAAAAATAATGTGACTTTATTTGGAATAAGAAAATAATTAAGCTTAAATGAAGTCATCATAAGAGCAAGACTGTAGCGCACAGTAGCGACGCATACTGACTCAACAGCTGGATCCAAAGTATGCCAGAGGACTTCAGGTTCCATGCCGAAGTCACACAGCAGAGACTGCCTTCATTCAGACCCAGCAAGTCCATGCAGCCATGGCTGACACCTTCCTGGAACACATGTGCAACTGGACATTGACTCCACACCCATAGTGGCTGACAACACTGGCATCATTTGTACCATTGACCCTGCTTTCCGATCTGTGGAAATGTCGAAGGAGATGATTAAGTCTGGAATGAATGTGACTCAGCTGAATTTCTTTCATGGAACACATGAGTACTGATGTGTTTATAAAAAGATAAAGAGATAAGAGATATGTTCTGTGGGTATGTGTGGTGAAGTGTGGGGGAAGGGGGTGCCTCAGCTGGCCCATGCCAAGGCATCCCTTCCCCCTGAGGGACCAGCCACACCAAGGTATAATATAGAATAGAGTTTATTCAGGGCATGGGGAGGGGAGCTAAGAGGGTAGTAGAGACAGAGAAAGGCAGAGAGAAGGAGTAGAGAAATAGAGGAGTAGAGGCCAACCTTGACCACATGGAGAGAGGGGGCAAGAAAATGGGGAGAGAGGGGGGAAGGAAATGGGAAGCGAGGGGGAGCAAGGGGGCAAGAGGCAAGGCAAGAGAACAAGAGCAAGAGAGAAAACGAGAGAGAGGAGGGGCAAGCAGCCCCTTTTATAGTGGTCCAGGCATACCTGGCTGTTGCCAGGTAACTGTGGGGAGGAGCATACCTGGCTATTGTCAAGTAACTGTGGGGTGGAGTTTAGACTGAATGCTAACATTCCCCCATTTTGGTTTAATTTAAAAGAAAAATTAGAAAGAGGCAATGGCAAAGCAGGAATATGGTCATCATAATATCTGACTGCTTCATGTTGGCACTGGGGGAGACAACATGTCTCTGGGAAACCTAGAAGAATGGGTGTGGGAGATTCAGAGACCATCAAGAATGTCCCTGTAGCCACAGAAAGCTTTGCATCTGATACCATTCTCTACTGTCCAGTTGCAGTGGCTCTGGATGCAAAGGGACCTGAGATCCAGACTGGACTCATCAAGGGCAGTGGCACTGCAGAGGTGGAGCTAAAGAAGGAAGCCACTTTGAAGATCACCCTAGACAATGCCTACATAGAGAGATGTGACGAGAACATCCTGTGGCTGGACTATAAGAACATCTGCAAGGTGGTGGAGGTGGGCAGCAAGACCTACGTGGACAATGGGCTCATCTTGCCACAGGTGAAGGAGAAAGGTGCTGACTACCTGGTGACGGAGACGGAGAATGGTGGCTCCCTTGGCAGCAAGAAGTGTGTGAACCTGCCTGGAGCTGCTGTGGACCTCCTTGCCATGTTAGAAAAGAACATCCAGGACCTGAAGTTTGGGGTGGGACAGGATGTAGACATGGTGTTTGCATCTTTCATCCACAAGGCAGCTGACATACATGGAGTTAAGAAGGTCCTGGGAAAGAAGGACAAGAACATCAAGATCATCAGCAAAATAGAGAATCATGAAGGTGTCCGCAGGTTTGATGAGATTGTGGAGGCCAGTGATAGGATCATGGTGGCTTGTGGTGACCTGGGCATTGAGATTCCTGCAGAGAAGGTCTTCCTGGCTCAGAAGATGATGATAGGACGATGTAACCAAGCTGGGAAGCCTGTCATCTATGCCACACAGATTCTGGAGAGCATGATCAAGAAGCCACGCCCCACCCGTGCTGAGGGCATTGAAGTGGCCAGCGCAGTTCTAAATGGAGCAGACTGCTCCAGAGAAACAGCCAAGGGGGACTACCTTCTAGAGGCTGTTTGCATGCAGCACCTGATTTCCTGAGAGGCAGAAGCTGCCATCTACCACTTGCAGTTTTTCGAGGAACTCCGCTGTCTGACACCCGTTACCAGCAACCCCACAGAAGCTGTCGCCGTGGGCGCCATGGAGGCCTCCTTCAAGTGCTGCAGTGGGGTCATTATTGTACTCACCAAGTCTGGCAGGAGTGCTCACCAAGTGGCCAGGTACCACTCTTGGGCTCCCATCATTGCTGTGAGGCACAATCCCCAAACCTCTCACCAGGTCCATCTGTACCGTGGCATCTTTCCTGTGCTGTGTTAGGGATGCGATACAGGATGTCTGGGCTGAGGATGTTGACCTTCGTGTAAACTTGGCCATGGATGTTGGCAAGGCTCGAGGCTTCTTCAAGAAGGGAGATGTGGTCATTGTGCTGACCGAGTGGCGCCCTGGTTCTAGTTTCACCAACACCACGCGTGTAGTACCTGTACCTTGATGACCCTCTGGAGCCCCTCTTCTAGCCCCTGTCTCTTCCCCTCCACTATCCTATCCCTTAGGCCAGCAACAGCTTGTAGTGCTCACTCTGGGCCGTAGTGTGTCGCTGGTGGGCTAGAGTCAGGAGACTGGCAAAAGTAGGGGCTGAGGGCATGGGGCCCAGGAGCCCAGTGTAGGTGACTTTTGGCCCTGGCCCTGACTTTCTTTTCCAACAGCTTTGGCCTCCCCCACTCCTCCTTGTGCACTCCACTGCTGTCACTGCAGACACTCCACTCTCCACCTTGTATTCTGCAGTGTCTCCAGGCCTGTTGCTATAGTGCCCACCTGAATGCCAATAAACAGCAACTGAAGCAAAATAAATAAATAAATAAAATAAAAAAAAGAGTAAGACTCTAATCCTATATAATCAGCATCCTTATGAGAAGAGAAACCAAAGAATGTGTACTCTTCTTCTATGTCACATGTGGATACAACAAATATGTAGTGATCTATAGGCCAAAAAGAACACTGTTTCTGAAAAAACCTGGCTGGCATCTTAGTTTTAGACTGCTTGGGCTCTACAACTACAAGAAAATAAATTAATGTTGTTTAAGTCACACATTCTCTGGTATTTTGTAATGGCAGTCCAACCGATCCCACTCTGTTGCAGACACAAAGTTATATTTAATTATAGAAATAAGATGACAAGAAGTTATAATGGTAGCATAGAAGATAAGACAGTAAAGAAGGTCCAACATCCACATCTATAATTTATAGATGCACCTCACAGAATTCATCCAAACTAAATGTGAATAGATTATCAAGTTACACAAAAATGTGTAGTTGAAATATTTTAGGTTTGTAGAGGGGAGAGATGACATTGCAACTTGAAAGCATTAGAGGGAATCACAAAGATAATCAAAGGTGGAGACATCAAAAGCATTTGTTTGATAAACAGAACACATATCAGAGAATGTACTGGGAAGAAATTTTGAAGTAAGCATTTTCAGTAATGTTACTACTAAAATAAGACAGAATGTATTCAAAATATACAAAGTATATGAAGCACTCAAAAAGCTAGTTATCAAGAAAACAAATAACCCAATTAAAAGTAGAGCACAACTCTTTATAGAGAATTCTCAAAAGAGGAAACTCAAATGTCTGCAAAACACTTGTGTACAGCATCCTTAGTCATCAAGGAAATGCATATTAAAACTACTTTGAGATTTCATCTTACACCTGTCAGAATGGCTAAGATCAACAAAACAAGTGATAACACATGCTGGTGGGGATATGGTGTAAGGAGAATACTCATCCATTGCTCATGGGAGTGAAAACTCATATAGCCACTATAGGAACCAATATGCCAATTTCTCAGAAAGTTGGGAATAGATCTATCTCAGGACCCAGTTTTACCACTTTTGGCTATATATCCAAAGGATGGCTCATCCTACCGCAAAGATACTTCCTCAACTAAGTTCATTGTTTCTCTAGTCATAATATCCAGAAATTGGAAACAACCTAGATGTTTCTCACCTGAAGAATGGATAAAGAAAACGCAGTATACTTACACAACCAAAAATTACTAAGCTGTTAAAAAAATTACATCCTGAAATTTGCATGCAAATGGCTGGAACTAGAAAAAATAATCCTGAGTGAGGTATCACAGACCAAGAAAAACAAATGTAGTATCCATTTTTTTATATCTGGATATTCGCTCTTAAGTCAGTGATAACCAAACTGTAATCCATAGAATCACAGAGGTCAGGTGTAGAGTAATGAACTAAGGAGGGACAGATAGATCTCCTTAGGAAAGGGGGATAGAGCAGATAGCTATAAATCAATGGGGAGAGCTGGAACAGGAGGATCAAGTAGGGAGGGAGAGAGGAGACAGGATTGTAGGATAGAATACTTAGGAGAGACAACTAAAATTAAGGGCCATTGGAGAATTATAGAAATCATATACAGTAGAAACTTCCTAAAATATATACATATATGAAGATGATATAAATAAAATTGCCAAATAATGGAGGAGATAGAACCCCAATTAGGCATCTTTTGGCACCAAGTGAAACTTCCAGTATTAGGATAGGGTAAAATATAATTGAATTGTTAGCTAAAGGACTTCCATGGGAATCCCCAAACAACCAAGGCTGTATGTTGCTCTACACAAACTGACAGCAAGGCCCAATTTCTGAAGACAACATCTACACAACTCATTAAACATGGAGATGTTGAGCTGGTGTCTACATAGAACCTACACCATTATGTTCCAGTGTCTGGTACAAGAAGGTACTTTGCAGGCTACCAAAAGATACACATAAACACTAAGCCAGCCACAAACCCTTTGGTCTTCAATGGTGTACTCCCCATAAGATATGTTAGTGTGACAGTGACACAACACTTATGGGAGTAATCAACTGATTTAACTTAAGACCCACTCCATGAGATGGAACATGACTGTGCTTGGGTGACCAAGAACCTGAGACTAGATATCCCAGGGTCATAGGATAAGACCAAATACTGGTGGTCAAAAAAAAAGAGAGAGAGAGAGAGAGAGAGAGAGAGAGAGAGAGAGAGAGAGAGAGAAAGAGAGAGAGAGAGAGAGAAAATAGTGATAAAATGACTTTCTAATAACATTCTGCTATATTCATAGATCAGTGCCTTGTTCAGCCATCATCAGAGAAGCTTCCTTCTGCAACAGATGGGAACAAATACCAATACCCACTGCCTGAAAATGTGTAGAGAGTGAGAGACCGTGGAGCACTCAGCACTAAATGTGATGTCTCCATCAAGCCTTCTCCTCAGAGCTCAGGGGACCCTGCAGAAGGAGGCAGAAAGAGTGTGAGAGGCAGATGGTATAGAGGACACCAGGACAACAAAGCCCTCTAAATTGACATGAGCAAAGCTCATATGAATTCACAGAAATTGAGGGATCACAGACAAGGGTCTACACAGGTCTGCATTAGGTCCTCTGTTTTTATATTATGACTACCAGTTTAGTGTATTTAATGGGATTCCTGTTTGTTGGAAGGAGTGTGTCTGTGATTCTTTTGACTCCTTATTTACTTTTACTGATTTTCCTTGTCCAGCTTTAATGGAATAGACTTGTATTTCATCTTAGTTTATTCTGTTATATGTAAAAAATGAATTAATGAGTTAATGAATGAAAGAATATCTAGCCAATAGAGTAAAGGTTAACAATGGAACTATCATTTGTACCTGCTGGGAGAGGAGAAGTAAGATTTTTGTAATAGAGCGACACTGGGTATGTTAACTACTCCAGGGCAGGCCTCATGTTCCGAAGTATTTGTTTTACTGTTTTTTGTTTGGGGATGTTGTTTTATTTTGTTTTCTTTTGGGAGGAGTTTCTGCTATTATATTGGAGTCTTGGTTGCTTTTTGACATAGAACTTGAAATTGGATATGTAGAGAAAGGGAGAGGATCTGAAAGAGCTAAGAAAGAGGAAGAATATGATCAAATATATTTAAATTTAAATATCATTTTAAATAATAAAGAGGAAAAAAGAAATTGCAAAAAACCCAAAACAACAACAACAACAAAATGGCCAAAAATAAAACATTAATTGATATCAACAGATAAATGGAAAAAGTAAATTTCACTTCTTTGGTAGATGTATATAAGATGAATTGTTCAATTCTGATTGTAACATGACCTGCAAATGAAATCAAACAAGAGATACCACCAGATAATAAATAACACTTATTCTATCTATTAAATGAGTAAAATTTACCACAATTGACAGCTGAGCAGAATGTGGCAACTTTGGAACATTCTTGATGGTGGTGGATATTGTTTGGATATACGGTTTTTAGAAAGCAATTTGGCCAGTGGGGTTTTCAACTTACTAAATGCTCATACCTACTAGGAATTTATCCTACAAAAATAATCCAGAAAGAAAGCAAATGCCATAGATATGAGGATTGTTTGGACCTAATTTTACTAATGTTGAAAACTAAGCAACAATCTGGCTATTCAATGGTAGGTTCAAAGATACTATAGTATACCCAATTGTTAAGCTACCAGGCATTAAGAATTATATTATTGAAAAACAGGCATGTATGCTAAGACCTATAGATAGTAAGTGAATGATTTCCATTTACAGATATTCATTTATTGTGAGTATATGAAAATGTACAGCTGTGAACAAAAACTGATGACAAGTTGGAAATAAATGTTGTTTGAGGGTAGTAAGATTTGGGTGGTTTATCTCCATTGATTTTGCTAAATTTCCAGAAAAGCTTTCATCCTATCTTTAAGTGGACACAGAAAATACAATATAATTAGCCTCATTGGTATAATATTGTAAGTATTGTAGTCTTTAAAGAGAAGAAACTATGACAAAATGTCAGCAAAGGAATGGAGAAGCAGCCAGACTGTTTTGATTGACACAGATAATCAAGGGAATATGAGTGTGTTAGATTATGCAGGGAAATATTTGGATGTGTGGGTCCAGATCTGTAGCCACAGAAAACAGAAATAGAAACAAAGCATTGAGATTTGTCCTTTCTAATACAATACAATATAATATAATATAAGTATATATTCTCCTTCCCCACAATTTTCCTCTTCAATTTCAGAATGCTCTGAATGAAATGGCACAATGTTTGGCATTTTTTCCATGTAAAAGCAAGACAGTCTCAAATAAACGTAGTTTTATGGCTGTAAAGAAATAGTTCAAGAATCAAAGTGATTGTGGTTTTACCCTAACATCTAGTCATCTGGGTTTGGTAAGATTGTAATTCTAGGTGATTTGCTCAGTCTCCTGGGAATCAGAAATTGGGACTTAGGCAAGAACAAGTAGTCTGCTACAAACTGGGGGTGAAACTTCGGTATTGGATATGGACGAATGTAGGGAATTGGAGATCTTCAGTTAGCCTACCTATTTCCCTGGCCTGTGTGTTCCCAGAGAATGCCTGCTGGTTTTGGAGGCTGAGATAAAGGGATGAGTGGCAGGCCAGAAGCCTGGAAGAGATGGTCTATGTGATTCATGAGAGACGTGGGGGGGGGGGGGTCAGAGAGAAAAGGGAAGACTGCAGTTAGGGATGCTGCTACAGAGCTGGAGATGATATGCTGGGGGAGTGTTGGAGGAACGAAGTTAAAGGTCTGCAGTTGACTAATCTACTTGGTTGCAGAAGTAGCCTGTGGGTTCCCAGGGAATACTTTTGGAGTTGGTGCTGTAATAAACCAGTGAGTGGTTGGAAGTTTGAAGGGAAAGATCTATATGATCCATTGGAGATGGGGGCAGGTGGGGAAGGGAGGCTGCAACAGGTAATCTGCCACACAGTTCAGGATGAGACTGGAGGACTGGATTTGGAGGAATGGAGGGAGAAGTGATGGCCTGTAACTAGTCTAGCTGCTTCCCTGGCCTGCAGGTTCAAGAAATCAAGGCCTTCTAAATCAATGAGATCGGACTAATGCATCTAAGAACTCACAGAGACTAGGGCAGCATTCATAGGACCTACATGGACCTACACCAGTTTGGTACTAGAGCATAAAGGAAAAAGTGGACACATTCCCCCAATCCCTAACTCAGAAGCAATCTACACTTGAAAATGAAAATTTACTTTTCTTCAAGGTAGTCTCACTGTGAAAACAAACTATTCTTATTGGTAGGCAGCATGCCTAGAAGTAAATGGCCAGTAGAAAATGGACTCAAAGGCATCTTTGGAAGTTCCTTGTCTCATAATGTCACATCACCACTCTTTCTTTTTAAAGAAAATGTATCTTATTATTTTTATTTTATTTATATGCATATATTTTTCTCTCTTTTTATCCTCTGCACTTATATTATGGCTTCCAGTATAGTGCTTTATAGGACTCCAAAGTGTGTCAATGAGTGAGTCTCTGTTTCTTGTGCCTTCTCTTGGGATCTTCGCATTCTGCTTTGTCCAATTCTGCTATGTTAGTTTTTATTTTATCATTATATATTAATTATATTATATTATAATCACATAAAAACCTGTTTGTTTTCTGATGAGAGACAAAAAGGGGTTAGAGCCAGATGGGGGCAGTTAGGGAGGAGCCAGGAAGAGTAGAGAAAGGGGAAACCATAATCAGGATTTATTATGTGAGGCAAAAAAACTATTTTCAATAAAAGGGAAAGCATACATACAAAGAATCAGAGTAAACAAATCTCATCCTTAATAGTCTACAACATTAAACTCTTGTGAGTTCACTATTTTAGAAAAAAATCCCCAAATTTAGTAATCAAAATGGCTTTTCTGTATTTTGGTTTTATAAGAAGTAGTGTTGTGATTTTTAAAAGACCACAGGTGTTTTAGTGAAAATCTCAATATTCAATTAAATGTTACAGCTTCTTTCAGCTGTGTTCATCATCTAAGGAAGAGCCAACATTAGCCAGTGGATATAATAATATTATAATATTTTGTCTTATTTCACTTAGTGGCAATTAATTGGACATTGGCTCTTTAATATCTGTTATTTTACCAGACATTACAGGAAACCTGGGAGTGTTCTGGGCAGCATTTATAAATTTTTTTTGATACTTTATTTCCATTTCCAATGTTTCCCCTTTTCCGGGTCTCCTCTTTGGAAACCCGCTATCCCCTCCCCATCCCAACCTCTATGAGGGAATTCCACCTCCCACCCACCCGCCCACCCATCCCCATATTCACACCTTGACATCCCCCTTTACTGGGGCTTCTAACACCCTCAGGCCCAAGGGCCTCTCCTCTCTTCCTGATGGCTATCGAGGTCATCCTCTGACACATATGTGTTCCGAACCATGGGTCCATAGATGTGTATTCTTTGGTTGGTGGTCCAAACTCCAGGACGATGGGGGGGAGGAGGTAAGGCCCATTGACGCTCTTGCTCCCTCCATGGGGCTGCAAATTCCCTCAGCTCCTTCAGACCTTTCTCCAACTCCTCCATCTGTGACCTCGCTCTCAGTCCCGCGGTTACTGTTAAGTGAAACTTAGGCATTCTGAACTTTTGGGCTAATATCCGCTTATCAGTGAGTACATACCATGTTCGTTCTGTTGTGACTGAGTTACCTCACACAGGATGATATTTTCAAGTTCCATCCATTTGCCTGCAAATTTCATTAAGTCATTAATTTTAATAGCTGAGTAGTACTCCATTGTGTAAATGTACCACATTTTCTGTATCCATTCCTCTGATGAGGGACGTCTGGGTTGTTTCCAGCTTCTGGCTATTCTAAATATGGCTGCTATGAATATAGTGGAGCATGTGTCTTTATTACATGTTGGGGCATCTTCTGGGTATATGCCCAGGAGTGGTATAGCTGGGTCCTCAGGTAGTATTATGTCCATTTTTCTGAGGGTCTGCCAAACTGATTTCCAGAGTAGTTGTACAAGCTTACAATCCCACCAACAATGGAGGAGTGTTCCCCGTTCTCCACATCCTCCCCAGCATCTGCTGTCACCTGAGTTTTTGATCTTAGCCATTCTGACTGGTGTGAGGTGGAATCTCAGACTTGTTTTGATTTGCATTTCCCTGATGACTAGGGATGTTGAACATTTCTTTAGGTGCTTCTCAGCCTAAGAGTTTCCTCAGTTGAGAATTCTCTGTTTAGCTCTGTTCCCCATTTTTTGATAGGGTTATTTGGTTTTCTGGAGTCTAACTTCTTGTGTTCTTTGTATATATTGGATATTAGCACTCTATTGGACATAGGATTGGTTAAGATCTTTTCCCAGTGTGTTGGTTATGTTTTGTCCTATTTACAGTGTCCTTTGCCTTACAGAAGCTTTGCAATTTCATGAGGTCCCATTTGTTGCTTCTTGATCTTAGAGCATAAGCCATTGGTGTTCTGTTCAGGAACTATTCCCCTGTACCCAGGTGTTCAAGGCTTTTCCCCACTTTCTCTTCTATTAGATTCAGTGTATCTGGTTTTATGTGGAGGTCCTTGATCCATTTGGACTTCATCTTTGTACAGGAAGATAGGAATGGATCAATTCTCATCTTCTACATGTAGACCACCAGTTCAACCAGCAACATTTATTGAAAATGCTGTCTTTTTTCCACTGGGTGATTTTAGCTCTTTTGTCAAAAATCAAGTGACCATAAATGTGTTGATTCATTTCTGGGTCTTCAATTCTATTCCACTGATCTACCTGCCTGTCACTATACCAATACCATGCAGTTTTTATCACTACTGCTCTGTAGTACAGCTTGAGGTCAGGGATGCTGATTCTCCCAGAAGTTCTTTTGTTGTTGAGAATAACTTTTGCTGTCCTGGGTTTTTTTGTTGTTCCAAATGAATTTGAGAATTGCTCTTTCTAAGTCTATGAAGAACTGAGTTGGAATTTTGATGGGGATTGCGTTGAATCTGTAGATTGCTGTTGGCAGGATGGCCATTTTTACTATATTAACCCTCCCAATCCATGAGCATGGCAGATCTTTCCACCTTCTGAGGTCTTGTTCGATTTCTTTCTTCAGAGATTTGAAGATCTTGTCATACAGATCTTTCACTTGCTTGGTTAGAGTCACACCAAGATACTTTATATTGTTTGTGACTATTGTGAAAGGTGTCATTTCCCTAATTTCTTTCTCAGTCTGTTTATCCTTCGAGTATAGGAAGGCTACTGATTTGTTTGAGTTAATTTTATATCTGGCCACTTTGCTGAAGTTGTTTATCAGCTTTAGCAGTTCTCTGGTGGAGGTTTTCAGGTCACTTAGGTATACGATCATATCATCTACAAATAGTGATATTTTGATTTCTTCCTTTCCAAATTCTATCCCTTTGACCTCCTTTTGTTGTCTAATTGCTCTAGCTAGGACTTCAATTACTATATTGAATAGATAGGGAGAGAGAGGGCAACCTTGTTTAGTCCCTGATTTTAGTGGGGTTGCTTCGAGTTTCTCTCCATTTAGTTTGATGTTGGCTACTGGTTGCTGTATATTGCTTTTACTATGTTTAGGTATGGGCCTTGAATTCCTGATCTTTCCAAGACTTTTATCATGAAGGGATGTTGAATTTTGTCAAATGCTTTTTCAACATCTAATGAAATGACCATGTGGTTTTTTTCTTTGAATTTGTTTATATAGTGGATTACATTGATGGATTTCCAGGTATTGAACCATCCATGCATCCCTGAGATGAAGCCTACTTGATCGTGGTGAATGATGGTTTTGATGAGTTCTTGGATTCAGTTTGGAGAATTTTATTGTTTATTTTTGCATCAATATTCATAACAGAAATTGGTCTGAAGTTTTCTTTCTTTGTTGGGTCTTTGTGAGGTTTTGGTATCAGTGTAACTGTGGCCTCATAGAAGGAATTGGGTAGTGTTCCTTCTGTTTCTATTTTGTGGAATAGAGTGAAGAGTATTGGTGTTAGGTCTTCTTTGAAGGTCTGATAGAATTCTGCAGTGAACCTGTTTGGTCCTGGGCTTTTTTTGGTCAGGAAACTTTTAATGACTGCTTCTATTACTTTAGAGATTATGGGACTGTTTAGATGGTTTATCTGATCCTGACTTAACTTTGGTATTTGATATCTGTCTAGAAAATTGTCCATTTCATCCAAATTTTGCAGTTTTGTTGAGTATAGGCTTTTGTAGTAGGATCTGATGATTTTTTTGAATTTCCTCAGAATCTGTTGTTATGTCTCCCTTTTCATTTCTAATTTTGTT
>CM052722.1:1787951-1821227 GCA_028551405.1 Uromys caudimaculatus
TGCTGAGAAGAAGGTATATTCTTTTGATTTAGTGTGAAATGTTCTATAGATATCTGTTAAATCCATTTGGTTCATAATATCTGTTAGTTTCACTGTGTCTCTGTTTAGTTTGTGATTCGAAGATCTGTCCATTGATGATAATGGGGTGTTGAAGTCTCCTACTATTATTGTGTGAGGTGCAATGTGTGTTTGAGCTTTAGTAAAATTTCTTTTATAAATGTGGGTGCCCTTCAATTTGGAGCATAGATGTTCAGAATTGAAAGTTCTTCTTGGTAGATTTTTCCTTTGATGAGTATGAAGTGTCCTTCCTTATCTTTTTTGATGACTTTTGGGTGAAAGTTGATTTTATCCGATATTAGAATAGCTACTCCAGTCTGTTTCTGGGACCATTTGCCTGGAAACTTGTTTTGCCCTTTACTCTGAGGTAGTGTTTGTCTTTATCACGGAGGTGTATTTCCTGAATGCAGCAAAATGCTGGGTCCTCTTTATCAGTTTGTCAGTCTATGTCTTTTTATTGGGGAATTGAGTCCATTGATATTAAGAAATATTAAGAAATAGTGATTGTTGGTTCCTATTATTTTCGATGTTACTTTTATGTTTGTGTGGCTATCTTCTTTTCAGTTTGTTGAAAGACTACTTTCTTGCTTTTTCTAGGGTGTAGTTTCCCTCCTTGAGTTGATGTTGACCATTTATTATCCTTTGTAGGGCCGGGTTTGTGGAAACATATTGTGTAAATTTGTTTTTGTCATAGAATATTTTGGTTTTACCTTCTATGGTTATTGAGAGTTTTGCTGGGTATAGCAGCCTGGGCTGGCAGTTGTGTTCTCTTAGGGTCTGTATGAGTTCTGCCCAGGATCTTCTAGCTTTCATAGTCTCTGGTGAGAAGTCTGGTATAATTCTGATAGGTCTGCCTTTATATGTTACTTGATCTTTTTTCCTTACTGCTTTTAATATTCTTTCCTTGTTTTGTGTATTTGGTGTTTTTACTATAATATGACAGAACGAATTTCTTTTCTGCTCCAATCTATTTTCAGTTCTGTAAGCTCTCTTGTATATTTATGTTCATGTCTTTCTTTAAATTATGGAAGTTTTCTTCTATAATTTTGTTGAAGATATTTACTGGTCCTTTATATTGGGAATCTTCTCTCTCTTCTATACCTATTATCCTTAGGTTCTGTCTTCTTATTGTGTCCTGGTTGTCTTGGATGTTTTGGGTTAGGAGCTTTTTGCATTTTGTATGTTCTTTCACAGTTTTGTCAATGTTGTCTATGGTATCTTCTGCTCTTGAGATTCTCTCTTCTATCTCTTGTATTTGTTGGTTTTGCTTGCATCTAAGACTCCTTATCTCTTTCTTAGGTTTTCTAACTCCAGGGTTGTCTCCCTTTGTGATTTTTTTATTGTTTCTATTTCTATTTTTAGTTCCTGGATGGTTTTGTTCACTTCCTTCTTCTCTTTGATTGTGTTTTCCTGTAACTCCACCTGTTTGATTGTGTTTTCCTGTAATTTTTTAATGGATTTTTGTGTTTCCTCTTTAAGGGCTTCTAGCTTTTTACCTGTGTTCTCTTGTATTTCTTTAAGGGCATTATTTCTTTCTTTCTTAAAGTCTTCTATCATCATCATGAGAAATGATTTGAAATCTGAGTCTTGCTTTTCTGGTGTGTTCGGATATCCAGGGCTTGCTGTGGTGGGAGAGCTGGGTTCTGGTGATGCCAAGTAGCCTTGGTTTCTGTTCCTTATGTTCTTGCCCTTTTCCTTTTGCCATCTTGTTAACTCTGATGTTAGCTGATCTTACTCTGTCTGGCTGTGGCTTGTCCCTCCTGCAGGCCTCTGTATCAATGCTCCTTGAAGACCAACTCTCTCTGAGAGGTATTTGGGTTTGGAGTGCTGTGGCACAGGGTCAGCTCTGGCGTACAGGCAGAAACCAGAAGGATCTTGTCCCCAGCTGTCCCTTGGTTTCTATGTCCTGATGGCTCTGCAAGGGTCCCTCTTGATCCAGTGAGTTTGAACAGAAGTGGTGGTTTTGCCTATGCTCAAAGGTGTGTCAACACTCCTGGGATACCAGCTCTTTCCTGGGTCCCTGTGGCCCAGACTGAGTTCCCCAGGTCCTGGTGTGCAGTGGTGCCTGTCTTATCCCCACTCATGGCTTTTCCATGTTCCTGGCAGGGTGCCTTTCTCCCGTAGCTGCTTGGCTGTGGGACCCTGGTGGCCCAGGCAGAGGTCTCCTGCCACAGATGGAAACCGGAAGGTTCTAACGCCCGACTTTGCCTCAATCCCTGTCTCCAGCAGTTTCCGGGCAGGTCCTGGTAAGCAGTGGTGCTTGTCTTAACCCCACTCACGGCTTTTCCATGCTCCTGGGAGTTTAGCTTTCTCCTGGGGCTACTTGGCTATGGAACCCTGGAGGCCCAGGCACAGGTCTCCCACCACAGATGTATTTTTAGATTTTTTTTAAAAAAATAATTTATTGCCAATCTTGAACCTACATCTGCCACCAAAAGAAACAAACCCTTAAAAGGCATTGTTCTTTTGGACATTTGAAAGCAGATATAATGAACTTAAATGTCACAAGGGTGATCATATTAATTTTAATTCAGACTAAACTTTTACAAATAGAAATAAGAATGATAGTTGTTAAGAACACTATATCTTACACAATATCAGCTTCTATCCCCATGCTATTAATATCTATGTGATAGTTCTTGAAAAGCAGGTGGTAGCAATTGTTGGTTCAGAATGTCAGGCTTAGACTTGTTCTTAAATCTCTACTATATATTTACCAAGCCTTAAACTCAGTCCACACAGCAATTGACATGTGTGATACCACTGTGTGTGTGTAAACATATATATATATATATATATACATATATATATATATATATATGTATATATATATGTATATGTATATATATATCCACTTGCAATGTTCTCCTGCTTAACTAGACCATAAAGCCCACCCATATTTTAGTTCTAAAAAGGCAACTCAACATTTTAATTGTTCAAGCAGCACATCACAACATGTGGGGCATGATGGCAATGGCCTCTCCAAGTTAAGATTTCCAAATGAAAAAGGTGTCTGTAAAACTCTCTGTCTTGAACTCACAGAGGCCAGAAGAAAGGAAAAGATAACTAAGTTCACCAGATTTATTACAGGTTATTCCAAATATTGACTGAACTTGTAATTTTTTTAAATTGGGAATTTTTGGGTTTTCTTCTCCATTATTTTAATTGAAAATAGACTTTTCCATACAATATATATTCTGATGATGGTTTTCCTTCCTCTAACTCTTCTCAGATCTTTTCTAGTATCTCTCCTATCCAAACACACACATTTTCTCTCTCTACTAAGAAAACAAACAGGCATCTAAAAAATAATAAAAGAAGATAAAATAAAAGCACACAAACTAGAATAAGGCAAAACAAATAAACAAATGGAAGAAGAAGAGCCAAGGAAAATGTATAAGAAACACATAGATGTAGTGACACACACACCCACATATAACGTTTTGTCATAACGTTATCTATCTATCTATCTATCTATCTATCTATCTATCTATCTATCTTTACATATAGGAATTTTGGGTACAGATTATGGTTTCTGGTTTTGTGTGTTTTTATGGACTTGTAGGGTTTTTTGCTGAGAAATTATGAACTAATATATTCTTTTAAAACTTTTTATTGATTCTTTGTGAATTTCATGCAATGCACCTGAATTGCACTCATCTTCCCATCCCTTCTTATCTACCCTTGGTCCTCCACCCTTGCAACCTCCACAAAGGACAAAACATCAAAAACAAACAAAACAAAACACACATCTCATTGTGGAAGCTGTAGTTATGTCACAGTGTATCCTACAGTATACTCTTTTGTTCACATACAGTAACAATACTGGACCCTCACTGGGACTCCTCTGAGATATTCTTGTCTCCCTGTAACATGGAGATTCTACAGTTTTGGTTCTGCAGGACTGGACACTCCATGAACTCCAGCAGTTCAGAAGAGATGTTAGCGTGGGCCAACTCAAAGCCCTAGTTCTGGGCCTGGGTGGTTTCTGAGTTTGTCAGCTTGCCAGCTTTCCTGTACCCACACCACCAGGATATTGTTCTTATAAGAGTTTCCTTGGTCGTGGTGTCTATTCATAGCAGTGAAACCCTAATTTAAGACAGGGGAATCTCCCAAAAGCTGTTGCCTATATGTGGATATGTTCTTCTAGCTGGGATGCCTTGTCTGAAATTGAGATTTTTAATAGTTTAAACAAAACTATAGATACTTGGTGTAGATAATGTGTTCAGGGATTAAAGGATTAATTTATTCAGAGCATATCTAGAGTTTCTATTGCTGTGAAGAGAAATAATGATTACAACAACTCTAATAAAGGAAAACATTTAATTGGGGTTGACTTACAGGTTCAAAAGTTTAGTCTATTATCATGGTGGAAGTATGACAGTGTGCAGGAAGACATGGTGCTATAGAAGGAGCTAAGAGTTCTACATCTGGATTAGCAGACAGCAGGAATGCCACATTGGACCTGAATGAGACCTCAAAGCCCACCCCCAGTGACACACTTACTCTAAAAAGGTCATACCTACTCCAACAAGACCACACCACCTCCTAAGTGTTATACTCCCTATGGGATCAAACATTCAAATACATGAGTCAATGGAGGCCATACCTATTCAAACCACCACAGGGTAGAATTCTCTTTCATCTACTAATTGTGTTGCACCCAGCACGAGGTTGATACTTGAGTACCTTCTGTTGGATCTGCTTTTCTCATACTATAAAGGATTAAAATGTGATTTTTAGGGTAATTTTTTGTTTGCTGTATTAGTCACCTTTCAGTTACCAGGATACTCATGAAAATCAAGCTGTAGGAAGGAATGATTATGGCTCATAGTACAAAGGTTTCACTCCATGTTTATTTGGTTCTGCTGCCTTTGGACCTGTGGTTAGGCAGTACACTACTGTGGGAACCAGACTGTAGGAATCTACTTACCTCATGGCCAGTGAGAAATATAAAGAGGAAGATATTTGTGTTCCATAATCCCCTCTTACATATACATCCCTAGTAATTTGAAACCTATCAGGCTCCATCTCCTAAAAGCTCCACCATCTCATTATAGTACCATAAGCTGGGACCCAAACCTTTGGAAGACACTTATGTAAGCTATAGATTTTGATCACTTGTTTTGATAACATTTTATGATCTTCCCTATACTCTTCACAGAGTCACAGTTGCTCACATGTTGCCCCATCTGTTTTTCTGTTTGTGTTTCTCATTCTGTTTTCTTCTCTTTCAGTCTCAGTCCCTTTGCCCCATTCCCATTATTTTTTTTATTAGTCAGGATTTTCTAGAGGGACAGAACCAATGAAGTTTTAAAAAGAAATTCTGTTTACACAATAGAGATTGAGTAGTTCAGACACAGCTGTGTGCACACAGGGGAAGTAGAGAATTCACTTATGAAGACTAGGGTGTTGCTTCCATGTATACTGGCTTCCTCTTTCAACATTTTCCACTTGAACTTCCAGGCTGTTGAATGGTGTCAACTCATGCCAGCCACGTCTTTCCTCTTCGGTTTATGGTCCACATGTCAGTAGTCTCTGGAAATGATGCCATAGAGGTGCACTTGGCTGCCCTAGACATCATTTCATCTCATTAAACTAACAATCAAGACCATTGCATTCTCTAGGGAGAATATATTGGCGATACAAGAATCACTTTACCATATATTTTCATGTATATTCCCTAATCACAGTGTAACAATCTGAAATCAGAAAATCAATGCTATTATAATGTTATTACTTAATCCACATTCCTTATTCAAATATGAGAGTTGTTCCAATAATGACCTTTGGTTTGTTTACAATCCAGATTCTATTCTATATCAAATAGTGCTTTTGGTCATTGTGTCCTCTTAGTTACCTTTGACCTGGAACAATTCCTCAGCATGATCTGGTCTATTGTCTCTATGTCATATAGCAGAGTCCATGCCAGTTGCTTTGTAGGCTGTCCAAAAAACTGGTCAGAATGTCTTCTAGTAATGTATGTTAGAGAGGAGAGACAAATGATAATTTTTGTCCCAATTTTGATATTAGACTTTAACTATTCAGTTAAGTTGCCATCCACCAGATTTGTCAACTTCAAAATCACCATTCTTCTCTTTGGAAGAAGGCTGTAATTTTGAAAACATATTTTGAAGTTGTTTAAGTGGCCTGTTCCCCATCAAATTTTCAACAAATTGGGATTTCTAAATGGCCCTTAAAATTGTAGTCCAATTTTGAGTATTGAGAATGGCTATTTAATTTTAAAATATGCTTTTATTTTTAACAGACACATGGTGATTGTACATAATTATGGGGTACAATGTGACATTTCAATACATGTGTATAATGTGTAATGATCTAATCAGGGTAATTAGTGTATCTATTACCTCAGGCATATAATTATTGAGTGATGGAAACATTCAAAATCTTCTCTCTTCACTAATTTAAACTATTCAATTAACTATTATTATCCATAGTTATATTACTGTGCTTTAGATCATTATGTTGTTTTTACTATCCAACTGCACCCCTGCACCCACTAACCATCTTTAATTCATCCCTCTTTTCTCTGTATATTTTTCACAGTTCCATAGCTACTCTTCTTTTTCCTACTGTTGTGTGTTGAATTTTGTAACTTATATGATGTATCTATTTGTCTTCCTTTTCCATCTATGTTTTTGCCAATTAAATAACTTCATTCATTTTAATTGTTAAGTAATATTCCATTGTTTATATGTACCACAAGTTCTTTATTTATTCTTCCATCAGTGAGCACATAACATAGTCTCATAAGCTGGCTATTGTGGAGAGTGCTGTAGTACAAAAAGAGTAAAAGTGTCTTTCCAATATACTAAGTTCATGTGGAAAATGTAGCACATGACTGTGATACTAACACTCAAGATGCTGAGACAGAAGTATCATGAGTTTAAAGCCAGCCTTAGCTACATGGTGAGTTTCAAGTTAGCTGTGACATATGTTGAGATCTTCTTTAAAAACAAACAAAACAAAAACCTATACCTAAGCAAATAATTTAAACCTCTGGAACATATATATTCATTCAGTGGTGGGATTTCTTTTGAAAATCATTCATGCTACTTCCCATAATATCCACAGTAATTTACATCCCCAATCCACAGTATATGTGAGTTCTTCTTTCTCGATATAGAATGGATTTTTCTATACCCCATCAGTAACTGAATAGTTCTCATACTTTGTTTCAGTCTTTCCTTTTGCTTCTCTGTAATTCAACCTCCCAACCTACCTGCTCCTCTCCTTTTATCCACTACCTCTGGTTTCTTGTTAGATAGGAGTCTGTGGCTTTCGACTAATTTGTACCTATTCCCAATCTTGCCTCCTACCCACATCATCTAGCATGTGTCAGACATGATATATTGTGAAAATTTATGTGGTCAAAACTTGCCCCACATCTTTTTTCTCTAGAGTTTTCAGTCTTACAAGAAAGTTGCAAAAAATCATTAAGTAAATATTTATACAGTCCCCACATACAACAAACAACTACAAATAGTATATTGGCATTATTTCTTTCCCTTGATTGGTATTAGTCTGTTTTGCTCTAATTACTTCTATATTATTAGGATAAGTCTTCAATAAAAGCTAAAGAGAATCCATTTATCTCCTTCTTTAAAATAACAAATTTTTAATCATCCCACTTCTAAGTGATAATACTTAAGAAAAATAGCAGTAATTCCACATTTTCATGTGTTCAGCTCATAGTGTAGTTGTTTAAAAATATAACCACAGATGATTTGATACTTTTCCCTTTAAGGGACAGAGCCTACTTACATTCTAGTATTTCTAATAAATACAATAATTTGGCAGCATGTAAATTTGGAATCTGAGTCTTCTTTCCTCTTTCTATCTTAGCTTGTTCATTCTAAACATCTGTCTTGTGTTGGGGGAGCCATCTAGGATTTTATAAAGAGGACTTAAAAACATAAACAGTTTTCATAAGGTCCAACAGGTTAGTTATTCGACGGTTTACCTAGTGTAATGGCTAATCTTAATTGTCAATTTAACTACATCTCTCATTAACTAAAACCCAAAACTGGGGTGTCACACTTTTAAGGAATTTTTGCTTAAGTTGAAGTGGGAGAAACCATTTGTAATCTAGATTTTTGAGATTGGAAGATATATTTTTAATCCAGATCTCTTTGAGCTGGGGAAACCTATCTGTACTCTGGGCCACACCATTTGCTGGAAGTCTATGTAAGGATATGGAAGAAGGAAGCTTTTGTTCTTTACCTGCTTGCCTTCACTATGTTAAAGCACATCCATTCCTTCACTGACATTATAACCTAATTCTTTGCGAAGACCAGCTGAGATATCCAGCCTTGTAGACTGAGCAACTACAGGATTCTTGGACCTTCAGTTCACAGGTAGCCATTTCTGGATTAGTGGACCACAGCCTGTAAATTATTCTTTAAAATCCTCTTTCTAAATATATAGAGAGATTAAATCTGTAAGTTATGTTACCCCAGAGTAGTGGCTTTCACCTCCCTAGTGCTGTGACCCTTTAATACAGTTCCTCATGGTGTGGTAATACCCAACCATAAAATTATTTTTGTTGCTACTCCATAATTTTAGTTTTCCTACTGTGATGAATTGTAATGTAGAAATCTGTGGGGTTTTTGATGGTCTTTGGCAACCCTTGTAAAAGGATCATTTGACACCCAAAAGGGATGTGACCTACAGGTTGAGACCCTAATACTCTTAGCTTGCAAAAAGCCTTTGGTTCAATGTTTCATGTCACACATGTACAAACACAGGAGGAAGATTTCATGTCAAAGTAAAGAGGCCTCTAGTCAATAACCATGTGATTGAACTTGTGAACACATTTTTTAGCCTTAGTCAATCCATTAGGTGATAGCAGTCCTTTATATCTTCTAGATTCAATCATATGGAAGATACTGAGTTAAAGCCACCAAATTCTTGACCCACAAAACAACTTGTCTTAAAAACAAGCAACATCCTGCTTTTGTACGTATGGCTGTAACATCTTTTGGTATCTTTTAGAGTACAATAGTCCATTTACACATTTTTTAACATTGACTTATTGACAAGTTCAAGACAGTCCTTTAATTTTGTCTGTTACTTTTGCCTGATTTCTTGGGCTCATTTAACTCATTCTTTCCCTACTACCTGTATTATATAAATTAGAGACTTGCTGAGATTCAAATTAAACATACTCAATAAGAATATTTTTAACAGTTCATAAGTAATGACAGATAGTTATACTACAGGCCTATAACCCTAGCCCTCTGGAGGATAAAACAGGAGGATCCCAATTTTGAGGCACATGTTAGCATGACACACAGCACATCACTTATTAAGGCATAATTTTCCTTTCTTATTATTCTCTAGATCTCAAATTAATATTAAATGTAAAACATAATTGAGTCGTTAAAAATTCAAGTACTTTAAAAGTTTCCCAACTTCCTAAAGGAGCTGACTGGATAGAATGGTGGGATGGCCTTTTGAAGACACAGTTGCAGTACCAATTAGGGCCAGGGAAGGACTCTTCGGAAAGCAATGTATACTTTGAATTACCATACAATACATGGTATAATTTCTCCCATAACAAGAATTCATAAGTCCAGGAATCAAGGGATACAAAACGAAATGGGTCCACTCATTATTATCCCTAGTGCTTCACTAGGGAAATTTTAGCTTCCTGGTTCTGTAAATTTAAGGTCTGCAGGCTTAAAAGTTTTAGTTTCAGACAAGGGAGTTATTTTTTTCAGGAGATACAACAGACTCTCCATTAAACTGGAAGCTCAGATCTTCTCCTTGGACACTTTGGACTTCTGATGCCATTAAACCTAAGAAATGAATAACAGTTTTGGAGAAGTGATTGATCCAGACTACCAGAGGAAAGTGGATTGCTTCTTCCTGATGGAGGAAAGAAAGTTAATGTTTGGAGTGCAGGAGATCCTTTAGGGAATCTCTTGCTGCTACCATGTCCTGTGATTAAGGTTGATGGTAAATTACAACAATCTAATTCAGGCAGGATGACAATTGAACACAGACTCTTCAGAAATGAAGGTATGGGTCACTCCTCAAGGAAAAGAGCCAAGACCTAATGAGAAGCTTGTTGACAGTGGAGGGAATACAGAATGATTGGCAGTAGAGGAAGGTAGTTATAAATACCCGACTTCTGGCTAAGTAGGCTCCTGGAGGGGAGATATAAAGTGTATTCCATGAGCAGATACTCTACTCAACTAAAGACATTGATGAGCTTTCTAATTCATTCAAGCAGAAGTCTGGTGAATATGTATGGGAATGGATTTTAATGGTGTGGGATAGGAACATAAAATGGCAGAAGTAACTTAAAACTGGATCAAGTAGGCTGAGTTTATTGATATTGGCCCACTGAGTAAAGATTCTTGGTTAAGAATAGAAGCATGTACAGTTTTAAAAGGGTGTGTAATGTTTATTTGACTGGTTGGATTAAGCATTTGTCAAAAGATGGTCTACTGAAAAGGAGTTAGAGATGCCTGATATCCCTTGGCTTAGTGTTGATGAAAGAATTTTAAGGCTCATTGCAATGCTAGAATGGGTACTCTATATAAGCCTTCCACAATGGGAAGACAATACAGATTATTCAATAATGTATTGGGTTTTTTTAGTCATAGAGGAAATACTTTTATATTAAAATGTATTTTTATACAATATATTTATATTACAGTTTCCCCTCCCCCAACACCTCCCATCCTACCCATTTCCCCACCCACCCAAATCCACACTCATTCGTTCATTCTTACATTAGAATAAAATCAGTCATCTAAAATGAAGAGGAGGAGGAGGAAGAGGAGGAGGAGGAGGAGGAGGAGGAGGAGGAGGAGGAGGAGGAGGAGGAGGAGAAGAAGAAGAAGAAGAAGAAGAAGAAGAAGAAGAAGAAGAAGAAGAAGAAGAAGAAGAAGAAGAAGAAGAAGAAGAAGAAGAAGAAGGGATAAAAACAAGCAAAGCTGACAGGAGCCTGATATAGCTGTCTCCTGAGAGGCTCTGCCAGAGCCTGACAAATACAGAGGGGGGTACTCACAACCAACCATTAGACTGAGCATGGGGACCAAAATGAAGGAGTTATGGAAAGGACTGAAGGAGCTGAAGGGGTTTGCAATCCCATAGGAAGAACAACAATATCAACAATAACAACAATGTCAAAAATATCAACAAACTAGACCCCCAAGCTCCCAGGGACTAAATCAACAACCAAAGAGTACACATAGAGAAACACATGGCTCAAACCACATGTGTAGCAGAGGATGGCCCTGTCTGGCATCAATGGGAAGAGAAGTTCTTGGTCCTGTGAAGGCTCAATGCTCCAGTATAGGAGAATGCCAGGAAGGGGAGGCAGGAGTTGGTGGGTGGATGGGGAGCATCCTCATAGATGCAGGGGGAGAGGGGATGGGATAGGGAGTTTCTGGAGAGGAAACAGGGAAAGGAGATAACATTTGAAATGTAAATAAATAAAATATCCAATATTTTTTTAAAAAGCAAAGCAGAATAGGAATAAAAGAACTAAAGGAAAACCACAAGAAAAACATACAGACACTGAGATGCAGAGAAGATTCAAAAAATACAATCAGAAACCATAATATTTAGAGAAAATATCTGTAGGATAAAAAAGTACCCAGACACAGCATTGTGAGTCACAAAACCCTCCAAAATGCCATTGAGTTCATCATGTGTTGGCCATCTGGGCCATGGAGCCTGCTCTTAAGGGTAGTTTATATGTCCAGTGAGACTACATTTGAGAAAACTAGTTTTTCCTTTGATAGTTTATCAACTAGAGAAAGCTTCTGGGTTATCAATATAGAATTGTGTCAAGTTCCCCTCTCAGTGTTGAGAATCCATCTGGGTTAGACATGAACAGGTCATGTTCATGCTGTCTGTCTCTGTGAGTCCATTGGTCCTCTTGTGTCTAGAAGGTCTTGTTTCCTCGGTGTCTTGCATTCCATTTGGCACTTACACTCTTTCCACCTCCTCTTCCATAGAGTTCCCTGAGCCAGTTGTAGCTGTGACTTAATAAGTCACAAATTTATATTAAAATCAATCTTGAATGTATAAAATGTTTTGCCATTTATTAAAGAGAAAAGCTATTTTCCATAATAATGAGTAGGGAGTGCTTATTTACTCAGCAAGAACTGATTTTTGGTTGACTGCTTAATGCTGCAGAAGTAGAACATCTTTAATGTTTTTCATAGTTGATTGGCACTTTGCTTTTATTATGGTCAATGCTAAAGATGGTGCTTTGTTTAAATTCATAGTACAAAGTGGCAGAAGCTATTTTAGGAATTGTTGGAAATTCTGTCCTAACCCCAAGCCAAATTTAATTAAAATATTCTTATGTAACTCAAGTCAGAACCTCAAACAATTTCAAAAATCGAACATTTTAACACATATAATCCAAAGATATTCTAATTTGATCCCTATGTTCTGAGGAATGATGGTAGGAGAATACGATGTCTTTTCTCTAAAGTATTAAACAATTATGCTCCTATGAGAGCAAAAAGATTTATATGTATAAGGAAAACATGGCAATTCATAGATAAAATAGTCTTGAATATGAGTTGAGGTGTTTCATGTAGTGTTCACTGGCATTGCTTGATGTGACAGTATGAACAAGTAGGTATTATATGCTATGTTTTCAGAACCAAGGTAGCAATGAAGTCTCACAATGCAACATGAATACTGCTGCTGGAAATATGTCAGGTTAATTACAGATTTGATTTTATTTTCAAAATTTTGGTTATTGTATGTTCAGAAACCTTTTATATTTTGTCAGATCTTCACAGTTCCCACATTCTGTCACCCCAGCCAAAATGGGGTTGTTACTCACAATTTAAGGAGCCAGAGGCTAGGCTAAGCTAAGATGGTCAGTATTCTAAGCATATTAAATACATTTACAGCTTATGATGCTTTAAAGCTACAGTGGAATTATGGGATTGTGGCCCCATTGAAAGTAAGGAACATCTCTATATGCATGTGTATAGATCATTATTTCCCAAAATTTCCATAAGCAATATATAGAAAACCATCTAAATTATTCTGTCTTAATCTTTGACTTACATCAGAAATCACTCCACATTTACTGATCCAATTGCTCTCATTCTTTATGATTAAGTGGTAATTAACTGTGAACACTTCCATATTAACAGACATGGCATCATTCTAAACATTTCATTATTACAAACAACACAGGACTAACCAATCCATACATAAATCAATTTATTTTGTGGAATTGTATGTTTGATATTGCTTGGCAAAAGAATAAATACATTTTAAGTTTTGTTCAGTATTGCCAAATTTGGTTCCAAAAGAATTCTGCCATTTACACTGCCCACCAGCAGTACATGAGAGCATATGTTTCTGCCCAGCCTTGCCAATGGGGTGTTTAGTGGAACATTTCATTTTTGTCAGTTTGATAAGTATAAAATACATCTGAGTGATGGTAGCTTGCATTTCTATTGTGAGTGATTTTAGACAGAATCCCATATGTTTAAGGGCCATTTCACTTTCTTAAATCTTTTTGCACATTTTCCTAGTGGGCTTTGATATTTTTCCTCTCAAGTTTTGATGGCACTATATATATAAAATGTTGCATTTGTGATTGAAAAGAATTTTTGTTTTACATTGTCAGTTTTTCCAACCTTATTATATTTTTAGACAAAAAGTTTTCAACTTGATAAGGAAATAATTGTCAAATGTCAAATGCAAATTGTATATATTTAAGGTGTATAATGGTATGTTTTAAATTTACATATACATTTTGAAATAATTGACACAACAAAATAATCAGTTCATCCATCATTTCACATCATTACCTATTTTTTTCCTTTTAGCAGAGAACATATCTACCTTCTCAATAAATTTCAATGGCATGGTCAAGGACTGGTAAATATCATGTTATCATGCACTAATAATTCAGACCTTATTCACCTTCATAACTAAAGCTTTCTACTTTGACCACCATTTTTCCTTCCCCTTAATGTCCAGCCCCATGGTATTTCAAGAATTTTCTTTTTGTTTTTATTTAAATTTATTGATCTTTTTTCTTTTCATTTCTTCTTGATTTTAAGCCACAGTTAGGAATATTTTTCTATACTCTCATATTATGAAGCATTTTATTTTTGTAATACTAGCTGTTGCTTTTGTTTCATTTTGTTTTGGCTTTGTGTGTGTGTGTGTGTGTGTGTGTGTGCGTGTGTGTGTGTGTGTGTGTGTGTGTGTGTTTAAAAACAAGTTCTCACTATGTAGTTCTGACTGGACTGTAAGTTACCATGCAGACTAAGGTGGCTGCAAACTCATAGAGACTTGCCTGTCTCTGCTTCCTGAGTGCTGGGATTAAAGGTTCTTGGCTCATGCATTCATTTAGTACTTAAATGATTGAACATATATTTCATATTAAAATATTTAAAAAATTTTTCTTCACAAAATGTCTAAACAATCTTCCCTGTCTTAAGCTGAGAAACATACCCTACCTTAAGGCTTCATTAGAATGTGGCTTGTTTGAAAAGTATTTCAGCTTCTTTTAATTCCAGTTAATGCCTATAAAACACAGAGACCCATGACTGGTCAACATGCAGAAAATAAGAGCCTATACAGTACTCAGCTCTAAATGGGACATCCATGTTATATGTCTTTCTTTCCCATCCTTGAGGATATTGCAGATGAGGGGGGCAGAAATATTCCAAGAGCAAAAGGTACTTGATATCTACAGCCAAACAATATTTGCTGGACTTGTCACATTCATTGCACAGTGAACTCACAGTGGCTGTAACTGCATGCACAATACATGAACAGAATCAAGTCAACCAAAATCCAACATGGATGGGAAGGAACTCCTGAAGTCAAACCTCCAGCTGGCAGTTGGTGACTGCTGGAGGAAGAATACCTTGGGGATGTGGCCCCTCAGAAGTTACCAGTGCAGAAGTTACCCATGCAGAAGTTACACCATGCACATAGTTGAGTAAGTGGGTTTCAAAAAAGAACACATGAAGTTGAGTATGAAAAGCAGTAGGGAGAATAGGAGAGGCATTAGAGGTGAGACAATGTGGTGTGAATTTGATGACAGCACATTATATGCATATATGAAATTATCAAACAATAAAATACTTAAAAATAAATTTAAAATGTCTAAAGAGAAACTAATGAGTAGTCAACCACAACGGGGAAGGAGAAAAGGTCAAACTGGAGTGCAATTCCAAGTAAGATCTAATAAAGGGAGGATGCAGCCTGAGCCCTTGGGTCAATGCTGGCATGTAAGTCATGCTTCCCATTGGTTGGAATTCGGGCAAAGAATCTGAGCTTTCACACTGCCACATCCATCAGTCTCTGGAGAAATGTGGTTTCAAGGCAAAGAGTAGTCATCATAAGAATGGCTTTGGCATGTGGTCTTTGGAAGTAAATTCACACTGAAACCAAGAGAGGGGTATGCAAAAATGGGAAAGAGCTGAAGGAGTCTGAATACCAGTAACACTCTCACTGGAGCTGGCAAAGAACAGGGAAAGCAGAAGGCAGTGGGAGGGGCATGACTGGTGGTGGGAGGGAAGGAGAGAAAAAGTACCCAGAGACAAAATCGCTTTGTGTCTTCAATCTTCTTGTTTCCAGACCTCGGAGAGCAAACCCTTGCTTAAGTATTTTTGCTTACTTCACAGTAAAGTTCTAGGGGCAAATGTTTGCCCAGACTCAATTGCTCTTGACCTTGTAATTCTCTTGTCCCTTCAGAGATGGGACAGAAAAATCTTCTGCCCACTTTCTTCTGGAACCCTTAAAATAAGCAGCTGAACCTGGTCAGGGCTTCTGATACCAAGAGAACTCTTTAAGCCTGTGGCTAGATTTTAGACTTGGCTTAGACCATAAGGTCTCGCAGTCTATCACCACAGGTGCTTTTCTTCATTAAAGTACCTCTTCTTCTTATGTTCTGTCAGTCCAATCTCTTTAAAAACTTGGCCTTTTTTTCCTCGATATGTGACTTAAAAGGAGCTTCAAAATATGCCCAGGGCCAATTTATTCATATACAAAAAAGAAATGACACCTACATTACAGAGTAGGTGTAGTGATTAAATTTGATACAGTAAGACTTTGGCATGGGTGCTTGATACGCATGAATACTATCACACACATCACGCATCATTTCATTTTCCCTGAATGTTCCCCACACTGCTGATTTTTCCAGCCATTTCCTCAGAAACTCTTGCTTCATTGTGAGTAGCCTTCTTTATGTCCTCAACCACTACTCATAACTTCTCCCCAGAATATACTGGGAAGAATATACTGGAATATGTATGTATGTATGTATGTATGTATGTATGTATGTATGTATGTATGTATGTATGTATGTATTCTGCATCTTCTTCCCAGAATATACCTTTGCTGTGGTTGTTATTGTTGTTGCTTTAAAACCAGTGTATCATGAGCTATAGTTCGATCAGCTTTCCTGGCTCTTCAATTGGAAGATGATCATTCCTTCATCCTGGAGCAAGAAATACTCCACTGTTAGGATCTGTGCTAGCTATAAATACTTCATTTAATCCTTCAATTTGTCTTTGGAATGCTATCACTTTCTCTTTTTTTCCATCAAAACTAAGGATAGCAGTTCACTGTTTCTCTTTATGTGCTATATTCACACCATCTAGATAGTATCTATATCTAAATGAATTTTCAAAAGCAACAACAAATCATCAGCACCAGACTCTATACCTATAATCTCCTCAGTGATCCATTGCCATACCATGATCACTCAGAATCTTTCTGCCTCTGAGGCTCTACTTTATTTATTTTTATTACATTAGTGTATGTGTGTGTACGTGTGCACGCATGTGGGCACACTCACAAGCACGTGCATACATGCACATTCATATGGAAGTCAGAGGACAACTTAACTCAAGGAAATCATTCTCCTCCTACTATATCCTGGAAGTCAGTCGGGTTATTAGGCTTGACAGCAGGCATGTTTACTCACTGGGTCATCTTACTGGCACCTAAACAAACATTTGAATACAGCATTCCAAGTGTTATCCTCTTTTTCCAGATGTTTCTTTCCATTAATTTTCATACAGAAATATCTCAAAGCCATTTTATTTTCTGCCCACCAGACTGGTTTGGATTTGGTTCCTCTCCATGCAAACTTGATATGCCCCACCACCACTATACTGAGCCATGATAATACTGCATTTAAAAGCTAAAACTGGGTTCATTATCCTTCTGCTACATCTCTTGTACAGTGTCCAATCTTCCTTCAATTTCATCCGCTCCCTTTGTTGCTTCTCCCTTGGCTACTGGCTGCTGCTGAAGACAACCACATTCTTAAATGGATTAGGGATTAGAGCTATCATATTCTTATGATCTCTCTCTCTCTCTCTCTCTCTCTCTCTCTCTCTGTGTGTGTGTGTGTGTGTGTGTGTGTGTGTATGTGCCTTTGTCTCTCCCTGTCTCTGTTCTGTCTCCTATCTCCATCTCTGTCTTTGCCTCTCTCTGTCTTTGTCTCTCTCTGTCCCTCTGTTCTGTCTGTCTCTGTCTGTCTCTGTGTCTCTCTGTGTGTGTGGGGGGTGGTGTGGGTGTGTGGGTGTGTCTTCTTTTTATGAAAAAATGTTCACACTTTTTCATACATTACATTCTGATCACAGTTCTCATCCCAATCTCCTCCCCACCTCATTACTCACTCTTTCTTTCTTTCTCTTTAGAAAACAAGCAGGCAAACAGACAAGCAAAAAATGTTTTTTTAAAAAACAAAGAAGTCGGGCAGTGGTGGCGCACGCCTTTAATCCCAGCAACTGGGAGGCAGAGGCAGGTGGATTTCTGAGTTCGAGGCCAGCCTGGTCTACAGAGTGAGTTCCAGGACAGCCAAGGCTACACAGAGAAACCCTGTCTCGAAAAACCAAAAAATAAAAATAAAAAATAAAATAAAAAATAAAAATAAATAAAAAACAAAGAAAACACACATTGCATAAGATCACAAAATTGAAAGCCATGATATATACAAATAAAAGGCCATTAAGGAAAAATATGTCCAAACAAGGTAATATGAGACAAAAAGTCTACAAAAATACCATTGAGTTCATTTTGTGTTAGGTTTTACTGCTGAACTTAAATTCTTAACTTGGTTAACTTAAGGCCTACTCTTAAGTGTAGTTAATATACCCAGTGTGACTCCACAGGAGGGGACAAAATTTTCATTCACAAGTCCTTGTCAATTGGAGATACTTTCCTGGTTAGGGATGGGAACCTGGGTCTACTTTCCCCTCTTAGCACTGGGATCCCATCTGGCTTGAACCTGTGCATTCCCTCTTTGTGCACATCAGTCCTGTTGTGTCTAAAAGATATCATTTCCTTGGAGTCATTCATCTTGCCTGCCTCTTATACTCTTTCCCCTCCTCTTCCCCATGACCTGTGCCCCCTGAGCCAGGGCGTGGGGAATAGGTGTTGGTGGAGATAGCTCTTTTAGCACTGAATGTTCCGAAATCTCCCACATTCAGCACCTGTCAAGTTTCTGGACTTTTCTTGACCCTGTGCATCCTTTATTAATTTGGTAATTTGCCTCATCAGTTTCCACATCCATTCCTCTGAATGCCCAGTGTCATCCAATGACCTTCAAATCTGTATGCATCCTATTTATGCTATCCTCCCAGTGTAGGTAATTTTCCTTCCTATTTCATACATAGCATAAAGGCACTTGGATACTTAACTTCAGTGTGTATGAAGATATACCTGTGGATTATTTTGTCTGTACCTGTTTTTAAGATGGGCTTTTTATACTAAAGGAAACAGTAAAAAGCTGTGGAGGCCATATCCTGTCCCCTGTTCAAAGTGACCCTATGACTTCTCTTATATTGTATAAGTCCAGAGCTTTAGCTCTGATATTGCTTATTCTTTTTCCTGTACATCCAGCTTTTCTCCTTTTGAGGTTCATTTCTTTATATCTTCTAACAGCACATTATATTCAACTCTTGTTCCAGCCCTGTCTTGCTTTGTCTTTTTCATATCCAAGATACAAACTTCTGATTCCCTGCCTATGATTTCCTGTCCATACTTGAAGTCACTTTAGCCAGACTTCATAAGGCTGTCTTTTCCAAGTTCACCAGCAGCTTTATTGATTGCCAAGTCTACTGAAGTTTTTTCACACTTCCTCATGAATAGTTTGCTCAGAAAATGTTGTATTGAATCTTTCTCTTTCCTTTGTCTCTCTTGTACCACTAATGTCCACCTGATTTCTTCATTATCTGCCCCAACGTTATTATATTATTTTAAATATCTCATAAATTATGTATCTCAAGGCTTTGTTCCCAGGGTGGTACTTTTGGGAAATTATGGAACCATTAGGAGTTAGAGCATTGCAGGGCATTAAAGGACATTGTCAACCCTCTGCTTTCCTTGTTTCATGGCACATGATACTAATGGTTAGCACCATGTCATTGTCAATTTGTATCACTTAGTAGAAGCCCAAAGCAACGGGGACACCTGGTCTTAAAATCCTTGAACTGCCAGAAACATGAAGTAAATTAAGACTTCCACATTTCCACTTATGAGCTCTTTTCACCTTATACACTTTTGTGACCTAAGTATATTAACATATAAAATATATACATAAATCTAACATTTACTGTTACTAAATCACAAGTGTGTTTTAAAATCGTTCTTTAGTATATGTATATTTTCTACTTATTAAAGAAGAAAGCAAGTTTACATGCTATTACAATATTGTTTTTTTTACATGTAGAATTAACTTTGGGTTGAATATTTGATATGACAGGAGGTAGAACTTCTTTGGCACTTTCCAGAGCTGACTGATAACTTGAGTTTATAACTCCCAGTGCTGATAATGCTGTTTAAAAGCATAGAAGGGCTAAAAAAAATGGCTTACTACCTAAAGGTACTTGATGCTCTTGTAGCCAACCTGTTCTCATGTGCTGGCTCACAACTGTCTGTAACTCCAGTCCCAGGGAGAATCTTCTGGCCTCTGTGGGGTCTAGGTACACAATAGGCACAAATGTTAATGCAGGCAAAACACTCCAACACATACAGTAAAAGAGTAATCATCTTTAAAGTTAAAAAAATACACACACATACCACAGAATCTCAGAAATATTCTCAGAGTCATATCAGGAATTGTAGAAAATGTTGTTCTAATTTCAAGCTTAAATTCATTTAATGATTTCTTTATGAAAGTACTGTCAGCAACTCAAATAGCCATTTTAAAAATTAAATAATTCTAATACCATATAAATATGATATACTAATTCAATCTTTACATATTTAAGAATGATAGTAAGAAAACATTGTCTTTGTTTTCCATAATTAAACTATTATGTTTCCACATAACAGCATAAAACTCTGTGTGTACAGTAAAAACACTACAATTCTTAATACAATATTCTCAACTCCAATTCAAGGTTCTTCAGGCAATGTTCATTAGTGTTGCATGATATGACAACATGTACTGTGCAAAGTGCATTTGTGTGTTCAGAGGCAAGACTGCAGGGAAGCCACATAAAGAAACATTAGTGAGTCCTGCCAGAAATACCTCTGATTCATTTCATTTCCTGGGAATCTGGAGTCAATATACTACAGATATACTTGTATATCTGTATATTTGTATTTATTGATGCACTAGTCATAATTGATAAAATGGAACCACTCTAAATACCCATCAACAGATGAATGAATACAGAAAATGAAGTATATGTACATAATGCAATTTTGTTCAGCTGTAAAGAAAAATGAAGTAATGATATTTGAAGGAAAATGGATGGAACTGAAGTCATTATATTAAGCAAAACTAAGCCAGTCTCAGAATACAAATACAATGTCTATTTTCACTAATATGCAGACTCTAGATTTAAATCTCATTTGTGTGTGTGCATGTGTGTTTATAGGCCTTGAAAGTAGCTAGGAGATCATGAGAAATGAGGAGATCTTATGGAATGGGGGAGACAGAAACAATAAAAATGAAATATATGACATAAAAAAAAAACAAAAATGGATACTACTTGGGAAATGGAAGAAGTCAAGGAAAAGGAAAGGGGCAGGAAGGATGAAAGTCATAGAAGGATGAATAAGAACAAATTATAATGACCTACACATGATAGTACCATCACAAAATTCACTATTTTGTGTGTTAAGTTAAAAACCTAAACAGAAGCTGGAGAGAGGGCTCAATATTAAGACCATTTGCTGCACTTGCAAAGGACCTGAGTTTGGTTCCTAGTATCTATGTTAAACAGATCACAATTGCATGCATTTCCAACCCCTGGGGATACAATGCTCTCTTCTGGCTTCTGTTTACATTTGCATGTACTTGCACATACACACATGGGCATACACACATAAATAAAACACATGCACACTGTACTATATTTGCACTGTTTGAATAGAATTGAGAGCTCCAAAATAAGCTAATCTATGACTAATTGGTATTCAACAAGGCTATGTAGACAATTCAGTGAGAAAAATAATAGTGTCTTAAATATGTGCTGAAACTGGATACCCCATGTAGAAGAAAGATGTTATACTCCTATTTTAATTCATATACAAAAGCTCTCTATAAGTGGATGAAAGATCCAAACATAAAAGGATAAAGCACAAAACTCAGGAGAAAACAAGGGTAAAATCCTCAAGTACTTAGAGTTTAAAGATACTTATTTATGACATCAAATGCATGAATTAAAGTGTAAACTTTTAATTCATTGGAAACTTAGTTATGCCAAATGATGTTTTGCAAGAGCACGCAGTTGAAAGGATGTCTTACTAAAGCAAACACATGAAAAGACTGTTTTCCTGAAGCAGACAGGTGAAAGGATGTTTGGATATAGCAGACATGTGAATGGACTCTTGATGAAGGAGTATAAATATGACCCCACAGGCAGTGGGAGACAAGCACCGAGCTTTGGTTTGGTTTGATCCACCCTGCTATTCTTCACTAAAGACACACACATTTTTGTTGGCCTTACATAGCATTGTTGAGTTCAACTTGTGGTAAAGCTGCCATTGAGAGAAACTCATCCAAGAACTGCTCCTGAAGTTCCTGAGGCAGCTTGCTGCTTCTGTGGCCTCACTTCAGGCTGGTTGGTGAGCCTGGCAGTTTCTTCAGGATTAAACTACAGCTGCTTGGTGTCTGCTTGCTGGAAGGACTGGACTGTAGCTGCTGGTTCGTGCCTGGTGTCTGCCTGCCTAGAGCACTGGTCTGCAGCTACTGAGTCATATTTGGTGTTTGCTATGGGACTGAACTGCTGCCCAAGAAGATCAAGCTCACCCCCAAGGAACTATTGCTGAACAGGTCCACTTCCTCCATATCCTAATAACTTTTCTCTTCCACTGCCTCTGCTCAGTGGTGGGATAGAGAAGTTGAACCTTTATTAAAAGGAAGTTGTAAAAAGTTTTTGCCTACAATGAACAATAAAAGATAAATAAGTCAGCTGGGAAGTGGTGGCGCACATCTTTAATTCCAGCACTTGGGAGGCAGAGGCAGGTGGATTTCTGAGTTTGAGGCCAGCCTGGTCTACAGAGTGAGTTGGAGGACAGCCAGGGCTACACAGAGAAACCCTGTCTCGAAAAACCAAAAAAAAAAAAAAAAAAAAAAAAAGACAAGCCCTTTTCCAATTAGAAACTTACTTTCAATATTCATTTTAATTATGTGTATGAGTCTGTGTCTACATCTGGGTATATATGCACATGAGTGTGAGTGCCAGCAGAGACCAGAAGACAATGTTGGATCCCCTGGAGTTGGGGTTACAGGCAGTTGTAAGCCATCCGACATGGGCTCAGGGAAACAAACTTTGATTCTCTCCAACAGCAGAAAGTATTCTTAACTGCTGAGCCATCTCCTTGGTCCCCCAAATTAAAAACTTTTATTCATCAAAAGATACTATCAAGAGAATAAGAGAACAGACTCGAAGTATGAGAAAATATTTGCAAATCACATATCTTGTAAAGGTCTAGTGTTCAAAATTGTAGTATAAGCAACTCTTAGGACTTAACACGAAGACAAATAATTCAATTAAAGTGGGCAAAAGACCCCAAAAACTGTTTCTCAAAAGAAATATATACAAATGTCCAAAAAGAACATGAAAAGGCACTCACCGTCACTAGTCCCTAGGGCAAGGCAAGAGCAAACCATTATGAGCCATCACCTCACACTTACTATGATAGCTAAAAGAAAAAATATATAGAAAATGAGAAAAGCTAGAGAGGATGTAACATTTTTGGTGGGAATGACTATGGAAAATACTTTGACAGTTTCTTTTGACATTATTGTAAAATTACCATATGACTCTGCAGTGTTCCTCTCACACATACCAAAATTAACATACATGCATCCTCATAGCAGCTCTCTTCACAATAGCAAGGCAGTGGAAATGACTGGCCATAAATAGATGAACTGATAAACAAGCTGTAAGATTTGTGTGCAATGGAATAGTTCAACCACTGAAAGAAATAACGTGTTAATATATGGTCCGATGTGGATGAGCTTTAAAAACACTGTGCCAAGGCAATGCGGTCAAATGCAAGATTGGTTTAATTTGCTTGAAATATTCATAATAAGTAAAATTACATAGAGATAATGCAGATGATGTTTGTCAGTGGTCCAGGAAGGAAAGTCTGCAGAGAAACCTCTCTATGAGCGCAAAGTTTTATTTCAGTATGGTATAAACATTTTGGAACCACATAAAGATGATTGTCATTCAACCTTGTGAATGTACAGAATGCAACCAAATTGTTCATATTAAAATGGCTAACTTCAGACTTCCCCTTAATAAACTTACAAATTTGTTTCACTTATACTTTTAAGGCTTCGATAGTAGCATCACTAACCTTACATTTATCCTAGTCAGAAAGCTGGAAACAATTCAGAGAATCTTCTCGTTGCTATTGGGAATACCCTATTAAGGATAAAGACCACTTTTTTCAGCATTTGTTCTTTCCACACCATCTATTAGTATCATCTTAATTTAGGACACATACTATTTTTCAGTTTTGTCCTAGATACACATTCCTCCTTCAAATTTCAACTCTTCAAGTCTCTTATACACAGCAACAGGAATTAGTGGCTCTCAAATCACAAAAGGTTCTCACATCACAAGATCCTATTCTCAAAATTTTTGATCCAGTAGATCTATACTTGTAATAAGCTCCTCTGTGATACTGATGCAGTCTATGGCTTCACTGATCAATGACTTTCCAGTTTAAAATTGTCTTCTCCTTACCCTCTGATCCATGTCTATTGTATATTTCTCCAGCTTCTCTCTCTGGTCTATCATCATGTTTATATGGAGTTCAGCACATTTTCTTTGATAAAGATATGTAACTTTGCTGTGTTTTTTACACCATAGAAACTAACGTGGGCATTTTAAAGGAAAATGTAAATTTGCTAAATGTTTATCATAGACTTGATAAGGACATCAGAGGACCAGACAGAGCTAACAAGATTCAAGAGAGATCTAAGACCTAGTCAGCAATTACTAGACAGCAGAAAGTGACCATTTAACCATTTGCCCCAGGAGGAAGTTTCAGAATGAATAAATTGTATTTGTTTTCCATACTTGAATTTATGAATATTCAAAATATACAGAGGAAGTCCTTGTATCACATCTGAGTTTCATCTATTCATATGTACATGCTTGTTGGTACAGAAAGACACTTATGTGTCTTTCATAATTTCTCTGAAGCAACAGAGAAGAAGAAAATGCCCACAGAAGGCAATCAGGCCATGGTTACCAAATTACAATGACAATATACCCATAAACACCTTAAATCTCTACCACTGTTTCTTTCTTTGTGACCTTTTGTGCTTTGTACAAACTTCCATATTATTAAGGCTTTCAGAATAGTTTCCATGTGTGTCTTTCTACCCTAGGAGTTTGTTGCCAACTGAAACCACTTTTCTTTCTTTTCTATTTCTAGAACTTAGGTTAGCATGTGGCATTAAGCAAATAGTCAATAAATGTTGATGTGTAGATAAATGAACAAAGGAAGGACAAATGGAACCAAAGTATAGCTGAATTACTTAATGAGAGAAGCAAGCAAACTCTGAAAAGAGGCTAAGGATGAGGGAATAGTTGTAGTAGCTTGTGCAAAGTTGAGGCACACAAAAAGCTGATCCAGAGCATGAAAAATTCAAATCACCTTGAGTAAAATTGCTGGTTTTCACCAGAACCATAAATGTTTAGGAAGAGAAAGCATGCATACATACGTGTGTGTGTGTGTGTGTGTGTGTGTGTGTGTGTGTGTGTGTGTGTGTGTGTGTGTGTGTACCTGTCTGTCTGTGTGATATGTATGTGTGTGAATGCACCTGCCAGTGTGTGTGCACATGGAGGCCAGAGTCATTGATGCTGGGTGTTCTCTATTGCTCTCCACCTTTTATTATTGAGATATAGGCTCACCATCTTAGCTAGGCTGCCTGGCTGTACAGCAAACCTGAGGAACCACCTGTCTCTGACCACCCAGCACTGATATTACAGACACACAGCACCATGTCTGGATTTTTGTGTGAGTTCTGGGGCTCTAAATGCAGGTCCTCATTTTGCTTTGCAAGTACTTTGCCCACTGAGCCATCTCTTTAGTCCCACAATAGATATTTTTAAATCGGCTAATTGAGGTATAACCAGCATACAACAAATTTCTCGTGTTCTGTGGCGCTCTTGTAAGAGTTAGGCAGGATTTAAGATCTTTGGGTGGAAGTCTCTTTGGGTGGTTGCCTTAGCAACTGGTACTGCCCATGCTCATGAATGAGCGGTGTTGGGAAGGTGGGCCTCCACTTTGCAAATGTAATGACAGAATTCTTAGGAGCTGAGGCAGAGGTGGTGTTTGGGCAGAGCTGAGTGCCCTTCTTCTTTCCACATCTGGGAATGTTCGCTAGTGTACCTCATCTGGGATTTGTCTTATTCTTCCAATCAGTTCCTTGCCTGGATCCAAAAGGCAAGTTCCTTTTTCTTATTCCCCTCAAATAAATGACACTTAGCTTGAGAAACACTGTGCTCTGAACCGAAAGTTCAGCCCTGGGGCTACTTCCACGTTAATGAAGCCATTTCTTCATAAGTCAGCCCCACTCCTTGGCAGCCACTGTGGAACATGGACAATGGCATGCTTCATTTCCTCACCCAAAGAAAAAGGTACTAGAGAAAGGGCATTCCCAGGACCTATCTGCCAGACTCTGCTCTTTGTGCTAGACTTTCCTCAGTATAAGCATCTCATTCTAGCTACAAGGTTCCCCAAGGTGTCTCTACTTCTGTCTTTAAGGCACACCAATTCTTGGCTTACGAGTTTATTAATTTTACCATTCAAAAGAGAGTTCTGCATTAATGGCCTCCCTTCTAGCCATTTAGTCTTTATATGCTGAAAGAGTGGGCTGAGGGAGTAGATCAATTCACATTTAGGGGTTCTGGTTGTTGAGGTGACACTTGATCATAACTTTCAGCCCTGCTCCCTTTCTGGCTTTTTCAAAGGCTTCTCCAGCCTTCTCCAGAGGGAATCTATAGGTAACTAAGGGCTTTACATTCAAAGTCTTCGATGCAAGCATGGAAATTGCCATCAGCCATGTGTTATGGTATCGAAACATGCCTTTGATATCCACCTCTCACACAGCTGCATGTACTAGGGGTAAATTGATCATCTCAGAGCCAATTCCCACAATCACCAAGGTCTCAACTGGAATGAGTGGCATAGATGCCCATCTGGATGGAGGACTCCGCTCTTGTGCATTCAGTGGTGACCTCTGGCTTGCTCCCCAGCAGACTTTTCACCTTACTGGCAATTTCCTGAGGGGTCTCTTTAGCAACCTAGATGGTAAAGTCGGCTCCAACTTCCTTGGCTTTGGTCAACTGAGAGACACATAGGTCAGTCACCACTACTTGAGCAGCTCCCATTGCTTTGGCCACAAGCAAAGTGACAATCCCAACTGTCCCAGCTCCACACACAAGACTTTGTTCCCTAGGGAAATTGAACCTCAATGGCAGGTATAGATCCCCACAGAGAGAGGCTCAATCAGGGCCCCTTCTTCAAAGATAACACCATCAGGAAACTTGTAGCAGAAGTCAGCACTGTGCTTGTAGAAGTGACAGACGTTCCCATCATCCAGCAGTGTGGCACAGAAGAAGATTGATGGCATCAGGTTGTATTGGCCAATCTTGGAGTAGTCATCTATTTCTCAGGGAATGCCAGGCTCTATGGCAACCCGATCTACTGCTTTTAGATATTTCACCAACACTCCTATGTTTAGGACTGTTCCAGCAGCTTCATGCCTAAGCACCAATGGCTTTTTCACAACAAAATTCCCAGTTCACCCATGAACTGGGAAGTTCTCCAGGTGAATGTCTTCAGGTCAGTGCACCACCAGGGACAGGTTCTCACCCTTAGCTGGAGCTCTCATGTTGCTCTCTTGCTCTGAGGTGTAGGCTGCACCCAGCGGGGAGCTGGTGGTTCTCTAAATTTGATATTTTGATAACACCATAATGAAGCTAATGAGCATAATCATCACTCTAAAGTTTGCTCACACTACTTTATAATTGGTACCTCCAATCCTTCCCCATATATTCCTTCACAAGTGTTTTCTTTCATTGTGAATTTCTTTATATTTTCTAGAAGTTCATAGAAAAGAAAAACTACACTATCTGGGTTATTTTGTCATGGATTTTTTTTTACTCAGTATAATGATTTTGAGATTCACCCATGCTGTTTGGGTATATTAATAGTTTATCAATATAAAATTCATTTCATTTTATCATTGTGCAATATTCTAGTATAGAAATATACCATGGTACATTTATCAGTCCATGAGTGCTCGATTTATTTTTAATTTGGAATATTATAATAATTTTTTTTTTTTGGTTTTTTGAGACAGGGTTTCTCTGTGTAGCCCTGGCTGTCCTGGAACTCACTCTGTAGACCAAGCTGGCCTCGAACTCAGAAATCCACCTGCCTCTGCCTCCCAAATGGGATTAAAGGCGTGCGCCACCACTGCCCAGCAATTTTTAAGATAAGATCTCACTATATATCCTAGGCTTTCCTCAAGGTCACAGTCCTTGTGCCTCGGCTTTTGGGGTACTGGGATTATAGACATGTGTCATGAATAGGGAGGTGAATGTGATGACACATGGTTGTAGTGACTGGAAGTTCAAAGCTACATAGTCAGACTCTGTCTCAAAAACCAATCAACAGACAATAAAAACAAATAAAGCTATGGGGAGCATTTACATATGAATCTGTGAATGTACATAGTTTTCCTCTAACACCTAGTTGGTATAAAATGTCTAAGGCTTACGATAGGCATATTTTTAACTTTAATAACAACTTTCAGATTATATTTCTGAAATGATAAAACAAGAAAACAATCAAACATGAAAAAAATGGAAGAGGCATTTCAGTACCCAAAGCTGAGAAAATGTTTTTTTAAGATGTCCGGTTTCCATCAAAAAATGGAAAGAAACAAGAAAGACCAAATACTTAAAAAAGTCGAGCATCAGAAACTGTGTGAGGTGGGTATGAGTTGTTGTTTTTAACATACAAATTCTCCCAAACATATACATTCAAAAAGAAACAAAACCTGAAGGAATACTGGGCTTGGTCGTGGAGGCCTATAATTTCAGATGGTGGCAGCTAGGCTATGTGTTTCTAGGTTTCTGTTCTCTTGTTTGAAGAATAAAGTCTCACAGTAGCAGGGAAGCATGGAAAACAAAGCTGCAGAAGCAGTGAGTGTACACTGACAGAGTGAAGATTCTCAAGGCCCTGCATATTGTTTGGTGTTTCTGTTTATAGAACTGAAGAGGAGCATGTGCTCAGTTATTAGGGGGTTAACTGAAAGTAATAATGCTTTTGATTGATAAGTTAGGTCATATCATTTTTCCACTGTCCATATTCCCTCCCACAGTGTGTATGATTCTAATCATGTGCACACACAATCTTGTATATGCATAAGATGTTATATAGGGGATAACTTTTAAAAGTTCATTTGAAGACCCAGTTTAGTCTCAGTGTGTGTGCTAGGCCCTAGATTCAATCAGTAGCGTTAAGGGGAGATTAAAAAAAATAGAATGCTATTCAAGTGGCTCTATCACCTATCTTCCATCCTGAATACATTAGGAATATATTTGAACAGATACTGCCTAATTTTGACTGTAGTTAGGAGAAGAGAAACCTACTACATTGTTCATTAACTAGGGGCTGAGGTTGTTAGATGCATTGTTTGGAGAGATAAAGTATTGGGGTGTGTGTGTGTGTGTGTGTGTGTGTGTGTGTGTGTGTGTGTGTGTGTTTGAGATGCATGATGATAAAGGAGCCAGGCTGAAAAATGGATTATTAATATGACCATGTGCATAAGAATCCAAACCAAGTTGAATCCCAGGTTACTAACTATTTCCTATGCTTGCCTACATCACAGATACTTAGAAGCCGATATGAGCAAATTGAAAATTCAAGTTCTGGCTTGCGGTTTCATCTGTGGATGGAGAACTCTGCCTGGGCCACCAGGAGTCCATAGCCAACCAGTGCCAAGAGAAAACTACACTCCCAGGAGCACGGAAAAGCCGTGAGTGGGGTAAAGGGGAGCAACACTGCTCACTGAGACCCGCCCAGAACCAGTGGGATACAGGGCCTGAGAACTCAGGGGCAAGAAACCTCTGAACCTTCTGGTTTCCATCTGTGGGTGGAGACTTCTGCCTGGGCCACCAGGAGTCCAGAGCCAAGAAGTGCCAGGAGAAAGCTACCCTCCCAGGAGTGTGGAAAAGCCGTGAGTGAGGTTAAGGGGAGCAACACTGCTCACTGAGACCCACCCGGAGCTGGCGGGATACAGGGCCTGAGGAGAACTTGGGGACAGGAAACCTCTGAACTTTCCGGTTTCCATCTATGGGTGGAGACCTCTGCCTGGGCTACCAGGGGTCTGTGCCTGGGGACCTCAGCCTGGGCCACAGGGCTCCAGGAGAGAGCTGGGATCCCAGGAGGGCTGACACACCTTTGAGCACAGACAAAAATCTGTTCAAACTCACTGGATCAAGAGGGACCCTTGCAGAGCCATCAGGACATAGGAACCAAAAGACAGCTGGGGACAAGATCCTTCTGATTTCTGTCTGCACCCCAGAGCTGACCCTGTGCCACAGCTCTCCAAACCCAAACACCTCTCAGAGACAGCTGGTCGTCAAGGAGTATTGACACAGAGGCCTGCAGGAGGGGCAAGCCACAAACAGACAGATTAAGATCAGCTAACATCAGAGTTAACAAGATGGCAAAAGGCAAGGGTAAGAACATAAGGAACAGAAACCAAGGTTACTTGGCATCATCAGAACCCAGCTCTCCCACCACAGCAAGACCTGGATACCTGAACACACCAGAAAAGCAACACTCAGATTTAAAATCATTACTCGTGATGATGATAGAAGACTTTAAGAAAGAAGTGAATAACACACTTAAAGAAATACAAGAGAACAGAGATAAACAACTAGAAGCCTTTAAAGAGGAAATACAAAAATCCATTAAAGAACTACAGGAAATCACAATCAAACAGGCAGAATTTCAAGAAAACATAATCAAACAGACAAAGGAAATGCACAAAACTATTCAGGAGCTAAAAATAGAAAGAGAAACAATAAAGAAATCACAAAAGGAGACAAACTTGAGGTTAGAAAACCTAGGAAAGAGATCAGGAGATATTGATGTGAGCATCACCAACAGAATACAAGAGATAGAAGAGAGAATCTCAGGAGCAGAAGATTCAATAGATAACATCGACACAACAGTAAAAGAAAATACAAAATGCAAAAAGCTTCTAACCCAAAACATCCATAAAATCCAGGACACAATGAGAAGACAGAACCTAAGGATAATAGGTATAGAAGAGAGTGAAGATTCCCACCTTAAAGGACCAGTAAATGTCTTCAATAAAATTGTAGAAGAAAACTTCCCTAACCTTAAGAAAGAGATGAACATAAATATACAAGAAGCTTACAGAACTCCAAACAGATTGGACCAGAAAACAAATTCGTCCCATCACATTATACTGAAAACACCAAATACGCAAAACAAAGAAACAATATTTAAAGCAGTAAGGGAAAAAGGTCAAGTAACATATAAAGGCAGACCTATCAGAATTATACCTGACTTCTCACCAGAGTCTATGAAAGCTAGAAGATCCTGGGCAGAACTCATACAGACCCTAAGAGAACACAACTGCCAACCCAGACTGCTATATCCAGCAAAACTCTCAATTACCATAGACGGTGAAACCAAAATATTCCATGACAAAACGAAATTTACACACTATGTTCCCACAAATCCAGCCCTACAAAGGATAAGGGATGGTAAACGTCATCTCAAAGACGGGAACTACACCTTAGAAAAAGCAAGAAAGTAATCTTTCAACAAATTCAAAAGAAGATAGCCACATAAAAGTAAAAATAACATTGAAAATAATAGGAACCAACAATCCCTATTCCTTAATATCTCTTAACATCAATGGACTCAGTTCCCCAATAAAAAGACAGACTGACAGACTGGGTCCATAAAGAGGATTCAGCATTTTGCTGCATTCAAGAAACACAACACCGTGATAAAGACAAATATTACCTCAGAGTAAAGGGCTGGAAAACAATTTTCCAGGCAAATGGTCCCAAGAAACAGGCTGGAGTAGCCATTCTAATATCAGATAAAATCGACTTTCACCCAAAACCCATCAAAAAAAATAAGGAAGGACACTTCATACTCATCAAAGGAAAAATCTACCAAGAAGAACTTTCAGTTCTGAACATCTATGCTCCAAATGGAAAGGCACCCACATTCATAAGAGAAACTTTACTAAAGCTCAAAGCACACATTGCGCCTCACACAATAATAGTAGGCGACTTCAACACCTCATTATCATCAATGGACAGATCTTGGAAACACAAATGAAACAGAGACACAGGGAAACTAACAGATGTTATGGACCAAATGGATTTAACAGATATCTATAGAACATCTCACCCTAAATCAAAAGGATATATCTTCTTCTCAGCACCTCATGGCACCTTTTCCAAAACTGACCATTTAATAGGTCACAAAACAAACCTCCACAGATACAAGAAGATTGAAATAATCCCATGCCTCCTATCAGATCACTACGGTTTAAGGCTGGTCTTCCATGGCAACAATAACAACAAAAAGCCCACACACACACGGAAGCTGAACAATGCTCTACTCTATGATAACTTGGTCAAGGAAGAAATAAATAAAGAAATTAAAAACTTCCTAGAATTTAATGAAAATGAACGTACAACATACCCAAACTTATGGAACACGATGAAAGCAGTGCTAAGAGGAAAACTCATAGCTTTGAATGCCTCCAAAAAGGAACTGGAGACAGCATACACTAGCAACTGAACAGCACAACTGAATGCTCTAGAACGAAAAGAAGCTAATGCACACAAAAGGAGTAGAAGGCAGGAAATAATCAAACTCAGGGCTGAAATCAACCAAATAGAAACAGAAAGAACTATACAAAGAATAAACAAAACCAAGAGTTGGTTCTTTGAGAAAATCAACAAGATAGATTAACCCTCAGCCAGACTAACCAGAGGGCACAGAGACAGGATCCAAATTAACAAAATTAGAAATGAAAAGGGAGACAAAACAACAGATTCTGAGGAAATTCAAAAAATCATCAAATCCTACTACAAAAGCCTATACTCAACAAAACTGCAAAATCTGGATGAAATAGACAATTTTCTAGACAGGTATCAAATACCAAACTTATGTCAGGATCAGATAAACCATCTAAACAGTCCCATAATGCCTATGGAAATCGAAGCAGTCATTAATAGTCTCCCAACCAAAAAATCCCAGGACGAGATGGGTTCACTGCAGAATTCTATCAGACCTTCAAAGAAGACCTAATACCAATACTCTTCAATCTATTCCACAAAATAGAAACAGAAGGAATACTACCAAATTCCTTCTATGAGGCCACAATTACACTGATATAAAACCTCACAAAGACCCAACAAAGAAAGAAAACTTCAGACCAATTTCCCTTATGAATATTGATGTAAAAATACTCAATAAAATTCTTGCAAATCAAATCCAAGAACCAAGAACACATCAAAACGATCATTCATCATGATCAAGTAGGCTTCATCCCAGGGATGCAGGGATGGTTCAATACCCGGAAATCCATCAATGTAATTCACTATATAAACAAACTCAAAGAAAAAAACCACATGGTCATTTCATTAGATGCTGAAAAAGCATTTGACAAAATTC
>CM052722.1:1821727-1834810 GCA_028551405.1 Uromys caudimaculatus
GGATGAAATGAAAATATCACTCTTTCCAGATGATATGATCATATACTTAAGTGACCCGAAAATCTCCACCAGAGAACTGCTGCAGCTGATAAACAACTTCAGCAAAGTGGCCGGATATAAAATTAACTCAAACAAATCAGTAGCCTTCCTATACTCAAAGGATAAACAGGCTGAGAAAGAAATTAGGGAAATGACACCCTTCACAATTGTCACAAACATTATAATGTATCTTGGTGTGACTCTAACCAAACAAGTGAAAGATCTGTATGACAAGAACTTCAAGTTTCTGAAGGAAGAAATTGAAGAAGACCTCAGAAGATGGAAAGCTCTCCCGTGCTCATGGATTGACAGGATTAATATAGTAAAAATGGCCATCCTACCAAAAGCAATCTATAGATTCAATGCAATCCCCATCCAAATTCTACCTCAATTCTTCATTGCTTCGAAAGAGCAATTCTCAAATTCATTTGGAACAACAAAAAACCCAGGATATCAAAAGCTATTCTCAACCACAAAAGAATGTCTGGGGGAATCAGCATTCCTGAACTCAAGCAGTACTACAGAGCAGTAATGATAAAAGCTGTATGGTATTGGTACAGCGGCAGGCCGGTAGATCAATGGAATAGAATTGAAGACCCAGAAATGAACCCACACACCTACGGTCACTGATTTTTGACAAAGGACCTAAAACCATCCAGTGGAAAAAAGACAGCATTTTCAACAAATGGTGCTGGTTCAACTGGCGGTCTATATGCAGAAGAATGCAAATTGATCCATTCCTATCTCCCTGTACAAAGTTCAAGTCCAAGTGGATCAAGGACCTCCACATAAAACCAGATACACTGAATCTAATAGAAGAGAAAGTGGGGAAAAGCCTCGAACACATGTGTACAGGGGAAAAGTTCCTGAACAGAACTCCAGTGGCTTATGTTCTAAGATCGAGAATCGACAAATGGGACCTCATGAAATTGCAACCCTTCTGTAAGGCAAAGGACACTGTCAATAGGACAAAACGGCAACCAACAGATGGGGAAAAGATCTTTACCAGTCCTATGTCTGATAAAGGGCTAATATCCAACATATACAAAGAACTCAAGAAGTTCGACTCTAGAAAACCAAATAACCCCATCAAAAAATGGGGAACAGAGCTAAACAGAGAATTTTCAACTGAGGAAATTCTCAGGGCTGAGAAGCACCTAAAGAAATGCTCAACATCCTTAGTCAGCAGGGAAATGCAAATCAAAACAAGTCTGAGATTCCACCTCACACCAGTCAGAATGGCTAAGATCAAAAACTCAGGTGACAGCAGATGCTGGCGAGGATGTGGAGAACGGGGAACACTCCTCCATTGTTGGTGGGATTGCAAGCTTGTACAACTACTCTGGAAATCAGTTTGGCAGACCCTCAGAAAAATGGACATAATACTACCTGAGGACCCAGCTATACCACTCCTGGGCATATACCCAGAAGATGCTCCAACATGTAATAAGGACACATGCTCCACTATGTTCATAGCAGCCATATTTATAATAGCCAGAAGCTGGAAACAACCCAGATGTCCCTCATCAGAGGAATGGATACCGAAAATCTGGTACATTTACACAATGGAGTACTACTCAGCTATTAAAAACAATGACTTAATGAAATTTGCAGGCAAATGGATGGAACTTGAAAATATCATCCTGAGTGAGGTAACTCAGTCACAAAAGAACGAACATGGTATGTACTCACTGATAAGTGGATATTAGCTGAAATGTTTGGAATACCCAAGTTTCACTTTACAGTAACTGCTGGACTGAGAGTGAGGTCCCAGATAGAGGAGTCGGAGAAGAGACTGAAGGAGCTAAGGGAGTCTGCAGCCCCATGGAGGGAGCAACAGTGTCAACTGGCTTGACCCCCCCGCTTCTCATGGAGGCTGGACCACCAACCCAAGAATACACATTGAGGGACTCATGTTTTAGACCACATATGTAGCCAAGGATGGCCTTGTTGGCCATCAGGGGGATAAGAGGCCCCAGTAAAGGGGAATGTCAAGGTGGGAATATGGGAGTTGGCGGGCAGGTGGGTGGGAGTTGGAATTCCTTGGTAGAGTTGGGGCAGGGGGAGGGGATGGGTCGTTTCCAAAGAGGAGACCTAGAAATGGGGAAACATTGGAAATATAAATAAAGTATCAAAAAAAACAATAAAGACTTAAAAATAAAAAATAAATAAATAAATAAATAAATCCAGTTCTGCCTGGGATACATAGGGAGTTTCAGACCAGCCTGGGCAACTTAGTGAGACTCTGCCTCAAAATATAAAGTGAAAAGAGGCCTGGGAATGTAGCTCAGGGGATGAGTACTTTCCTAACATGTTAGGTCCTGGGTTTAGTCCCAGCAATATCAAGGGGAGATGTGAAAATAAAAGGCAAACTATGGTGTCAGGGAGAAAGGGTCCAAAATGAAGGTAGAAAAGAGGAGGGGGGGAGACAAAATACAATGTTTTCTCTCATATTTAGAACATATATTTAACTCTCCCTGTGTGTGCGAATGTGTGTTTTACTGGAATCTTTGTAGAAGGAGGACTTCTGGGAGAGGAAAAACAGTATGGAGTGAAGTAGAGTCATGAGAGGACAAATATGAATGAGTTGCAATGATATACTTGGATCAATATGGCCTAATAACGCTCATTATTTTATAAGCAAACTAAAAATATTAAGCTAAACAAAAGTATAACAATATAAAAGGTATTTTATAACCTTCAATATGCACCCAAGATAAAAAAACATTCCACAATTCAGGAACAGAAGAGAACTTTCTATATAAAGAGGATCTTTGAAGGACTTAATGAGATACAATTTTGCATCCTCCAAAAAAGCAATCATTAAAAAGTCAAAAGACAGCATCTGTAATCTCAGCATACAGGAAGCTGTATGAGGAGGGATACTGTCTCATAAAAAAAAAAAAAAAAGATGAAAAATTTTAAAAGCTAAAAGCAAATTCTGATTGGTGAGGATGTGGAGAAATGGGGTCTTATTCAATGTTATATTGCTGTGAAGAGACACCAGGAGAAGGGCAACTCTTACAAAAGAAAGTATTCAACTGGGGCTGGCTTACAGTTTCAGAGGTTTAACCCATTGTCATCATAGCAGGAAGCTTTTATTGGTATCTGTTGCACCATTTATAAATATTATAAACCCTATAATGCATTCTCATTAATTTTCCTTTAAGACAAGGTTGGCAAGCTACAGTTTATGAGTCAAATACAGATCATTGTTTGGGTAAATAAAAATTATTAGAAATGAATTATGTGTTGTTTATGGTTGCTTTTTCTGTACACTGAGTCTCAGGACAGAGCTCATATGATCCAGAAAGTATGAAAATCATTGACGGTTTCAGTGTAGGTCAGGGTAGCCTAGAACCTGCTAGCTACTTCACAGTGCTAAAATTACAGATGTGGGCTGAAATGCCTGGCTCATAAGTTATGTTTGATCTTGCCTTTTACAGAAGTTCACTGACTCCTATTTTGGACAGCCAACTATCTATTAAGGGCATTTAAATAATATTTAATCATTTTAATAGTCATTCATGTAGTTATCAGTTCAGGTGTTTTTCATTATATTCAGCAGTATCATTTTCCTTCTTCTTAAAGGAACATTTACAGTTTTTAAGAGTGCAGAACTGCTGGTGATAATGTCATCTCTTCTGGGTCCAAATTTGTTCATATTTTGCACTAATCCAAACACCTGTTTTCACTAGGAATCACAAAAAGTTTCTTAATAACTAGGCTCAGAATAGTCCTGGTGTTACTTTTACATACACTTACCAAAACAAGGCACGACTGAGTATACAAAAACAAAGGGATACAAAAGGTGAAGAATTGCCATGTTCTGGGCTATGAGTATAGATAATTTGTAGTTCTGGAGGGCTGCATGCTAGATTCATACCCATTCCTAAAGAATTCATCTGAATGATGACTATATATTAAAATTAATTACCAGGACTCAAAAACCATGAGAAACATAATCACTGCCCTGATGGAATGTAAAATTTGGATACAAATTGGCAAAACAATGATTTAATCTGTAATAAATGCTATGAAGAAAATGGTGTGCTGATAAGAACAATACCTGAGCTTCAGAGGATAAAGTGATTGAGAGAAGCACAATATCAGGGGAGATATTTTAAGAACAACCAGATCTCCTCCTCCAGAGAGGCTAAATTAGGGGATAAGCTGCATACAGCAAGTTGCTCTCTTCAACTTCTAAGCTATTGTTTTGGTCTGAATGTTTGTTATCCCACCATTCGTATGATGGTGCTTTAGTCCCCAGTGAAATAGTATTAAGAGGTGGAGCACTCAGGGGATTAATTACTTTATGAGGCACAATTCTCAGGAATTAAATTGGTGCCATTACAAAAGAGGCCAGAGGGAACTTGATTGTACTGTATGCCAAATGAGAACATGAAGAAGGCATAGTATGACAATCAGGCCCCTACTAAACCCCAAATCTCTTAGTGTCTTGATTTCTGGCTTCTCTGCCCCCAGATCTGTAAGCAACACAATTCCGTTATTCATAAACTACCTAGTTTACAATATAATGTTACAATGTTCTGAGTGACTTAAGATGCATGCTATATCAGCATGGGACATAGGCTGTTTGAGCAGAATGTCTGGTTTCGCTTTAAGAGAAAATGTTACTTTTATTAAGCCCCTCAAATCTCACTTGGTTGCCTTAGAAAGAGTCACTGGTCCTAAATTAACAGAAGGCCCTATTTCTGCAAAAGTCAAGCCTCAAGGGAGACCAAATTAATTATTTTTATAAAGAACAATGTGTCTTGTCTGTGAAAGAGTTATCTAATAGTGATAAAATTTGGATACCGTATTCCTGGGAAATCAAAGCTCCTGTCAATAGCCACCAAGGATATGGATGAGGAAAATAAGGCAGCAAAGCTTATGAAGAGGAGCAAAAGTGGAGTGGGTTGGATTTGTAAAGGAATGGGGGTGACATGAGTAGGCTCCTGAACCTGGAGAGAGGCTACAGACAGAGCTGGGGCCAGAGAGGTGTAGACAGAAAGCCAACAAGGATAATGCCCCTGGGTTCGTTTTAAAGTTAAGACCTGGGGCTCTAATTTCACAGGCTTTGGGGAGAAAAACTGTTGTGTAGACAATTCATTGAGCTTTTGAGATTTGTACTACCTAAATTGGCTTGGAAATAAAAACAACAACAACAGCAGCAATGTAGTCATCTACTAGCAAGTAACCATTTGAAACTATAAAGCAGTTGCCTCAATCCTGTGCTGTTGCTCCTTTTTTTTTAATTCTGTGCTTCTTGTTTCATTCTCTATTTTGTGTCACACAGCAGAGCACTTTCCACATAGGTCATATATGGAGATTTTGTTGTCTACCTTCCAAGGCTCTAAGATATATTTCTTAATTACTTTGTTTGGGCCAGTTGGATGGCTTATCAGGTAAAGGCACTTGAGTCATGAATGCCATCAGAGCTAGGTTTTTATAAGGAATGTTATTGTGTTTCCCTCCCTTTAAACCCAAGCATAATTCTAAAAATTTCAAGCAAATAAAGTGTTCTTTATCTTTTTATTTCCACCTGTGACCAACTTCCTTAGTCCAAGCTACTCTAATCTCTTAGCTCAGCCAAAGTTTCCTTTGTTTTCTATGCTCCATGCTTTTGTCTGTGAACAAAGTTGGGTACTTCCCTTCTTCATCCTTATCCTTGCTGCAATACCTCACCTCACTTGCTCATTATTTCAGCTGTATTCTTGGTGTTCTCTCATTTCTCCTCCTATTTTTCCACCCACATCTCCACCTACAGTGTCTATAATGTGCTTTCTATCTGCTGTAGCTTAATAAAAAGGAAATTATGCTAATTTTATTCAAACTTTTAAAAGTAAGACCTGTACCAGTATTATTCTGCCCTTCTCTCCTTTTATTTATTCATTTCAAAAGGAATTTTCCCAGAAAATTATATTTGTACAATCTTACCTCCTTCCCTATATTTCCTTGCAAATAAGTAGATTTTTCCAATCAAGTTTTGATAGAGTAAAAAAGCCAGTCTTCTGAGATTATATTTTTATGGAATTAGAGGCCTAGGTCCAGGAAAATTCTGGCATCAGTTCATGATCTTGATGCCCAAGAAGGACCACAGTTTCTGGAGACATTGCTTTGATGCTTAGTATATATATATACACTAAAATATATATATATATATATTTTAGAGCCAAAACAGCAATACATCAAGTAAAGGCTTTGACAGACTAGAGATCTCTACCTACGGTAGATCTCTGTGTCTAGAAGATGGATTTTTAGAAAAGACAGAACCAAGTTTTGTTGAGGAAATACTTGGGTAAGGATAAAGACATTGAAGATTTATTGTCTAAAACCTATGGCTCTCACTAAAGGAAGAATCTACTCCATAGAAAAAAAGTGGCAAGCCATTTTTAAGAAAAGGCTTGGAAGGAAGATAGAACCAGGGGCTGGGAACTCAAAGAATGTACTCAAAAAAGGCATGGTTGCAATTGGGAACACTGACACCAAATCCAGTATGTTGTTCAACCTCATTCTTCCCAGTGGATCCACAAAATTCTCCAAAAAAACTTGTACTATTTGGTGTGACTGTTTCTTTCAGGTATCTGTTAAGGGGCAAGCATTTACCAAGTGAAGCTCAAGCTAGAAGCACATTCAAGGCTCAAGGATGAGCACTACAATTGGCACCTTCATTGGTTTTTGTTGTTTGTTTTCATTTCCTAGGAGTCAAGTGACATCATTGTCAAAGGGACCTTTAACTGTCTTGATAGGTGAAAAATGTACTGGTTTTGGCTACATAGATGAGTCAGGTTAATGTATACAATATCTACATAATACCAGGACAAACAGTCAATTATATTCCTATCTGAGAAAAGGGCATTCACATCAACTACTAAAAATATCCCAGAATTAAAAATATATGCATGTTTAATTGACAACTTCCCACGTTCATTGATTAGGTAATGTTTCTCCTTCTATTTCACCCATCATCTTCATCTTTCTAGGCACTTAGAGCTGAGAGATTTTCATTTCTTAGAAGATAAAGGCTGAGGAATTTGCATAAGAGTAAGCCATTAGCTACTGATGAAGTAAGGCTAGTCTTTGAGTGCTTCCCACTGCACCTCCCACACGTATACACATGTCTTCTCTTTGTATAAGTCTTTGCAGTTATTATTGAGTAGAGAGAAAATACAAAGTCTGGATTAAATGGACTGAACTTTACATTTACAGGACAGAAGAAGGTTTAAAGAGAGGGAGAAAACAGGGGCAGAAGGGACGAGGATACATGTTTTAAATATCTTGTATATCCCTATCATCGGTGTATTGGAAAAGTAGACCATGGGGTGAGCATGAAAATGCATATTTGGAAAGTTCTGATCATTGTATCCCAGTGTTGAGGTTTTGTCTTTTACTGTCTATTGAAATGCTAAGTGGGGGCCCCAAAGACCAGGAATCTGCAGGTAGACTTGTGACCCTGACCCCAAGCTATTTCTGATAGATAAATAAAGATGTTAATAGCCAAAGGTTGGGCAGAAGAGAGATAACTGGGGTTTAAGTTTCCCAAGCTTGAGATTGGGGAAGACTCACAAGGAGAAGAAGTTACAGAAGGAAGAAAGGGAAGCCACCATGGGTTATTTGAGCTCTAAAAACGTGGCCCTGGAGGCTGTCCAATTGGAGTTAAGAGCATCCCAAATGAAACATAGTAAGTAGTAAGTAATAATGGGTTATTGATATGAAAGTAGATTCTAATAACACAGAGAGTAGACATCCACCCAGCTCTTGTGATGTTTAAGAATTTTTGTAAATACAACGGATGTGTGTGTGTGTCTTCTATCTGAGAACTAAAGAGTCAAAGGCAGGATAGAAACCCTGGATCGAGATTAAATAATTTCTACAGCATCCCAGACACCACTTACTTTACAATTACAGACACATCACAATCTACCAAGTACAATTGTACTGTATATGTAACAGAACTAAGGCATCAGTGGACAAAGACACTTACCACCAACTCTGCCCATCTGAGTTCAATCTCTGGGACCCACAGGATGGAAAGAGACTTCTGCAAATTGTATCTCTAATGAGCATCATGGCACATTTGTGTGTGTGTGTGTGTGTGTGTGTGTGTGTGTGTGCGCGCACACACACACACACAGAGAGAGAGGGAGAGAGAGAAATGAACTACTTTTTTTTTTTATTTTAACATAAAATATAATGACCTATTCTAATGATTGGCATACTCCCTGTAATGTTGGACATAGTGTATCAGTTCCACTATAGCTTTGCCTTAGTGAATAAATGAATGACTCATGGGTATGATATATAAAATATCCAAAAGTGTTCAGAAAATAACAGAATATACTTCTATAACTCTGACAATAAGAGTTAAATTTGGTTTTGCTAACTTTAGTTAGTAGCTCATTTAAAAAAAAAAGTTAAAAGACTGGGGGACATGATTCAGTGGTTAAGAGCACTGGCTGCTCTTCAAGAGAATCCAGATTTTATTACTAACATCCACATGATGCTACATAGATGCTAGATAGATAATCATCTATAACTCTAGTTCTAGAGAATCTGACACTGTCTTCTGACTTCTACAGGTACAAGACTATACAAGTGGTGCACAGACATACATGTAGTCAATACACCCATACACATAAAATAAAATAAAGTTAAGGATACTGTTGGAGTCCAATTAATTTATATTTTCTTATCTCTCCCACATTCTTTGGAGATTGATACTATCTCTGAATTTACATATAATATTTCCATAATGTTTTAGACTCTCATCAACTACTTACATATGTGTAATCTATACTTTTTTATGTGTGTATCTGAAACATATGTTTATGAATAGAATTCTGTTCCCTTCTTCAATTAATTTGTTGAATTCATAACTTCCAGTAGCTCAGAATGTGAATTTATTTGAAAATATTGTTGCTACAGATGTGATGAGTTAACATGAAGGGCATTGTGAAAAAAGGTGCGTTTCTAAGCCATTGTGACTAGCATGTTAATAAAAAGAAAATTTAGATAAAAACACACACAAGGAAGTAATGCCATGCAAAAATGAAGATTAAGATGTAAAAACCAAGTAATGTCAAAGATTGAACACAAACCACCATGGTATAAGGGAAAGTCACGGGGTGAATTCTCTGTCATAGCTCTCAGCGAGTCCTAACCCTGATGACATCCTTTTTAATTTTTTTCCTTACAATTTCAATCACATTTTCCCCTTCTCCAGAACTTCTCTGCCTCCCTTCTCACCCAATATCATATCTTTAACTCAGCTCTTTAGCTTTTCAAGTTGTCAAATAAGTGTCAGTGTTTATGGTGTTAGTTTGTAATACTTTATTACACCACTGCTAGCAGATGAAGACAAATTGTTGGCATCAGGAGTGCCAGACCCATGAAGTCGCACACAGGGTACGTCACCCAGGTGACAGTGTGACCCGCCCACCTGTTGCTAAGGCAACGGCCACCATATTCCCAGAATTCACCTTGACCCACCGCCCACCTTTACCTGTGGCTACGTCATGCCACGTCACGTTCCCTATATATACGGAAGACTTATCTCTCTCTTTCTCTCTTTTTCCTCTTCTTCCCTTCGCTGCTACCTTGTCCCCTCCCCAATAAACCCCTCACGTGGAACTGTTTGGTTTGGTGTGGTTTTGGAACGTGCGGCCATCTCCACCGCAGCACATACCAGACTCGTATCAGCAAATAATTTATACAACACAAATGGGTATATACCAGTGCTTAGCTAATGTATTTTTGTAGTTACATAGTAAGCATTTGAAACTTTGTGGGTCACATACAGCCTCCAGGCTGCACCTCTATGTCCTCTAGCACAGAGGTTCTCAATCTTCCTAATGCTGCAACCCTTTAATACAGTTCTCATGTTGTGGTGACCCCCAATCATAAAACTATTTTTTGTTGCTACTTTATAACTGAATTTTGCTAGTTATAAATTGTAATGTAAATGTTTGTGTTTTCTGGTGGTCTTAGGCAACCCCTGAGAAAGGGTTGAGAACCTCCACTCTAGCTCCTCCTCCTTCTGCTTCTGTTTCTTCTCATGGGACACACATGTTGGGTTATTGGTGGTGGTGAGTCCCGAGTCTGGCCCCAGGGCTTGGGCCTCTGGGAGAGGCCGGACTCGGAATGTTTGACCACACTCACCCCACAGCACTGCCAAACAGGTATTGGGGGAGTACGGCCTCAGGGTCCCAAGGACTGCACAGAACTGGCTCCATCTGGTTCTCAGGCTCTTGGGCATCCCAGGAGCCACTGGATGCCGTGGAAGAGCTAAGAACAGAGTGGGAGCCGGTGGGCTAGATCTAGCCCAGGCCGAGGGGGAAAGGCATGGGGGAGCCTGGCTAGATCCACCTGGGACCACATCTTTGGCTTGTTGCTGGCTAGCTGGTTCGGTTTGGTAGAGGCCATGACTGGGAGCACTGAGAGGCCTTTTGCCAGAGACTAGACTTGGCTCTTTGGATGAAGGCCCGTTCCATTGTTCCCCACCACAGATCCCGATGAAGAGAGACAGTCTATGGTTTTAGGGTGTTTATTGTCATGGCATAGAGTGGCAATGAGTGAATCCATACCCCACAAACTCAGGGTGGGCCTGAGATTAAAATACCTTTTGCAGGGAGGATTGGCTGGGAAGGGGAAGGGGAGTTTGTTGGCTAAGCCTCTAGGTGCTTCATTAAAATGGAAATGTCTTGAGGCTACGTGACCACACATCTACCTGTGGAGGGGCTTGGGGCTATGTGACTGATAGTCACAGACCTATGGAGAGCTGAGGCCTTGTGTCAGGAGCCTGGGGCCCAGGAGCATGGCAAAACGCCTACTGTCTCTGCTGCAGTCCCAGGATTTTAAACCTTAGCTCAACCAGAAACCAGGCTGCCTTTCATGGTCCCTCCCCCCTACACACACATTGTTTAGTTTTTTAAATCATACAAAAACACATGAAACAGATTTGGCCCAAGATTGTGAGGCCTTGAGCATATATATTCACACACAGCGTTTTTGTTTTTTGTTGTTTTATTTTGCTTTACTAGATGCTATTTTCCTGATTTTTTTCACAGTAGTTTAACTTCTCGATAGCTGCTTTATTATGGAAAGAATACATGATTTTTATCATTTTATTAATGAAAATTAATTTATTTTCAATGTTTTTAGAACATACAATTCCTATTATATATCTTATATTCCTCAAGGGTTGCTATACAAGATTCCTATGCACAATATGATACTAAATACATATTTAACTATAATGAATATATTAAGTATATTTCACTACTTTAAATATGTACATTACCATTAATTATATATTATTTTAATATTGTGTTTCACTTTATAAATGCAGTTCTTTTACCATTATATGATATATAGCGTTTCAGTTATACATATAAATGACAATTATTTGTCACATTGTAAGCTTAGATTTTTCAAAACCCACTTTTACTAAAGGTTCATCAAGGCTTCAACTCCCCTTATAACCCACCATCCAAAGGTAGGGGAGAAAAGATGGTAATAGGACAAGGAGATATGGACCTGTTTAGAAGTATTTCTTTTTGGTGATTCCAATCTCCATTTGTCAGGATACCAGCATTCCAGTTCAGTAGTGTCAGGATAGCAAGTATAAATCAGCAATGGTGGCACAATCCAGCAAAAACAGCCAGACCTCTGCTGAATCGGCACAAGTCAGTGGGAATGACCAGAACCAGCCCGGACTCCAGAAGTTTTCTGCTGTGCCGCTCTCAATGAAGCAAAGATGTATGGAGATGTTAGACCAACAAAATGCTTCAAAACTAGCTCTATAAAAAGTGTATCACTGTCCATTGAGTCTTATTTATACTCTCTCCAAACACTGTGTGTCCTCACACAGGTCTTGCCTCAGCAAAATACCATGTGAGTCTGCATCACATGACATTACTAAAAATTTCCAGTTCATCACATACTGTAACAAGAGTAACAATTCATTCATCTAGTTCTCAACAACGGATGAAGAAATATTAATCAGGCACTGAGCACTGTTTTAAATGCTGTGGAACCAGCAGAAAAAAAACCATATTCTGTCTTCAAAGATCTTACATTCCAATTGGAAGACACAATAAACCAACAAATTTGTATTGCATCAGGTGAACATAGAGGTTGCACTGTTTATTCTTCAGAATGGTATGACCTTCCCATTCCTTCAGTCAGTTGCTTTGTGCATTCCCCTGCTGGGAACAGACCCCTGTCTCAGGGATGTTCTTCCTGCCTAGGTGTTTACTATTACCTTGCAGTTTGACCCAGAGCACCGTAAACAATGAGTCATCTCCGGCCGTGTTCAGCCTTGTCTTATGATTTGTTTACTTCCCCCTTGGTGGTTTCCCACCCTGGGGGGAGGGGGGGGAGGAGAGTATTTAAGGCCAAAGGAATAAACAAGCTTCGATATTCTGCTTGGATGAATGGCTCCTGTCTGTGTCTTTTGTGTCAATTCCCCAGGCCTACTCTTAGTTCTCAGTAGCTAGGCAGCACAGGTGCTGTCAAGTGGAGGTCCCACCGAGATTGAGAAGAGAGGAGAACCTGACGGGATCGTTCCTAGGAGCCGGCCAGTGAAGTGAAAGGAACATATTGGGCATCTCAGCGCTAGCACAACGAAAAAGGAACTACTGATGAAAAAAGATAGGCCGGCAGTGAATAAACCTTGTAGAAGGACAAGATAATGGTAAAATGTGTTTTGTGTATGTGTTTAGAATTATGCTAAAATCTAGAAAAGCGAAGGTAATTCTCATAGGTGCTTTTAGTCTTTGGACCCTGACTAGAGATTGTTTACACCCTAGATAGCTGAGTCCCTTTGGGACATCTAATTCTCTTTCCTCTCTGTGTATTGTATGTTTTTGGTCCATCAATCTGTCCATGTGTCAAAACTGACTGTTTTATGTTAAGTCTGTGTTCGTGTGTCATTGTATGAATGAAAGTTGTTCTGTGTTTCATGTTGAAAAGAAAAATTGGTTAAAACTTTATCTGCCAGCTATCTACCCCTTGATTTAGTTTACCTTGTTTAAAAAGGCA
>CM052722.1:1834910-1856869 GCA_028551405.1 Uromys caudimaculatus
CACAAGTCAGTAGCATCCTGAAACATTGTGCTCTGGCCCTGAGGTCAGGTCAAAGTCACCTGTAGGAATGTAGCTGGGTGGGATTTTTGCCCGGGCATGTCTCGGCTCTAAGTTTGCTAGGGGTCTTTGCCCGGGCATGTCTCGGCTCTAAGTTTGCTAAGGGCCTAACCTTCCTCATAAGGGGTCAGATCTTTCATCAGTTGGCCTTTGGAGCCCTGCACCTGTAGATAGGAGTCTAGCACAGCTGGAGAAACCCTACTAGGAACTGATTGTTTGCAAAAGTTGCTTTAAAAGGGACCAGCAGCTTCTCAAGTTCTATGGCAAGTAGGCTGATGGTTGTTTTTTCCTAGAAAAATCTCTGCAATTGTGTTTATTGGGTTCAGCAAGTAACAAGGTGATCTTCTCCTGAAATTATAGCTGGAAAAAGCAAAAAAAAAAAAAAAAAATTGTCTGGTCTAAATATATATAAGATGTGTGTAGCCACTTCATTTTTGTTTCTCACTGGTTTTAAAGGTATAAATATGTTCTACATGTCTCGGTTATAGAGTATTGGCTTATAAGTTATTGGATCCGATTAAAATTTTGTAACATTGGTAACAGAAAATTAGCTTAAAACTGGTAACTCAGGGTTGGAGTCATTCTAAACAACACGTGGCATGAGCCAACCCAAGAAAACAGGTCTCTTAAGATATTTCTAAATTGAGATATGTAATTCTTATCCTAGAAATCAGACTAAGATTTAGGACAATTTCTCTTTGAGATATTGAAAGCTGCACTGTCATGCATTCAGATATAAGAACTGGCAGCCAAACTTTGTAACGTGAAAGTAATTAATACTCTTGGGATTGATTTTATTGTTTAAAACTGGGTTTTGTTTTCCAAAGTTATGATTGTGCTCTGGTGTTGCAAAAGAACCTTAAAAAATTATAGTTAAAGTGCCAGTGTTCCATCAGCTGCAATTTGCAGTTCGATCACAGGACTAAAGAAATAGGCCCAGTTAAGAAACATTTGCATTTGAGTTAATGCAAAGCTCAGAGCAACATCTGCAGAAGCTTGTGTGGCATTCCTTTTGTTTTGACTAGCCCCAGAAAAGTGCTTGCTCTGGGAGGAGGGGTCAGTCTCAGACCCCAAGGCACTCACAGCAGGCGGCTTATCCAGGTGTTATAGATAGTGACTATGAGGGAGAAATTAAAATTATGGCTGCTTCCCCTATGGCATTAACAAAAGAATTGCTCACCTTGTTTTAGTTCCCTTAAGAGTAAGAGAGGAGCTGGGCAGTGGTGGCACATGCCTTTAATCTTAGCACTTGGGAGGCAGAAGCAGGTGGATTTCTGAGATCGAGGCCAGCCTGGTCTACAGAGTGAGTTCCAGGACAGCCAGGGCTACACAGAGAAACCCTGTCTCGAAAAAAAAAAAAAAATGAAAAAAGAGTAAGAAAGGACAAGATGGCTTTGGTTCCTTTGATGTGTACTAAGTTCAATCTATTACTAATAAGAGACCTAACCTTAAATTATTAATTGAAGAAGAACGTTTTGAAGGATTAATAGACATAGGAGCTGATGTACTCACTCACCTCCAAGGGATTGATTATTCCATTAATCCAAAATAAAGTTCAAACTTAAGATTTATGAAAGGTTAAGGAGGCTATGGAACTTATGAAGGCAATAGAACCTGGCTTGCTTACTCTAGCTGCCTTTCCAGGAAATGCATATAGAATTATTATGGATTTGGAAGATTGTTTTTATACTGTTCCTTTGCATCCTGATGATTGTAAAGGGTTTGCTTTTAGTAAGTTTGTAATTTTGAAGAGCCCATGAAGAGATATCATTGGAAAGTTTGGCCTGAAGGAATGGCTAATAGCCATAAATTATGTAAAAAAAAATTGTTGCTGCTTCAATACAATAAGCTAGGACTTTTAATGTTTCAGTGTATATTATTCATTATGGACGTATTTTATGAGCTTATCCCTCTGAAGGAGTTTTACTACAAGCCTTTGTTCTTATACAATGAGCTTTAAAATTTTGGAGTAGTTGTTGCTCCAGAAAAGATTCAAAGGCAGTGTCCTTTTCAACATTTGAGGCCTCAGTTATATCCTAAACAAACTGTGGTACAGAAAATTCAAGATAATTTACTTACTTCAAACTATTTTCAGAGGTTTTTAGGAGATATAGGTTGACTTCATCTTTCTCTGAAACTTAGTACTAGACAATTAAGTCCAATGTTTGCCATTTTGAAAGGTGATTCTTGCCCTAATTAACCTAGAGAGTTAACTACAGAAGCCTGAGAGTGCTTGATTTTGGTACAAAAAGCCTTGCAAGAAGCTCATCTTGATTATATAGACTATTCCAAGCCCCTTCAATTTTTGGTCTTTACCTCTGAATATGCCCCAACGGGGGTCTTTTGGCAGCAGGCCCCATTGATGTGGGTACATTTGCAAGCTTCTCCTTCTAAGGTGGTGATGTCTTATCCTTAAGCAGTGATACAATTAATCTTCAAGGCTCAAAAACTAGCCTTACAGACTTTTGGTAAGGAACCTGAGGTTATTGTAACACCCTATACTAAGGAGCAAGTACAGGTGTTGTTATCCCAGAGTGTTACCAATTGTGCCATTTTTATGTGCACTACCATTAGTCATTTTGATAATCATTATCCTGATAACAAAATATGTCAATTTTTAAAAGTCTATCCAGTTATTTGTCCAAGAATTGTGTCTTCTCGTCCCTTGCATAGAGCCCATTTGGTGTTACTGATGGATCATCTACTGGAAGAGCAGTGGTAGTGTCAGGGAAAATAGTAGAAATATTAGAAATTTCTGCTATCTCGGCTCAACTTGCAGAGTTAAAGACAGTTCAACTTGCTTTGAGCATGTTTCCTGATGAGCCCTGTAATATTTATACTGATAGTGTTTATGTTGCACAGATAATAAGTCCTTTAGAGACTGCTGCATTCGTAGCCCCAATTTCTCCCATATGTTCTTGTTTACTGCAAGTTCAAGCTCTTACTTAGCAAAGAAATAGTCCTCTTTTTGTAGGTCATATTAGAGGACATTCTCTATTATCTGGGCCTTTAGCCCACGGTAATCAAGTAGCTGATTCATTTACACAAGCTATGACTGTCACTTGATCGTCTTCTAGTTGTGATAAAGCTGTGCAATTACATCAAAAATTTCATCTTAATGCTAATTCTTTTAAATTCCATTGTGGATTGACTCGGGAACAAGCTATACAAATAGTCACCCATTGTCCTTTATGTGCTCAATTTATCTCTTTCCTAACTTTGGGGATTAATCCATGTGGCATTATGGCCAGCAACATTTAGCAAATGGATGTTACTCATATATCTTCCTTTGGTAAATTGCACTTTGTTCATGTTTCCATTGATACGTATTCAGGATTAATTTTTGCATCAGCCCATAGTGGGGAAAAATTTAAAGATGTCAGGAGTCATTGCTTACAAGCTTTGCTTTTATGAATGTCCCTCGGCAAATAAAAACTGATAATGGGCTTGCATATAGTAGCCATCCTTTTGCTAAATTCTGCAAAGTATATGATATCGAACGTAAAAACTGGAATTCCTTATAACCCTCAAGGGCAAGCCATAGTGGAGTGTGCTCATCTAACAATAAAAAATTATCTTTTAAAAACAAAAACGGGGGACCTGGTATCTCCATATGTTCGCCTTTCCATAATTCTTTATATTTTAAATTTTTTAACGGTGGATAAAAATGGTAGTTCTGCTGCTGACAGGCATTGGAAGGACAAAAGGATAGAGGCTGGTCAGGTCCAGTGGAAGGACCTGGCCTCAGGAAATTGGAAGGGACCTGACCCTGTGTTAATTAGGGTTAGAGGCTCTGTTTGTGTTTTTCTTAAAGATGCCGAGGGCCCTATTTGGGTTCCTGAGCACTGTGTGCATCCTGTCACTCCACTGGAGCCAGGTGAAGATGGAAGCTAATGGGAGCTTCGTGAAGAACCCACTCGTCTTGATGCCAGTGGGGATCAGTAGCCCGGTTTGGCCTGCTTTTATTACCACAACAGAACTGTAGGAAAGGCTGCAGCTTGGATAGAAATAGAAAAGATTAATATTAGCATTGGCTTTAGGTTGGTAGATAGTTTGTGCTTTATTGAGGTATTGAATAGAAGTAAATTAAATGTAATATCTTCCCTTAGAGTTTCCTGTATTATACTTAGTAATGTTCCTATAGCTGATTTTTCCCATAATGCAACCAATGCTTCAATGATTGGGTTTAGAAATATTCTTGGCCCTATAAATTTTGATAGAAATTATTCCAATATTCCTCTATGGCCAGCTAATCGATGTTGGCCATAGAATGTTGAATTTTGATTTACAAAGTGCCCTCTTATGGGGGAATAAGGTTCAGGGGTGTTGTTCAAAAACCCTGACTGCTTAAGGGCAGAAAGGATGTATGGTGGTATGGTCACAGACCACCTCTGAAGAATGGTACTCAAGAAAGTTCACCTTTTCACTATTGAAATCTTAGTCAGGCTCGGTAGTTTCCACTTTTAGTGGCATGTATTTATGTGGGCCCTATACATGTTTAGATTTTGTGCTTTTGGGCCTACAACAGGGAATTGTGTTTAATAGTACTGTCTCCTGGAATAATAGTAGAGTGTTCAAAACCTCGCTGAATTTTCAGAATGTAAAAGAGAGTAGAAAGTTTTCTATTGTAGCTAGGTCCTGTGTGATGGCCCCCTTTTTCTTTATCATGTGGAATAATACTGATTCTAATGTGGAACAGATTCTTACTTGTTCATCTAGGCACTGTTTGCTGACGAATTGCTGGGAGTATGAAGATGTTGCCTTGGTGTTTCATGACCCTATGCCCCTGGAAGATGATGGCAAATTTCCTATAACCCTATATCAAGTCAAGAGAGATTTTGACATCACAGCTGTGCTTGTTGCTGCCATTGATATTTCTGCTACCGCAGTGGCAACCACTGGAATAGCTATTTCCCAATCTGTTACTTTGTCTAAGACCTTGGAATTGGAGTTTTCAAAATTATACCCAAATGCTGTCTGTCCAAATCCAACATATCAATGAGACCAGTGTACCCCGTTTCAGGGAAAAATTTTCTTTCAGACTTAAAATTGGCTGGATGCCTGATCAAGAATTAGGCTGGTTCCATGGCTTTGGGAGTCCTCGCTCTTGGCGCTGCTGTTCTTGGGCTCCTTTATCTTGGGATCCTTTTTCTTTACTGTGAGCATAAACAACAACACCAGATTCAGGCTATTACAAAGCAAGTTATGCTATTGTTGGCAGGAGAAAACCCATCAGCCCAAGTGTGGCTCAGTATGTACAAAGAGTAGGCAGCCAGAGACAGGCAACTCTCTGAGGGCTTCCTCCAACCTAAGACAGGGGCTCTAAGTCTGGCAGGGTTTCCCTATGATGGGTAAGGGAGATAGCTTGTGTTCAGAGTGACATAAGACAGGCGCTACTCGAAAAAATAAAAAAGGGGGGAACCTGTTGGGAACAGACCCTATCTTAGAGATTCTTCCTGCCTAGCCTGTTTACTGTTACCTTGCAGTTTGGCCCAGAGCACAGTAAAGAATAAGTCATCTCCGGCCACGTGTTCAGCCTTGTCTTATAATTTGTTTACTTCCCCCTTAGTGGTTTCCCACCCGGGGAGGGGGGGGGAGAGTATTTAAGGCCAAAAGAATAAACAAGCTTCGGCATTCTGCTTGGATGAATGACTCGTGTATGTGTCTTTTGTGTCAGTCCCCCAGGCCTACGCTTGGTTCTCGGTAGCTAGGTGTCACGGACGATTTAGCCTTTGCACAAATTTCACATTATCTGAAAAATCTTCCCTGCTTTGTATAAAACAACTTTGGTTCTCAAACGTTTGATTATGTTTCCACATCTTGTATGGCTATCTGATACAAAACAAATTAGTTGAGCAATTTATATAGTATTTATAGAAAATACGTTTTCAAAGCACTAGACTTATTTTCAAAATGTCAGTTGTTTAAAATAGAAATGAAAAGTTTTGCTCAATTCTTACTGGTTACCGGCTTTGTCATCCAGAAATCTCCAACTAGACGTGTAGTTGAAAACCAATAGAACTGACTATAACTGATTATAACTCGAACTATACTTTCTTCTATGATATTGACAGAAAAGAAATGTTAAGGAATTGGTTCATGCAATTGTGAAAGTTTGGTTAATGCAAAATCTGAAAAGTAAGGTTGTAGCAAGTTGGATATCCACAAAAGATTTGCAGTTCTCTGTCCAAAGATACTTTGTAGGAGAATTCTTTATGCTTAAGGGAAGCCATTCTTTGATTTATTAAAATATGAATTAGACACACTTCGGTGTGATCTACATACCAAAACCAAAATGTCAGAGGAGTAGGTACTTCACAGGTATGTGCACATTTGTGCATGTGCACCCACATATACATGAACACACACACAGGAACATTGTACATACATACATGTACATATATATACTCCTTTTTATGTAGGTTCTGGGAACTGAACTCATGTCCTAATGTTTACATGACAAGTATTTTACTAACTGAGGTATATATGAAATTGAGGTGTAAAATTTATGTGTTTCTACTATAAGTCATATCACTGGAAGTGCAAATTAAGGATTAAAATTCGCTTAGTACTATGGAAGAAATCATCAGAGCACTAGTCTTTCTGACAGTAGTAAATGATCAATCTAAATGAAAGCTAAAAACATCTTTGAGTGTTTTCATCTATGTTATGCATATGTTGTACCATTTGTCTACATGTGTACTTCCTTATACTCATGTACTGTTCATACAATATAAAATTATCTTATGTGCTCCCATAAAATTAGCCAAAACTTATTGATAAGGGGAAAAAATCCTATCTCCATAACTTGAAACGTACGTTTCCTATGCTTATATTTATAGCTGATTCTTAAAATACAAAGTCAAGGCTCTATACCCAAATAGCAAAGGGAGAGAGCTAGCCTCCCAGGAGTGTGGACAAGCATGTGAGCAGAGGTAAGACCAGCACTTCTGCTCAGAGGGACTCTTCTGGAACCCTCAGGACAAAGGGACCAAGGAAAAGCCTAAGACAGGAGCCTTCCAGTTTCTGTCTAAGGCCTGTGCCACAGAGCTCCATACACAAGTAGCACAGGGAGAGAGCTAGGCTCCCGGGAGTGTGGACAACCTGTAAGCCAGGGTAAGACCAGCACCTCTTTTCAGAGAGACCCATCTGGAGCCATTGGGACAGAGGGACCAAAAAGTGGCCTTCTGGTTTCCTTCTGTGGCTGGGGAGCTGAATGTGTGCCACAAAGCTCCATGCCCAAATAGTGCCAGGAAGAGCTGGTCTCAGGAGTGCCAAAATACCATCGAGCACAGGCAAGACCACCATTTCTGTTCAAATTCCTGGCTGGAGAGGGATCCTCCCAGAGCCATCAGGACACAGGAACCAAGGAACAGCTGGGGACAGGATCCTTCTGGTTTCTGTCTGCACCCCAGAGCTGACCCTGCACCACAGCTCTCCAAACCCAAATTCCTCACAGAGAGAGCTGGTCTCCAAGGAGTACAGGCACAGAGGATTGGAGGAGGGACAAGCCACTGTCAGAAAGAGGAAGACCAGCTAACACCAGAGATAGCCAGATGGGGAAAGGTAAGGGAAAGAACATAAGGAACAGAAACCAAGGCTACTTGGCATCATCAGAACCCAGTTCTCCCACCACAGTGAGCCCTGGATACTCCAACACACCAGAAAAAGCAAGACTCAGATTTAAAATCATATCTCATGATGGTGATAGAAGACTTAAAGAAGGACATAAATAACTCCTTTAAAGAGACACAAGAGAACACAGGTAAACAGCTAGAAGCACTTAAAGAGGAAACACAAAAATACCTTAAAGAGTTACAGGAAAACACAATCAAACAGGCAAAGAAAAGAAACAAAACTATTCAGGATCTAAAAATGGAAATAGAAATAATAAAGAAATCACAAAAGGAGACAAACCTGGAGATATAAAACATAGGAAAGAGATCAGGAGTCATAGATGCAAGCATCACCAACAGAATACAAGAGATAAAAGAGAAAATTTCAGGTGCAGAAGATACCATAGAAAACATTGACACAACAGGCAAAATGCAAAATGCAAAAAGCTCCTAACCCAAAACATCCAGGAAATGCAGGACAAAATGAGAAGACCAAACCTAAGGATATGTATGGAACAGAATGAAGATTCCCAACTTAAAAGGGCCAGTAAATATCTTCAACAAAATTATAGAAGAAAATTTCCCTAACTTAAAGAAAGAGATGAACAAAAACATTCAAGAAGCCTACAGAACTCCAAAGAGATTGGACCAGAAAAGAAATTCCTATTGTCACATAATAGTGAAAACATCAAATGCATAAAACAAAGAAAGAATATTAAAAGCAGTAAGGGAAAATGGTCAAGTAACAAATGAAGGCAGACCTATCAGATTATACCAGACTGCTCACCAGAGTCTATGAAAGTTAGAAAATCCTGGGCAGATCTCATACAGACCCTCAGAGAACACAATTGCCAGCCCAGGCTACTATACCCAGCAAAACTCTCAATTACCATAGATGGTGAAAACAAGACATTCCATGATGAACCCAAATTTACACAATATATTTTTACAAATCCAGACCTACAAAGAAAAATAGATGGAAAACACCAACACAAGGAGGGAAACTACACCCTAGAAAAAGGAAGAAAATAATGTTCTTTCAACAAATCCAAAAGAGGATAGCCACACAAAAATAAAAATAACACAAAAAATAATAGGAAGCAACAATCAATATTCCTATATTTCTCTTAAAATCAGAGGACTCAATTTTCCAATAAAAAGACATAGACTAACACACTGGGTAAATAAATAGGACCTAGAATTTTGATGCATACAGGAAACAAACCTCAGTGTCAAAGACAAACACAACCTCAGAGTAAAGGGCTAGAAAACAATTTTCTAAGCAAATGGTCCCCCAGAAACAATTGCCATAGCCAATTGTTTATCAAACAAAATTGACTTGCAACCAAAAGTCATCAAAAAAGATAAGAAAGGACACTTCATACTCGTCAAAGGAAAAATCTACCAAGAAGAACTCTCAATTATGAACATCAGTGCTCCAAATGCAAGGGTACCCGCATTCCTAAAAGAAACTTTCCTAAAGCTCAAAGCACACATTGCAACTCATACAATAATACTGAGGAAATTTAACACAACACTGTCATCAATGGACAGATCATGGAAAGACAAACTAAATAGAGACACAGTAAAACTAACAAAAGTTATGTACCAAATGGATTTACCAGATATCTATAGAACATCTCATCCTAAATCAAAAGAATATACCTTCTTCTCAACACCTCATGGTACCTTCTCCAAAACTGACCATATAATCAGTCACAAAACAGACCTCACCAATTTTAGAAGATTGAAATTATCCCATGTCTCCTATCAGAACACTGCGGGTTAAAACTGGTCTTCAATAGCAACAAAAACAACAGAAAACCCACGTACATGTGGAAGCTGAACAATACTCTATTCAATGACAACTTGATCAAAGAAGGAATAAATAAAGAAATAAAGCCTTTTTAGAATTTAATGAAAATGAAATTACAACGTACCCAAACTTATGTGACACAATTTAAGCCGTGCTAAGAGGAAAACTCATAGCACTGAGTGCCTCCAAAAAGAAACTGAAGAAAGGATACACTAGCAGCTTAACAGCACACCTGAAAGCCCTAAAACAAAAAGAAACTAATACACCCAAGAGGAGTAGGAAGCAGGAAATAATCAAACTCAGGGCTGAAATCAACGAAGTAGAAACAAACAAAAAATGAACTAAACAAAGAATCAACAAAACCAGGAGCTGGTTCTTTGAGAAAATAAATGAGATAGATAAACCCTTAGCCAGACTAATGAGAGGGCACAGAGACACCATCCAAACTAACAAAGTCAGAAATGAAAAGGGAGATATAACAACAGATTCTGAGGAAATTCAAAAAATCATCAAATCTTACTACAAAAGCCTATACTCAACAAAATTGGGAAATCTGGATGAAATGGACAATTTTCTAGACAGATAACAAATACCAAAGTTAAGTCAGGATCAGATAAACCATCTAAACAGTCCCATAATGCCTAAAAAAGTAGAAGCAGTCATTAAAAGACTCCCAACCAAAAAATAAAAGCCCGAGACCAGATGAGTTTAGTGCAGAATTCTATCAGACCTTTAAAGAAGACCTAACACCAACACTCTTCAAACTATTCCACAAACTAGAAACAGAAGGAACACTACCCAATTCCTCCTATGTGGCCACAGTTACACAGATACCAAAATCTCAGTAGGACCCAACAAAGAAAGAAAATTTCAGACCAATTTCCCTTATGAATATCGATGCAAAAATACTCAATAAAATTCTTTCAAACCAAGTCCAAGAACACATGAAAACGATCATTCACCACGATCAAGTAGGCTTCATCCCAGGGATGCAGGGATGGTTCAATACCCAGAAATCCATCAATGTAATCCACTACACAAACAAAATCAAAGAAAAAACCACATAGTCATTTCGTTAGATGCTGAAAAAGCATTTCACAAAATCCAACGTCCCTTCATGATAAAAGTCTTGGAAAGATGAGGAATTCAAGGCCCATACCTAAACATAGTCAAAGCAATATACAGCAAACAAGTAGCCAACATCAAATTAAATGGAGGGAAACGTGAAGCAATCCCACTGAAATCAGGATTAGACAAGGCTGCTCTCTTTCTCTCTCCCTATCTATTCAATATAGTATTTGAAGTTCTGGCTAGAACAATTAGACAACAAAAGGAGGTCAAAGGGATACAAATTGGAAAGGAAGAAATCAAAATATCACTATTTGTAGATAATACGATCATATACTTAAGTGACTCGAAAAACTCCACCAGAGAACTGCTACAGCTGATAAACAACTTCAGCAAAGTGGCCAGATACAAAATTAACTCAAACAAATCAGAAGCCTTCCAGTACTTGATGGATAAACAAGCTGAGAAAGAAATTAGGGGAAGGACACCCTTCAGAATAGTCACAAACAATATAAAGTAACTTGGTGTGACTCTAACCAAGCAAGTGAAAGATCTGTATGACAAGAACTTCAAATCTCTGAAGAAAGAAATCGAAGAAGACCTCAGAAGATGGAAAGATCTCCTATGCTCATGGCTTGGCAGGATTAATATAGTAAAAATTGCCATCTTGCTGAAAGCAATCTACAGATTCAATGCAATCTCCTTCAAAATCCCAACTCAATTCTTCATAGAGTTATAAAAAGCAATTCTCAAATTTGTTCGGAATAACCAAAAACCCAGGATAGCAAAGACTATTCTCAACAATAAAAGAACTTCTGGGGAAATCAGAATCCCTGACCTCAAGCTGTACTACATAGTAATAGTGATAAAAACTGCATGGTATTGGTACAGTGACAGGCAGGAAGATCAATGGAATACAATTGAAGACCCAGAAATGAACCCACACCCCCATGATCACTTGATCTTTAACAAAGGATCTAAATCCATCCAGTGGAAAAAAGATAGCATTTTCAACAAATTGTGCTGGTTGAACTCGCAGTCAACATGTAGAAGAATGCAAATTGATCCATCCCTATCTCCATGTTCAAAGCTCAAGTCCAAGTAGACCAGGGACCTCCACATAAAACCAGATACATTGAATCTAATAGAAGAGAAAGTGGGGAAAAGTCTCAAACACATGGGCACAGGGGAAATGTTCCTGAATGCTCTAAGATCAAGAATTGACAAATGGGACCTCATAAAACTGCAAAGCTTGTGTAAGGCAAAGGACACTGTCAATAGGACAAAACAGCAACCAACATAATGGAAAATTATCTTTACCAATCCTACATCTAATAGAGGGCTAATATCCAATATATACAAAGAACTCAAGAAGTTAGACTCCAGAGAGCCTAATAACCCTATCAAAAAATGGGGAACAGAGCTAAACAGAGAATTCCCACCTGAGGAAACTCGAAGGGCTGAGAAGCACCTAAAGAAATATTCAACATCCCTACTCATCAGGGAAATGCAAATCAAAACAAGTCTGAGATTCCACCTCACACCAGTCAGAATGGCTAAGATCAAAAACTCAGGTGACAGCAGATGCTGGGGAGGATGTGGAAAAAGAGGAACACTCCTCCATTGCTGGTGGGATTGCATGCTGGTACAACCACTCTGGAAATCAGTTTGGTAGATCCTCAGAAAATTGGACACAGTAATACCTGAGAACCCAGCTACTCCACTCCTTGGCATATACATAGAAGATGCTTCAGCATGTAATAAAGGCACATGCTCCACTATGTTCATAGCAGCCATATTTATAATATCCAGAAGCTGGAAACAACCCAGATGTTCCTCAACAGAGGAGTAGATACAGAAATTGTGGTACATTTTCACAGTGGACTACTACTCAGCTATTAAAAACCATGATTCATGAAATTCACAGGCAAACGGATGGAACTTGAAAATATCATCCTGAGTGAGGTAACTCTGTCACAAAAGAACGAAGATGGTACGTACTCACTGATAAGTGGATATCTGCCCAAAAGTTCGGAATACCCCAGATTCAATTCACAGACCATATGAAGCCTTAGAAGAAGGAAGACCAAAATGTGGATGCTTCAGTGTTTCTTAGAAGGGTGAACAAAATACTCACAGGAGGAAATATTGAAACAATGTGTGGAGCAGAGTCTCAAGCAAAGGCCATCCAGATACTGCCCCACCTGGGGATACATCTCATATATAGCCACCAAACCCGGACGTTCTTGTGGTTGCTGGGAAGTGATTGCTGATGGAAGCATGGTAAGCTGTCTCCTGAGAGGTTCAGGAAGAGCCTGACAAATACAGAGGTGGATGCTTGCAGCTAACTTTTGGACTGAGCATGGGGTCCCAGATGGAGGAGTTGGAGAAGGGAATGTGAAAGAGCTGAGGGGGTTGTAGGCACATGGAGAAAGCAACAGTGTCAACTGGCCTGACCCCCCCCCCCCGGTGCTCCTGGAGACTGGACCACCAACCAAACAATGCACATGGAGGGACCCATGGTTCGGACCACATATTTGGCAGAGGGGGACCTTATTGGCCATCAGGGGGAAGAGAGGCCCTTGGGTCTGAGGGTGTTAGAGGCCCCAGTAAAGGGGAATTTCAAGATGGGAATATGGGAGTGGGTAGGCAGATGGGTGGGAGGTGGAATACCCTCATAGAGGCAGGGGAGGGGGAGGGGATAGGGGATTTCTGAAGTGGAGACCTGGAAAGGGGAAAACATTTAAAATGTAAATAAATTAAATATCCAAAAATAAAAACAAAAAACAAAAACAAAGTCTATGTTTTCTAATCTTCAACTGCACCTCTCCTCATTTTCATTAAGTTCAAAGTCACTTCATTTTCTTAAGGAAAAGCAATTGCCTTCTATATTCAGAGACTTATAGTGAAAAAATCAGGCAGCTAGAATCCAAGTAGAAGAAAAAATGTAATATTTATGTTTGAAAATATACTTGGAGGGTTATGGAGGAAAAGAATAGAGAAAAAAGTCCCTTTAATTGAAAAGGAAATTTGTATGGTAAAATAATTTTGAACTAAATGTATTTCCAAAACGGAAATAGAAAACTGTAAAGCCAGGAGGTTTAAGCATATCACCATAGGGGGTTGTGAAAAATGAAACACTAAAAAAGTATGTGTGAGATTAAGTGGGCAATTTAAACATTTTAAAGGGTCAAATTGTGCTGGTTGATTACCTCATCAGTCAATCTGTTCTAGTCATTAGAAGGAAGCTGCAAAAGTAGACAATGGAACTCCATCCAGCACTAAATCACTTTTGAAATTTTGCTTTGGGATTTTCAACAATAGGAGTAAAATAGAAGTAGTTAAAAAAAAAAAAAAAAAAAAAAAGGCCCAGGAAAAATGACAGATGCGAGAACAAGCCTTCTCTTGGGGCTAATAATTTCCTCTGACAGAAAGAAACCCACTACCACAGAGGAACCCTAGACAGAAGATTCTAAAGGGGCCAATCTCTATCTTGGAATTTTTACCTGAAAAAGACTAGCAACTATGAATTGCTTGTAGCACTTCTATTTGTAGGGCCCTGTGTGATTTCTCACAATTACCTTGGCCTGTTAATTGGTACTGCCATTGTGTAGTTCTTGTTTAAGCAGCTATTTTGTTGTGATTTCATGGGTATAGCTTTCTTGTTGTTTATAGAAGACACTATTTCAAAGATATGTCCCAGTCTTCTGGCTTTTACACTGTTTTCTGAACTTCAAGTTTAGGGTTTGTGTTGAAAATGTTTCCACTATGATTGGGCATCCCACACTCAGTTGTGGGCACCCCACAGTCAATTTTTCTCTGCATTTTGACCAGCTGTGGCTTTCTGTAATGGCTCCTGTCTCATACAAAAAAAAAGAAGCTTCTTTGATGAGAATTTTGAGCCACACTAACCCGTATGCATAGTGATAGCTTTTAAGAATGCACTTTTCTAGTTTGCGAAATAGCAGTGTTAAGTTCTTCTTTAGGTTGCATGAATAGTTGGCTAGATTTACAGTATCATGCATGAATTACTTTCCACTGAGTGACCCTTATGTCCAATTAGATTCTGTTGATTTACCTCAAAATATAAGTGCCACTATTGCACCTGTGTAGGTTGGGTTTTTTTCCCATCACCTTGACACAAGATAGTGTCATCTGGGAAAAGGGAACTTTTTTTTTATTGATGATTGATGTGGTGGAGTTCAGCCAAATGTGAGTGGTTTCATCTCTAGGTTCATTTTCCTAAGTGGTATAAAAAGCAGACTGAGCAAGCTATGGATAACAATCGAGTAAGCAGTACTCCTCCATGGTCTCTGCTTCAGTTGCTGATTCCAGGTTCCTTCCTTGAGCTCCTGCCCTGAATTCTTTCAGTGATGGTGTACGACCTGGTATTTGCAGAATTAAATAAACCCTTTCCTCCCCAATTGTCTTTGATCAGTGTTTATTATAGCAACAGAGAAGCTAACTAGGATAAATGTTAATAAGTCTTCAATTCTCTGGGAGAGAAACTGTTATAAACTCTTCTTTGAAGGTTAAGTTGATCCTTCAGTGAAGAGAGATCTTTTCTGGGGAAGCTTTTAAGTTATCAATTCTATTTTTCTAATTGGTATGAGACCACTCAAATAATATATTTCATATTATTTGAGTTTTGGGTAATTGCAGTTTTTTTTTTTAAAAAAAAGAATTGGTTTACTTGTTAATTTTATATACAGAGTAGTTGTAATACTTCCTTGTTATCTTTACCAGTAGCTGTATGTGTGGTGGTTTGAATAAAATGCCCCCACAAACCCATAGCAAGGGGTACTATTGAGATGTTTGGTCTTGTTGGAGGAAGTGTGTCACTGGAGGATGGGCTTTGAGGACTCATATGCTCAGCCAAGGCCAGTGTGGCACTCTCTTCCTGCTGTCTGATGATCTGAATGTAAATGTAGAACTCTCAGCTTCTATACCAGCACCAAGTCTAACCTGCACAATGCCATGCTTTCTGCCATGACAATAGTGAACCAAACATCTGAAACTATAAGCTACCTTCAGAGGTTTTTGTTTTTTATTTTTTGTTTTTTAAATAAAAGTTGCCACGACCATGGTCTCTCTTTACAGAACTAAAACCCAAACTAAGATAGTATGGAACAGCCAATTTTGCTCCTATGACTGGTGATTGTATCTTCTTTTTTTCATATGTGTTAATTATGCTAGAATTTTGTCAATTCAAATCATCTTTCAAAGAAAGCTTTTATTTTATTGATTCTCTATTTTATTATTTGGTTTTGTGTTTGTGTGTTGTGTTGTGTCTTGCCTACAATGTACCATCTTATTTCCTTGAGACAAGGTTTTTTATTGAATCTGGAGTGAGGGTGGCCCTCATGATCCTCTTTTTCTGTTCCTTACAGCATTGGCATTACAGGCTGGACCCCCTTTGCCTGGCTGTTTACATGCATACTAGAAATTGAATTCAGTTTCTCATGCCTACACAGCAAGCACTCTTACCCACCTAGCAATCTTCTCATCCCCTGTTTGTATGGTTTTCATTTAAATTCCATTTAGTTCTTCCTTCTTTGTGACAAGCTCTTTTAAGTTCCTGCTACCTTCACTCCCCTGTTATGATGGACTGTATCATGGAATCATAAACTCAAAACTCTTTCTTTCCTGAATTACTTTTTAACAGGGGAAAATATCATGTGCTTTAAGCTTTAAATATTTGATGAGGCTTGTTTAGGCCACATATGGTTAATTTTGGATAAGTATTTGAAGACATTTGAAAATAATCTGTGTTCCACTATTGTTTGATGGAATGCTCTATAAAATCTTGTTGGCTGATGCTATTATTGAGTTTATGATCCTCGCTGATTTTCTCTTAATTGACATTGTTGAAAGAGGGCTTTGAAAATGTCTAACTAAAAGTCTGCAGTTTTTCGTTGATTTGTTCATTTTTTTAAACCAGTTTTTGCTTCATACACTGTGGCATATATCCCTTGCTTATTCCCAAGGTTCCCTTTTCATTTATTACTATTTCTTTAGAAGTCTCTAAATTTTATTTGTGTTTTCAAAAAGGCATGTTTGGGGGCTTTATTCTCTATATTTTATCTGCTTAATTAATTTTAGTACTAGTCTAAGTTTTCATTTCTTTGTAATTAGTTTTCTGAGATCAATTTTCAGACTTCTGTCTTAATATGTGTGTGTTTGAATGTTGGGTTACAGTGGTAGTCCCGAGTCTGCCCTCAGGCTCAGGCCTCTGGGAGAGTCAGGAAGTGGGAAGTTTGACTAAGATCATTCCAAGGTACTGCCAGGCGGGTGTTGGGCTGTGAGAAGCCACGGGACACCGCCCGGGGGTGGGGAAGCAGGGCCTGCCATCCATCCTGGGGACTACATAGAGCTGGCTCCATTTGGTTCTCAGGCCCTTGGGCAACCCAGGTGCTGCTGGATGCCACAGAAGAGCTGAGAATGGAGTGGGGGCCCGTGGTCCAGATCTAGCCCAGGGCTGAGGGGGTAAAGATGGGGAGGAGCCTGGCTAGGTCCTGCCGGGGACCAGGTCTTTGGCTTGTCGCTGGCAAGCTGGTTTGGTTTGGTAGAGACCATGGTTGAGAGTGCCGACAGGACTTCTGTGGGAAACTAGATGTGGCTCTTTAGACTAAGGCCCGTTCCATTGTTCCCCACAGCAGATCCCAATGAAGAGAGACAGTCCATAGTTCTAGGGCGTTTGTTGTCATGACAGAGAGTGGCAATGAGTGAATCCGTACCCTACAATCTCAGGGCGGGCCTGAGATTAAAATAACTTTTGCAGGGAGGAGTGGCTGTGAAGAAGAAGGGGAGTTTATTGGCTAAGCCTCTAGGTGCCTCATTAAAATGGGAATGTCATGGGGCTATGTGACCATGCCTCTACCTGTGGAGGGGCTTGGGCTATGTGACTGATGGTCACATACCTAATGGAGAGCTGCGGCCTCGTCTCAAGCATGGCAAAATGCCTGCCATCCCTTATACGGTTGTCCCCTGCTGGGGATCCCCCTACTTGGGCTCCAGGGTTTTAAACCTTAGGTCAACCAGAAACCAGGCTGCCTTTCATGATCGCACATTTGAAGGTCTAGCTTTTTCCTTTACATGCTCCTTCATCTGCATCTCACAAATTTTCATATATGGCATAAATTACTAGTTAGTTAAATATTTCCTCATTAAAATTTTTATTAATAAAAAGAATTAGCTTTTTGCTGCCTGACACCACTGAGGTCACACACGAGGCCTGTCCACCACCAACAAGGACTGTATAGCTTCTTACCTGCTGACCACCCTCAAGTGCAATTTCTCTAGCACCAAAGAGATCAAAAAGACTTTAAATGGTGTGGATGTAGAGGCTCAACAAGGTTTGGGCAAGCTCCCCAGTGTGGCTGCTGGTGCAGCTGTGGCTGTTTCTGCTGCCCCTGGCTCTGCTCCCAATGCAGCAGAGAAGTAGTAAGACAAAACGTGGAGTCTGAGAATTCAGATAATGACATGAGATCTGGCTTGATTGATTAAGTTCCTAGTCCTCGAAAATAAAATATCTTTATGTAGCTTGAAAAAATAACTTATGCATAAAAAATGTCATTCACGTATGCAATGTTTCTTAGTCATGTTTGCCCAACCTCCTTTAAATCCCCCCAGAACCCTCCCACATAACATCATTCTCCCAACTTCATGTTCTCCTTATTTATTTTATTACCCACTGCCACAGGAGCTGCTCATATTTCTAGTTTTCATTATTAATTCTCCATGGATCAATAAGTACCACATCCTCTACTTAGTTTTTCAAGGACAATATTTTACTTATGTGTAAAACTATCTTTTTCACTGTTGAATATTCCTAAATTAATGGCATTGTATCTATCAAATCCATGACCTCTGTAATGAGTGTTATAGCCACTTGTACCATCATATTCTCACATCTGTATATAAGAAATCTTCTCCCCAAATCAGTCCACCTTCCACTAATTTAGTTCTATTCCCTAAGACCTCTTATTGCACTTTAATATCCATCACTTGTTTTGTCTTGGTTACTCTGGAGCCAGCCTCATCTGATCTGCCTTCTTCATGGCCTCCAAGAGTTTTCTTTCTGACAGACAAATGCATTCCTATCCTTCCTTGTTTAATAGATTCAAAAATATGCTAGACTTTCTAGAACAGCAAATTCTCAAGCACTATCTTGAAGTTTTCATATATGTGCTCATTTATTCCTAACCACGTGTCTGACATCTTGAATGGTGGTAGGTATTTCCAAACAGAATTTTCATTTTCTTCTGCTCTGTGTGGTACTTTGGGAGCACCAATTCAGTGTGTGTGTGTGTGTGTGTGTGTGTGTGTGTGTGTGTGTGTGTGTGTTCATGCACGTTTTTCTTAGACTTTCCCAGATACTATGAGAAGTATAAAGATGACTTCTGATCACACAGCAGGACAACTTCATAATCACTACGAATTGTCACTGATGCCTTTTCCCACTTCAGACTGTGACAGTTTTCACTGTGGTTTCCCTAACTAGATTGCCATCTAATCTTCCTTCTCACCAAAAGCATAGCCCTTCAGGAAACTACTTTGATGTCCTGACTCTTCAACTTTCATTGGCCCAAGGCTCTCCTTCCCATGTGACCATTATTATAGTTGTTTCCTTTCCAATCTTCACTACCTCCAAGACAGGTGTAGCATCAGTGTGAAGCCTAAGCTATGAATCCACAAGTGAAGAGGGTTCATGGGAGACCAAATTTTTGATAAGTGTGCAAGGAGCCATATGCAGATAAGTTAATTTTATTCACTAGCACACAGACCTTTAGGGATACAGATGTTAAGAGGTATCTAGGCACCACACACAGGCTACCCACAGGTGGGCACAGGCACAGACAATGCAGCCTGACATACAGGCTTCAGGGAGGTACACACAATCCTAAAAAGGGTGGCTGGTGAAGGCAAAAGGCAAAGGCACAGTCCTTTGACCTTAAACTCATATTTATACAAAACCACACAAGTGATATTGTCATAAAAGGTAATATAACTGAAGACATCACTGCTTAATTTTCATTTCCTGAATATCCAATGCCAGCCATTTTTCTTTTCTTTTCTTTCTTTCTTTCCTTTCTTTTCTTTTCTTTTCTTTCTTTCTTTTTTTCTTTTTTTTTTTTTTTGTTTTTGGTGGATGTTCCTGGATGTCCAACATTCACCATCTTGGCCCATGTTGGATATCCACAAAGCACCACGTTGTCTAGACATAAACTGGCCCTTACAGCCTGCTGTTCTCTACATCCAAATCAAAGAACTGTTTTAATTTATTGTTTCTATTTTTCTTTCTTTTTTTTTTTTGTAACAGCTTTGCTGAGATATGCTGCTTGTGCCATACTACCCACACATTAAGAACACATGATTTACAGTATAGTCACAGAGTTGCATAACCATTACCACAGTCAACTTCAGAACATGCTCATTATTTCAAAGAGAAGTTTTGTGCCTTTTAGCTATCACCTTGCTCAATACTTCATAATCCACGAGCCCCCAGTTCTAGTAGCCACTAATCTAGCTTATGTCACTACAGAGTTGCTAATTATAGAAGTCTCAAATAAATAAAATCACACAGTACACTGTCTTTTCTTTTTCTTTTTTTTTTTTCGAGACAGGATTTCTCTGTGTAGCCCTGGCTGTCCTGGAACTCACTCTGTAGACCAGGTTGGCCTCGAACTCAGAAATCCACCTGCCTCTGCCTCCCAAGTGCTGGGAATAAAGGCATGCGCTACCACTGCCCAGCCCAGCACACTGTCTTTTGTGACTGGTTTCTTTCACTGTGTTTTAAGGTTCATCCATGTTTTAAGTAGTTTGAATATTTAGTTACTTTTTATGGCTCAATAATGTTCACTTATTTATCCATTCATCACTTGATGAAAACTTGGTTTGTGTCTATTATATAGTTGACTCTATGCATAACATTACTGGAAACATTTTTGTGAAAGGGTTTCATTTCCCATAGGAAAATACCTAGGAGAAGAATTTTTAATTAAAATTATAACTATGTTTGACTTTTGAAGAAACTACAAAAAAACATTGTAAAGTAGTTTTATTATTTTATATTTCTACCAACACAGTATGAAGGGTATAATTTCTCTACTAGTGTTTGCTAGTTTCCATTTTCAAATAGTATGTACCTGAGTGCATACTGAGTGTACATATATATTTCACTATGGCTTTGATTTGTATTTCTCTAATGAATGCTGAGGACAAACATGTAGTTGTTGACCATATGTGGATCTTCTTTGGGAAAAAAAAAGTCTATTTAGATATTTTGTCCAATTTAAAATTCGATTTTTTATTGTTGAACTCTTTGAATTCTTTATGTATTTTGACTCAAATCCCTAGGGAAATGTTATGTGTAAATATTATATCATTTTGAAGCAATCATATTTTTAACTGTCTTAATGGTATCTTTTGAGATAAAAGTTTTTAGTTTCCTCCTTTTGTGCATTTAACAGTATACTAAGAAGTGTTTGCTAAATCCAATATCATATTATAGTTTTAACTCTTAAAAACATTGCACCATGATCCATTTGAATGAAAGAGGTTCCAATTCATTCTTCTGCAGGTGGCTCTCCAGTTGTCCCATCACTACTTATTTAAAAGATGTCTTTCTTCCACTTAAGTAAATATTCCTGCCATACTTTCTTTTGATGCTTTATTTACATTTCCAATGTTTCCCCCTTTCCAGGTCTCATCTTTGGAGACCACCTATCCCTTCCCCCTCCCCCCATCTATGAGGGAATTCAACCTCCCACCCACCCGCCCATGCACTCCCATATTCCCACACTGACATTCCCCTTTACTGGGGCCTCTCCTCCCCCTGATGACCAACAAGGGCCTCCTCGGCCACATATGTGGTCCGAACCATGGGTCCTTCCATGTGTGTTCTTTGGCTGGTGGTCCAGCCTCCAGAAAGACCGGTGGGGGGGGGGTCAGGCCAGTTGACACTGTTGCTCCCACCATGGGGCTGCAAACTCCCTCAGCTCCTTTAGCCCCTTCTCCAACTCCTCCATCTGGGACCTCACTCTCAGTCCAGCAGTTACTGTAAAGTGAAACTTGGGTATTCCAAACATTTCAGCTAATATCCACTTATCAGTGAGTACATACCATGTTCGTTCTTTTGTGACTGAGTTACCTCGCTCAGGATGATATTTTCAAGTTCTATCCATTTGCCTGCAAATTTCATTAAGTCATTGTTTTTAATAGCTGAGTAGTACTCCATTGTGTAAATGTACCACATTTTCTGTATCCATTCCTCTGATGAGGGATATCTGGGTTGTTTCCAACCTCTGGCTATTATAAATATGGCTGCTATGAACATAGTAGAGCATGTGTCTTTATTACATGTTGGAGCATCTTCTGGGTATATGCCCAGGAGTGGTATA
>CM052722.1:1857369-1887269 GCA_028551405.1 Uromys caudimaculatus
GTTCAGCTTCCATGTGTATGTGGGCTTTCTGTTGTTATTGTTCCCATTGAAGACCAGCCTTAAACCGTAGTGATCTGATAGGAGGCATGGGATTATTTCAATCTTCTTGTATCTGTGGAGGTTTGCTTTGTGATCGATTATATGGTCAATTTTGGAGAAGGTACCATGAGGTGCTGAGAAGAAGGTATATTCTTTTGATTTAGGATGAAATGTTCTATAGATATCTGTTAAATCCATTTGGTTCATAACATCTGTTAGTTTCACTGTGTCTCTGTTTAGTTTGTGATTCCAAGATCTGTCCATTGATGATAATGGGGTGTTGAAGTCCCTACTATTATTGTGTGAGGTGCTATGTGTGCTTTGAGCTTTAGTAAAGTTTCTTTTATGAATGTGGGTGCTCTTGTATTTGGAGCATAGATGTTCAGAATTGAGAGTTCTTCTTCGTAGTTTTTTCCTTTAATGAGTATGAAGTGTCCTTCCTTATCTTTTTTGATGACTTTTTGGTGAAAGTCGATTTTATCCAATATTAAAATGGCTACTCCAGCCTGTTTCTTGGGATCATTTGCCTGGAAAATTGTTTTCCAGCCCTTTACGCTGAAATAGCCTCTGTCTTTGACTGAGCTGAATTTCCTATATGCAGAAAAATGCTGGCACCCATTTATGTATCCAGTCTGTTACTCTGTCTTTTTATTGGAGAATTAAGTCCATTAATGTTAAGAGATATTAAGGAGTATTGGTTGTTGCTTCCTTTTATTTTTGATGTTATTGTTATGTTTTTGTGGCTATGTTCTTTTGAGTTTGTTGAAAGAAGGTTACTTTCTTGCTTTTTCAAGGTGTAGTTTTCCTCCTTGTGTTGGTGTTTTCCTTCTATTATCCTTTGTAGGGCTAGATTTGTGGAAAGATATTGTTTAAATTTGTTTTTGTGATGGAATATCTTGGTTTTTCCATCTTTGGTAATTGATAGTTTTGCTGGGTATAGTAGCCTGGGCTGGCATTTGTGTTCTCTTAGAGTCTGTATGAGATCTGCCCAGAATCTTCTAGCTTTCATAGTCTCTGGTGAGAAGGCTGGTGTAATTCTGATAGGTCTCCCTTTATGTATTACTTGACCTTTTCCCCTTACTGCTTTTAATATTCTTTCTTTGTTTTGTGCATTTGGTGATTTGACTATTATGTGACAGGAGGAATTTCTTTTCTGGTCCAGTCTACTTGGAGTTCTGTAGGCTTCTTGTATGTTTATGAGCATCTCTTTCTTTAGGTTAGGGATGTTTTCTTCTAAAACTTTGTTGAAGATATTTATTGGCCCTTTAAGTTGGAATCTTCACTTTCTTCTATACCTATTATCCTTAGGTTTGGTCTTCTCATTGTGTCCTGGATTTCCTGGATATTATGGGTTAGGAGCTTTTTGCTTTTTGCATTTTCTTTGACTGTTGTTTCAATGTTTTCTATGGTATCTTCTGCACCTGAGATTCTCTCTTCTATCTCTTGTATTCTGTAGGTGATGCTTACATCTATGACTCCTGATCTCTTTCCTAGGTTTGCTATCTCCAGGGTTGTCTCCCTTTATGATTTCTTTATTGTTTTTATTTCCATTTTTAGATCACTTCCTTTCCCTGTTTGATTGTGTTTTCTGTAATTCTTTAAGGGATTTTGTGTTTCTTCTTTAAGGGCTTCTAGCTGTTTGCCTGTATTCTCCTGTATATTTTTAAGGGAGTTATTTATTTCCTTCTTAACGTCCTGTATCATCACCATGAGATGTGATTTTAAATGAGTCTTGCTTTTCTGATGTATTGGGGTATCCAGGGCTCACTCTGGTGGGAGAACTGGGTTCTGATGATGGGAAGTATCCTTGGTTTCTGTTTCTTATGTTCTTGAGCTTGCCTCTTGATATATGGTTATCTCTGGTGTTAGCTGATCTTGCTGTCTCTGACTGTGGCTTTCCCTCCTGCAACCAGTGTGTCAGTACTCCTGGGAGACCAGTTCTCTCCAGGAGGAATTTGGTTATAGAGAGCTGTAGTACAGGGTCATCTCTAGATGCAGTTGAAAACTGGAAGGATCCTGTCCCTGTCTTTTCCTTGGTTCCTGTTTCCTGAGGGCTCTGGGCAGGTCCCTCTTGGGCCAGGAATTTGAGCAGAAGTGGTGGTCTTACCTGTGCTCACAGGCTTGTCAGCACTCTTGGGAAACCTGCTCTCTCCTGGCACTATTTGGGTATGGAGCACTGTGGCACAGGATCAGCTCCAGGCACAGATGGAAACTGGAAGGCAGTAGTATTGAATTTTAATGACTGCTATTTTGAAGTCTATTGAGATAATTTTGTGGTTTGGCTTTTTATTCCATTTATATGGTTTACATTTTAAAATGGACTTTAGGATGGGAAGCTACTCCACATTCCTAAAATATATTCCACATTGCATAATTCTTTTAATATATCTATTTTGGTCTCTAATGTTTTATTGAGATACATATAAGATATTTTGGGGATGGGGATAAATCTTGTGTGTTCAGGGTACTAGTCATTAGGTTTTCTGTCTCTAGGAGTTAAAGTAAATCCTAATATGTAGAATGTGTGCTTGCTTATCTCCTTGAATATCTGTAATTTCCTTCTAAAAATGGCTAATTTTAGAGAAGAGACACAGGAAGCTCTTTTTAAAATATTCATGGTCCCTGCCAAGTGTTAGCACTTAGGAACTACCCTTATCCTTCCCACATACTATATACAGGTTTCTTACCAGCATCAACTGTTTTAGTCAAAATTATGAAGCAATGCTTGGTACACAAGAATATATTTGATGTTAGGCCACCTTGCCATGCTCTACCTCCGTCATCCCTTGGCTTCTGTGATTAGATGCTGGTTTAACTCAGAGTTGTATCCAGACTGCTGGTAATCTCTGGTACTACAGTTATTTCAGGCCCAGATGAAGTACAAATAGATGGACTCCAGATGCTTTGTTCTAAATCTAACTCTATCATGTACAAGCATTAAACACTATAAGCTTATTTCCTCATCAACAGAAGATAGTAATAATGCTTACATCACAGAATTGTTGCCAGAATTCAATTGTGGTTAAAGGTAACTATCACATATTAAATGCCTCATAGATTGTTAATATTGGTGAAAAATAAGAATTATGTAACTGAAGCAGGAGGATGACCATGATCTTAAGGATATCCTGAGATATATAGTGAATTGTAGGAATATAGAGTGACACTCTGCCTCCATCTCTGCAAATAATGATAGTAACTGGGCTTGTCCTAGTTTCCGCCAGTTCCTGGTTAGGAAAAAGTAGTAGGATCCATCAGGAGGCAATTGATGATCCTGAAGATATTATATCTACCTCCAGGGAAACTGAGGTATCATTTACCTGGCTTCCAGCATTTACTCTTTAATGGAAAGCAGTCTTCTTTTATGTGAACATGAACTATCACATAACTAAAATTCCAAAAAGAATAAAGAAAAGAGTAACTTAGAAAGAATGTGGGAAGTAATAACTACTTGGACATCAAATACTTGCTAAAGCACCAGGAGTTTACTAATTAAGTGCGAATGGATCAAAACTACTACATGGCTAATTTCCTTTTAATACACAAGGGTTTGATAATGAAAGGACAATGTCTTCACAAAATCTCAGTTCTCTCGCCCAAACCTAAACGTTTGCAAAGTGCTTTATAGTAACAGGATTCTCTAACACATGGATCCTTCTCAGTATTAATTCAGTTCTTCAAAATGGGCTATACTCCCTGTTCTACCTCCTTCAAATGTATAAAGAAGTTACCAAAATCCAAATGGAAGAAAATAAGTATATTTGATTAAGTGCCTGAAATGTTAATTCTAGAAATTTCTTAATAATGTCTATTGCTAAAATTATTATTCACTTTTTATGTAAAAAGTAAGAAATTTAAATACATGGTTCAATGATTCTTCCTAACAGCCTTTGGAAATGTGCTATGATTACATCTGCCTTTAAAATGAGGAAATTGGGCCCTATGGAAAATAGGGAAAATTATTAAAACCTAGGCATTGACCTTGTTCTCAGTCACTAGAGCCTCTACTACCAAAAGTGGTATTTACCTTTGATGAAGAATGCTTGTGCCAGAATTAATGCAGAAGGCCCACTGCAATCTGAGCCAAATTCTCATGTGTCTCTGAACCACGGAGTTGGTAGTATGGTTTCTCTTCCCTCCTCCATTCTTAATTCCCTGAACCCTCTTTCACTCACTGCCTCCCATTCTCTAAGTCAAGTCAATAAATGAGCTTATCAAATTATTTAAAATATTGTTCTCTTGAATCATATACATAGTTTACAGCAGTTCAACCTGACTGGAGTGGCTTTAACAGATTTTGGAAGTTCTATGTAGTTGTGACACAAAAGTTCCATGGAATCTCGTATTAGTTTTTCCAGCAATGGTTTTGCCTTTCATCACAAATGACTAAAGTTTAATGTAGTCTACATTTTCTCAATACTTCAACTATATGACCTTCTAAGGAAGAAATATGTATTTCAAATTATAAATGCTGAGAATATTTCAAATATCAAGGATTTCAGACCAAGGCAGAGGGGGTTTTAACCATCATTTGAAATATAGTTCTTATCATTTTGTAATTATTCAATTCCTAGACTTTTAAAGCTGACTTGGTACAGTGAATGCTTCCTGTGCTAAGAACTGGAGATATGTAATTTTAGTCTACTTGTAATTAAACAAAATATGGTCACATGGGTGGTAGGGAGAGACACAAGACCCCTGGTGATATGTTATAAAAAGATAAAGAGATAGGAGATATGTTCTATGGATGTGTGGTAAGATATGGGGGAAAGGGGTGTCTCTGTGGGCCCATGCAGAGGCATCACTTCCCCAGAGGGACCAGCCACAGGATGGTATAGTATAGAATAGAGTTTATTCAGGGCATGGGGAGGGGAGCTGAGAGGGTAGTAGAGAAGGAGAGGAGGAACATGTTTGGTGGAGGTGTAGTCAGGTGTGGGGAAGGGGGTGCCTCTGCAGGCCATGATGAGGCTTCACTTCCCCCTGAGGGACCAGCCACAGGATGGTATAATACAGAATAGCTTTTATTCAGGGCATGGGGAGGGGAGCTAAGAGGGTAATAGAAGCAGAGAAAGGCAGAGAGAGGGAGAGAGTAGAGATGTAGAGGCTGGCCATGAACAGGTGGAGAGAGGGGGAAGGGAATAAGAAGGGAGGGGGAAGGGAAGAGCCTAAGAGGGCAAGAGAGAAACAAGAGAACAAGGGAGCAAGAGAGGGAGGAGGGGCAAGCAGCCTCTTTTATAGTGGGCCAGGCCCACCTGGCTGTTGCCAGGTAACTATTGGGAGAAGCATATCTGGCTGTTGCCAAGTAACTGTGGGGTAGAGTTTAGATAGAAGGCTAACACCTGGGTCAAAGATGGTAATTAATTTCAGGAACAAGGAGTACTTAGGCTGCAAGCATATCTGTGAAAGTTTCCAAGGCAGAAGCTCTCTCATTAGGTGCTTGGGTGAGGGCCAGGTGACATCTGCACATTTAGGAAAATATAGATCTTTTAAAGTGAAAACCAAGCATTTCTAGCCTTTGCTCAGAAGCAAAACAGTTGTTCACTATACATCTATTCTTAAAAATGTAACCTAGAACAGACAATAGTCTTATTTTGCTTACAAGATACACAGAAACAGAGAGACCTGCGGAAGTGCTCAATGTCTGAAATACGATTTGATGGGCAAATGGCATTCAACTGAATTAGACTGGGAAATTTGCTGCACTAGTGCTGTAGTGAAATGGCTGCCGTGGATTGATATCAAAACCCAGGCTGAAAACATTCAATTGTGAAATGTCTCATTCAACTTTAATACCTATGTGTGTGTGTGTCTGTGTGGGGGGGGGAGAGGGGGAGGGAGGGAGAGAGAGAGAGAGAGAGAGAGAGAGAGAGAATTCTTGTTTAGCTGGATATTTTCTCCCTTCGTCTCATATTCTCATATTTAGATTATCTGCTACTGTAAAACAAAAGTCCCCAAAGCCTAGTGACTTAAAACAATATATTATTAGGACCAATTGTTCTGTGGGTTGAATGAGCTCAGCCAGGTGGTCCTTGGTTTCTCCCAGGTGGGAGACTCAAATGGCAGCTGGAGTCATTAGGAGACTCAACTGAGCAAGACATTAACAATGGTTCCTTAAGCCACATCTGTCTCATCTGCCAAGATCCAAGAAACAACTAAAGGCTTTTCAGGCATTTCTCTCTTCATCCAGCATCTTCATGTGGCTTCCTCAAAGGACAATAGTTTAGGGGTAGTCAGACTTTTTACAGGGTTTCTTTCAGAGCAAGCATTTAGAGAGAGCCAGGTAGAAAGGGACTTCACCAAAGGGGAAACACCGGGAGATTCAGAACATGGGAGGTAAGGAGCATCTCTGGTGCCTATCACATGAAGGAAAATCAGAATCTAGCTGACAGTCAAATGTGTATTTGACCATCAGGCTAGGACTCTATTTTTTTTTACTCTTTTTTAAAAATTTTGATATTTACTTTATTTACATTTCAAATATTTTCCCATTTCCAGGTCTCCCCTTCGAAACCTCCTATCCCATCCCCTCTTCCCCTGCCTCTATGAGGGTGCTCCTCCACCCACCCACCCACTCCGGTCTTCCCTCCCAAGCATTCCCCTATACTGGGGCTTCGAACACCCTCAGGCTCAAGGACCTCTCCTCCCACTGATGTCCAAGAAGTCCCTCCTCTGCCACATATGAAGCCAGCACCATGTGTATTCTTTGGTTGGTAGTCCAGTCTCTGGCAGCTCTGGGGAGTCTGGCCAGTTGACCTATTTTTAAGCAAATACAATTACCTAAAATACAACCCTAGTGTTTTGGTTAAACATAGCAGATCCAGAGATTCTTTCAATTAAACAAAAGAAAAAAAAAAAGAACTTTAATGATCATCTCTAAACTTGACTTTAATCACCCACTTATTAGAGGATTGTAATAACAGCCCAGACTTTGTTCTGTTGTTGGCTGGAGGTAGACCTGCCACCACTCTAGGACTGACAAGCCAAAACAGGTGAGCACATCTGGCATGACTCACCTTGGTAGCAGTGATTATCACCCAGGTCTGGGCTGGCAAAGCAGACCACCTTCCCCTCCACATACACCCATGCTCACCCACAACCTGAAGCATTTCCTTGATCCTTTCAGAGATGGTGGACTGAACACACACCAAACTCTTTCCAGTGAGAGACATTTTGTGAAGTCTTTGGCAGCATGTTGGCTGGCAAAGTCATATGGCTGGCACACTCCCCCAGCATCAAGTTATGGCACTGCCACCTCTACTTAGTAGAGTTTCGAAATTTCATTTTGCACACCCTGTACAGTGTGAATCACTAGGCTTGCAGAGGAGGAGGAGGAGGCGGCCATCTGCTAGTCATGAGTAGATGATAAGTACCCTGCCCTGCGAATTTCCATCCTCATTTCACAATGTTTAAGTAAACACATTTTGGAACCACTTTTTTCAGAGTTCCTTAGTGTTTGACATGATTTTTTTTGTAAACACTGTATAAAGCTACCTTTTCTCTTTTCCTTTGAACAACTGTATTTATTACTGAAACGGTGCTGATGGCAACTATTGCCAAGTGCTGTCGTATTCAACAGCCAGAACAAAAAGAATACATATCTGAATCGCATAATTAAGCCTCATGCCATTTCAGAACAATTGTGGTAAGAGGCCTCTCCACCATGCACAGCTCCATGGTGACCCCTGCTGTCTGCCTGAAAAAATCCCCAACTATTACCGCCCATCCAGAAAAAGAAAAAAGAAAAAGAAAGAAACAAAGAAAGAAACAAAGAAACAAAGAAACAAGAGAAGAGAAGAGAAGAGAAGAGAAGAGAAGAGAAGAGAAGAGAAGAGAAGAGAAAAGAAGGAAAGAAAAAGTTTCCAAAGGAGAAAAGGTGGTGTAAAGGTATGGACCAAAACACTGGGACCTGAAGCTGCTTCGGGTTTGGTCGTGTACCTCCTAAACTCCAAAAGAAGTGCAGAATCTGGGGCAAGAAAGACTATAGATTTTTAAGTCAGAGAATGCCTTGCTATTAAAATTTAAACAAACTTCTTATAGAGTTTTGGTAGCATATCCCAGGTGGTACAAGGACTGGCATATCCTTAGGATTTGCAAAGCCACCAAATAAGGCTGTTTCTTTTAACTTTGATGAGGGAAAAGGGTGGGTGCCATTGAGAAAGTGAAATACATTTCTGCTGACAAGCAGAGAAAGAGAGAAATGGACCTGCTGGCAAACAGGCCATGATGTTCTCAGCTCACAAAAACAGTGAAAACAGAAAAAATAAAATAAAATAAAGCTACTGAACAATTATAAAAGTAACTAGATGTCTCCATCTTTGACTAACACTGAGTGACTATTATTTCTTTACCTATGACCATAACAACTGCTTTACCCATGAAGACTGTTGTTACCCACCAGAGCTTCTCAACCTTCCTAAGGCTGCAACACTTTAGTACAGGTCCACATGTTTGATGGACCCCAACCATAAAATTAGTTTCATTACTATTTCATAGCTGTAATTTTGCCACTGTAATGGATCATAACATATTATCTGTGTCTGATGGTATTATGTAACCCACAGGTCAAGAGCCACTGCTCAACACCAAGTTCCCTCTGATTTTTGAGAGTTTGAGATCTAGAGTTATTTCTTTTCCCCAATACTTTCTGGGGATCACGCGTAGCAAAGCCAGTCCCTTGAGAAACACCTGTTTGCTCTTTCTAAGGGCTTCAGGACCTCTATGTTAGATCTTTTTTGCTGGAACTAGCTTGCGAAGTTAACTCCTAAAACTCCTATGTTTGTGGTAGGTGAACTTTCTTAGAAAGAAACACAGCCCAGCAACGGTGATTCTAAAAAGGCTTCTGTGAATATGGACAGGGCAGTATTTCTGTTCCCTCTCTTGTGTAGAGCAGTATGCTTTGTACAGGGGAACACCTATGCTTTCTTTAGGTTATCATACCTTAATATTTTTCTGTTGTTCTGGCTTTCAACACAAACTCACGTGTAGTTTGTTGAGGAGTATACTCTCTTACAGAAGTCTCCAGCTGTTAGCCAGTATTTTGTCCCTGACTGAGTATAGTTCCAGGTCCCTTGGAGAATTCCTTGATCAGCAAATCATGACAGTAGATGTCATGATTTCTTGGCCTCATAACTATCTTATTCCTTTTACTTTTTTCTATGGACCTTTGCTAGCATCAAAGCTAACAAAGACAAATAACATCCTTTTATTTCTAGCAGCCCATGACAAACCTGGAGCCATTTCTCAAATACAAGCAACCTAAGAATGCCTAGAGTTGATGCTGGCCACCACACCCTCTCTCGGGGAAACCTACAGCGTCAGTCAGGCTGAGACTACCCTCTTTATAGCCTTTCCAGTTCCTAACTTGTTTCTGCTGCTCCCATCCTCATCTCCCCTGTGAGCACTTACAAGAGCACACAGAGAATCCTCTTGTCAGCCTCTTTCTTTGCAGAACTCAGCCTACAGCTCACACCACGCTCTTTCTATACCCCTACAAATGGGAAATTACATCCTTATTATTCAGGTGAAGCAAAGTTCGGAGGTTGTAAGTGTGGCCCATGGTCTGGTAGTTGGTATATAGTCAGGTAGACCTGGATGAACCTGAAGTCTTCATTCAACCTTTCTTTTTACTATGCCTCGATACTCTCTCTGAGGGCTTTATGTCTGGCCTGATCTTCCTTCTTGAATACACAGTCTTTTGATGCATGTGGTAAGAAATAAAGGCTGAAATGTCATGTTCCAAGCATCTGATACATAATTGATGGTCTATACTGGATCTAAGTCACATATTTCCTCTCTGTAACACACCAAGGTTCATTGCCACCTCTTCCTTGACTTCTGGACAGATCAACTCTGCTGTTTGTGGTATGTCATCATCCTCATCCTGCACCCAGACCATCACCTTTCCACTGTACATTCATGAGACAACATCAAAATCAGAGGCCCTGAGATCTAATCACACAGAATAATCACTCCTCAGCTCCTAAGTGGTTCTTTCTACATGTCATACTAGCAAAGTTGCATCACCCCTGGGAATACTTTGTACACAATTAGTTTCATTGTGAAGATCTCTTTTAAAACCAGAATTTAATTGAAGAAGCAATACTACATACTACTATAAAACCACCCACTGCTGAAGTCAGAATTGTCTTTTATCTGTCAGAGGCAATTCTCCCTGATGGGAAGGAGGAAAGGTCTATAGCATCTGCTTTTCACATTCCACTGCCACAATCACTCAGGAAGGCCAGTAATTGGGACAGAATGAGGAGAGGAAGGTAAGTAGAATCATGATATCTAAGGATCAGAAGTAACCTTAACCACAGCTAAGACTCATACTGATGCAGATGTGGGAAATTTTTAAGAACCAATATAGGTTAGAGTCACACCAAGATACTTTATATTGTTTGGGACTATTGTGAGGGTGTCATTTCCATAATTTTTTTCTCAGCTTGCTTATCCTTCGAGTATATGAAGGCTACTGATTTGTTTGAGTTAATCTTATATCCGGTCACTTTGCTGAAGTTGTTTATCAGCTGTAGCAGTTCTCTGGTAGAGTTTTTCAGGTCACAAGTATATGATCATATCATCTGCAAATAGTGATATTTTATTTTCTTCCTTTCCAATTTGTATCCGTTTGACCTCCTTTTGTTGTCTAATTGCTCTAGCTAGAATTTCAAGTACTATATTGAATAGATAGGGAGAGAGAGGGCAGCCATGTCAAGTCCCTGATTTTAGTGGGATTGCTTCAAGTTTCTATCCATTTAGTTTGATGTTGGCTACTGGTTTGCTGTATATTGCTTTTACTATGTTTAGGTATGGTTTTGGTATCAGTGTAACTGTGACCTCATTGAATGAATTGGGTAGTGTTCCTTCTGTTTCTATTTTGTGGAATAGTTTGAAGAGTATTGGTATTAGGTCTTCTTTAAATGTCTGATAGAATTCTGCACTAAACTCATCTGGTCCTGGGCTTTTTTTGGTTGGAAGACTTTTAATGACTGCTTCTATTTCTTTAGGGGTTATGGGACTGTTTAGATGTTTTATCTGATCCTGACTTAACTTTGGTATTTGGTATCTGTCTAGAAACTTGTCCATTTCATCCAGATTATCCAATTTTGTTGAGTATAGGCTTTTGTAGTAGAATCTGATAATTTTTTTGAATTTCCTCAAAATCTGTTGTTATATCTCCCTTTTCATTTCTGGTTTTGTTAACTTGGATATTCTCTCTGTGCCCTCTGGTAGTCTGGTTAAGGGTTTATCTATCTTGTTGATTTTCTCAAAAAACCATCTCCTGGTTTTGTTGATTCTTTGTATGGTTCTTTTTGTTTATATATGGTTGATTTCAGCCCTGAGTTTGATTATTTACTGCCTCCTACTCCTCTTGGGTTTATTAGCTTCTATTTGTTCTAGAGCTTTCAGGTTGCTGTTAAACTGCTAGTGTATCCTTTCTCCAGTTTCTTTTTGGAGGCACTCAGAGCTATGAGTTTTCCTCTTAACACTGCTTTCATTGTGTCTCATAAGTTTGGGTATGTTGTACTTTCATTTTCATTAAATTCTAGGAAGTCTTTAATTTCTTTCTTTATTTCTTCCTTGATCAAGTTATCATTGAATAGAGTGCTGTTCAGCTTCCATGTGTATGTGGGCTTCCTTCTGTTTTTATTGGTATTGAAGACCAGCCTTATTCTGTGGTGATATGATAGGATGCATGGGATTATCTGTTGAGGCTTGTTTTGTGAACAAGTACATGGTCAATTTTGGAGAAGGTACCATGAGGTGCTGAGAAGAAGGTATTTTCTTTTGATTTAGGATGAAATGTTCTATAGGTATCTGCTAAATTCATTTGGTCAATAACATCTGTTAGTTTCACTGTGTCGCTTGTGTTTCCAAGATCTGTCCATTGATGATAATGGGGTGTTGAAGTCTCCTATTATTGTATGAGGTGCAATGTGTGCTTTGAGCTTAAGTAAAGTTTCTTTTATGAATGTGGGTGTCCTTGCATTTGGACCATAGATGTTCAGAATTGAGAGTTCTTCTTGGTAGATTTTTCCTTTGATGAGTATGAAGTGTCCTTCCTTATCTTTTTTGATGACTTTTGGTTGAAAGTCGATTTTATCCGATATTAGAATGGTGACTACAGCCTGTTTCTTGGAACCATTTGCCTGGAAACTTGTTTTCCAGCCCTTTACTCTGAGGTAGTGTTTGTCTTTAACTCTGAGGTGTGTTTCCTGTATGCAACAAAATGCTGGGTCCTGTTTATGTATCCCGCCTCTTAGTCTATGTCTTTTTATTGGAGAATTGATTCCACTGATGTTAAGAGATATTAAGGAAAAGTGATTGTTGCTTCCTGTTATTTTCGATGTTATTTTTTATATTTGTGTGGCTATCTTCTTTTGAGTTTGTTGAAAGATTAATTTCTTGCTTTTTCTAGGGTGCAGTTTCTAACCAAACAAGTGAAAGGTCTGCATGACAAGAACTTCAAGTCTCTGAAGAAAGAAATCGAAGATCTCAGAAGATGGAAAGATCTCCCATGCTCATGGATTTGCATGATTAATATAGTAAATATGGCCATCCTGCCAAGATCAATCTACAAATTCAATGCAATCCCCATCAAAATTCCAACTCAATTCTTCAAAGACTTAGAAGGAGTAATTCTCAAATTCATTTGGAATAACAAAAAACCCAGGATAGCAAAAACTATTCTCAACAGTAAAAGAACTTCTGGGGCAATCAGCATCCCTGACCTCAAGCTGTACTACAGAGCAGTAGTGATAAAAACTGCGTGGTATTCATACAGTGACAAGCAGGTAGACCAATGGAATACAATTGAAGACCCAGAAATGAACCCACACACTTAAGGTCACTTAATCTTTGACAAAGGAGCTAAAACCATCCAATGGAAAAAAGACAGCATTTTCAACAAATGGTGCTGGTTCAACTGGAGGTTAACATGTAGAAGAATGCAAATTGATCCATTCCTATCTCCCTGTAGAAAGCTCAAGTCCAAGTGGATCAAGGATCTCCACATAAAACCAGGTACACTGAATCTAATAGAAGAGAAAGTGAGGAAAAGTCTCAAACACATGGGCACAGGGGAAAAGTGCCTGAACAGAACACCAATGGCTTATGCTCTAAGATCAAGAATTGACAGATGGGATCTCATGAAATTGCAAAGCTTCTGTAAGGCAAAGGACACAGTCAATAGGACAAAATGGCAACCAACAGATTGGGAAAAATCCTTACCAATCCTAAGTTCCATAGAGGGCTAATATCCAATATATACAACGAAGTCAAGAAGTTAGGTTCCAGAAAACCAAATAACCCTATGAAAAAAATGGGGAACAGAGCTAAACAGAGAATTCTCAACTGAGGAAACTCGAAGGGCTAAGAAGCACCTAAAGAAATGTTCAATATCCTTAGTCATCAGGAAAATGCAAATCAAAACAACCCTGAGATTCCACCTCACACCAGTCAGTATGGCTAAGATCAAAAGCTCAGGTGACAGCAGATGCTGTTGAGGACGTGCAGAAAGAGGAAAACTCCTCCATTGCTGGTGGGCTGCAAGCTGGTACAACCACTCTGGAAATCAGTTTGGCGGACCCTCAGCAAAATGGACATAATACTACCTGAGGAACCAGCTATGCCACTCCTGAGCATATACCCAGAAGATGCTCCAACATGTAATAAGGACACATGTTCCACTATGTTCATAGCAGCCATATTTATAATATCCAGAAGCTAGAAACAACTCAGATGTCCCTCAACAGAGCAGTGGATACAGAAAATGTGGTACATTTACACAATGGAGTACTACTCAGCTATTAAAAACAATGACTTCATGAAATTCGCAGGCAAATGAATGGAACTGGAAAATATCATCCTGAGTGAAGTAACTGTGTCACAAAAGAACAAACACAGTATGTACTCACTGATAAGTGGTTATTAGCCCAAAAGTTTGGAATACCCGTGATTCAATTCACAGCAACTGTTAGACTGAGCATGGGATCCCAGATGGAGGAGTTGCAGAAGAGACTGAAGGAATTGAGGGAGTTTGCAGCCCCATGGGGAGGGAGCAACAGTGTCAACTGGTCACGTCCCCTGGTGCTCCCAGAGACTGCACCACCAACCAAAGAATGCATTCGGAGGAACCCATGGTGCTGGCCACATATGTGGCAGAGGAGGGTCTAGTTGGCCATCAGTTGGAGGAGAGGCCCTTCGGTCTGAGTGTGTTAGATGCCCCAGTATAGGGGAATGCCAAGGAAGTAAGATAAGAGTGGATGGGTTGGTAGGGGAATACCCTCATAGCGGCAGGGTAGGGGGATAGGATAGGGATTTCCAAAGGGGAGACCTGGAAAGGGGAAAACATTGGAAATGTAAATAAAGTATCAAAAAAAAAAAAAAAAAAAAAGAACCAATATAGGTTGCTACATGGGTTATGGCCAAGTTGCTTTACTGACAGTGTTGCCTGTCTTCAATTGTCTGCTCTGTTTTCCAAGCTCTCTGTTCCAAGTTTCCCTTTCTGACAAAAGCGTCTAGTCTTGGGAATCAGAAAAGAAATATAATACAGACATGCTCACTCCACTAGGACAGAAAAGACTGAAAACCACAAATTAGAATTGGTACATTTTGCTTCCCCAAACCTTAATTATTGGTACTACCTTGTATCACTTTTCCAGGATTTTCTTCAAAAGTGCATACAACTGTTTATGCAAAAATCCAAAAGATAGTATACTTTGAGAGGTATCAGAATCTTTACCGGTGCCCAGGATTTTTAATCTCCGCTTATCAGATTGAGAATTTGCTGCTAACACACCCCCATTAGCATAAGAAGAGCCACAAAAGAACCTAAGCTAATTGATACCTCAGAGTTCCAGGAAGATTCGTTTATCAAGCAGCAAACTCAAAGCCAGATGTGAAAAAACAAACAAACAAAAAACCCACCACCCCCACAGCGTTTAATGTAATCTGGGAGACAAAAGGAGTTAGTATTTGGTGGAAGGCCACACCAAAAAAATGGGGAGGGCATACCTGAAAGGCAGAGAGAACATCAACAATATCAATACCAGACTTGCACTTCAGCTCTAGACAGCAACTGTTTAAGAAAATGTCTAATGACTACAAAGATAAAACAATCTGGGATCATGTACTAGAGGATCACAGTTGCTCTCCTAGGCGCAACAGAAGCAACTTTGCACCCAAGAAGTCTTTCCCCTTTAGGAGTCCTTGGGTGGAGATTCAGGCCTGACTTGCAAACGGAGCTCTCTGTACAGCATAATGTATAGCACACCCCAAGTAGCCAACTTCAAACCCATCAGCCCACTACAGCTCTTCTATTTACTTCTAAAGGCAAGAGGCCATGCTCTATCTTTAAACCAAATTCACTGCATACAAAGGTGAGATCCACAGATTATGCTTGATGGTGATGTAAGAAATTGTATTCATAGATACAACCCTGTGTTTTTGTTACCTTTATTATTCTCTGAAAATCCCAAATAAGAAATGATCTGGCTTTCAACCCTAGGAAGGAAGCTTTGCTGAGTCCCTGAAGCATAAGATATGAGTGAAGAGCAAAATGGATGGGAGGGAAAGGCAACAGCTGAATTCTTCATCACTTCTTGAAGAAGCATGTGGGAAGTATGAGTCTGCTTACAAGTACAGCAAATGATTTAAGAATGTGTGTTGTCATTGCTCAATTAGAGAGCCTAAGGAATGTATGTGAGGAGATGGTGGAAAAAACTCTGGAAAGAACACTGGCATGTTGGTCAGAAAAATCTCCTATGATTGGCCACATAGATCTAATAGTCATTGCATCTTTCTAGCCTCAGTTTCTATATCATTAACAATGATATAATACCTACATCATTAGTCTGGGTATGTAGTTTAATGATAATGTACTTCTCTGTTGTGTCCGGGTTCCCATTCCCAGCACTGACAAAACAAACAAACAACAAAACAAAACAAAAAAACCAAAAAAACCCACACACACGCACAGTTGCACCAAGCTCAGAATTGAACAGTATATCTCATCTATAGATTGAAACATACTGGCTCTTCAATAAATAAATGCAAATCAGTGTCACCAGGAAATCCCTGCATATAAGTGACTAATGCACCAAATGAAAAAAATCTAAAGAATAAAAATTTAGTTGAATTGCAACATATAGTAAAATGAGCAACAAACATTTACTAACCAACTACTGTCTTCCAGATGATTTGTTAAGTGATGCAAAGTATTCTTATTTAATATTAATAACAACCAATAATATAAATAATTATTATTCAGATGTTATATATTTAAAAACTAAGGGCAGATACAGTGGAACATGACTGTAATCTCAGCTTGGGCTGAGGCAGAAAGATCATGATTTCCAAGCCAGCCTGGCCTAAATAATGAGATTTGGTCACAAAAGTGAAAAGAAACTGAGACTTGGAGATATTACATAACATATCCATTCTCTCATAGCTACTGAGTAATAGAACCAGGGTTTGAACTGAGGCTTCCAGAGTTGAAACTCCTGATATTTCTTCACAGATGCTGAAGCCAAAGTACTACAAGAGACAAACACTGGCAAGTAGCAACCATAGTCATCCTAACAAAAAACAGTTCTTTCTCTTACACAAGATTCTATAGTGCTAAGTACTTTTGTTCACATTTTCATTAGCACACTAGCAAAATAGATGGCATAGTATAGTGTACAACTTGGACAAGGTTATTTATATAGTTCTATGACTCAGGACCTTGGGAATACAGTATCAGTGCCTACATGGTTACAATGATTTGAGCAAACTAATATTTGTAAATTCTTTAGGGTATCTTCTAGAATGCATTATTTTACTCATTAAACAGATAGCTACATGATAAATACAAGACTTAAAATTATGAATCAGCATATACCCAGGCTTTTTTGTCTAAATTCTGCATGAAGGTGCTCTGCAGTTCATGGGTTGTTTGGAAGCTATACCCTCAGTTTCTTGGTCCTCTCCCTTGCTTCCCTTACCACAAATCCAGCAGTGACTACTCCGCTGGGAGCAGTTTTCTGTAATCCTGTAATAGAGCCAGCTGCCCTCTTCTCTCTCCTGTTCTCTCAACTGTACAACCTACCACTGTTCTGAATCAAAAAGCCTGTAGCCCATCAGAGTGGGTGTGTGACAAATTGCTGTGGCAATGTCTTTAACTACCTATGGTTTCAGAAATAACAAGAAAAAAAAAACCACAAAAGATGCCACCAGCACACCACATGCTGTCATGGAAATGGGCAGAAACCAAGGAAGACAAGAGCTACCACCAACCTGGTAAAAGACCAGAGAAAACCACACCAAGATCTTTTCCTAATTTTCTCCTGTGCCTACATGTACTTCACTCTTTCATATGCAGACCTATGTTGTCATCACGTGCCCTGACACAGAGGAAACACCCACATTTCCAGGAGAATCTTTATGGCAATATCCATACCAAGATTTTGCCAAGAATGTTCCCACAAAGCACATCTCCTGAGACCACTTCCAGTCCAAGTTCTCCAACACATCTATGATAGAAGTATTTGAAAGGAAAGGAAAGAGAACAGATTCTTTTAAAGATGATACCCAAGCCCCAACCATGCATACCATCAAATGTCACTACCAAAGTTCAACTTTGGTACAAATCAAAGCAAGAACTCTTTAGAACTCCCTCCCATTCCCACTGAGAACAAACCTGCCCCATGAATTGTCAAATCTGGCTTCTATTTCTCTACTTAGGACCCAAGCTATTAGATGGAGACCCCTCTACTGCCACAGAACTAACCTCCAGTTGGAACTTCTTTCTTTGAATTTTTCCTGCTAGAACTTCTACCATGCCCTTTCTCAGCAAGCTGTTTTGACCTATTCCACTAAGCTCCAGTCTACATTGGTCTTCAACGTCTTCCTGCTCTATAAGATGATAGCTAATTATGAAATGAAACATCTTCTGGAAAATCTAATACAGACTATTAATTACTCTCTTATTACAGGGGCCCTATATTTTGAGGAGATATCTCTGAGGCCCTATTAATTTATCTCAAGGTAACTCTACATGGGTAATTTGTATGAACTTTTCTTCTGTCTTGAATGTCACTGGACTTCATAATTTGTGGTTTTTCTTTAAGGACAGGAGTTGGGTCCAGCTTTGGAATCTTGTGATATTTTTTTCTCTTTTTGCTACTCATAAGGCTAGGTTCATTGAGAGTATCTTACTTCCCAGTCTTGTAGGGTTTAGTGAATAGCAGAAGTTGGTTGATTTATTGTTTGTCGTTTATATAAGATAGAAGTTGCCTGCCATAGAGTCAGGGAATGGACTGTATATTCCTCGTTATTCAGATTATTTTAGTTGGTGGCAACAGAAGGGGTTAGTCTCCTTACTTTGGAATCTTGTCCTGACTGTCCAATATCTACTTGACTGCAGTTCTAAAACTTCAGTTTTTTAAAATCCATTTACATTAAAAAGAACTTCAAATTCTTACCTAATAACAAATGCCCAAGAGCAAAAACAAACAAAAAACCACACACACAAACACACACACACACACACACACACACACACACACACACACACACACACGCTAAAATACTGTATTGGATCAATAGAAATTAAAGTTAGGTGTCTGTTACACATAGGTTCTCAATAAATAATTGTCATGCCCTCAGCCTTTAATGGCATGTATGGCCTTTGTTGATAGTCTATAATGCTGGGCACATAAGCAAGCTAGTGTTGGCAAAAGGTTTTGTCTTGTTCCCACCAAATTCATGCCACGTGAGCTGTGTGCCAGGTGCTTTTCACAGAGAGTGTCTACATTGCCCTTAAGAACTCCACTACTGTTGTGCTCCCTAATAACACCACTGTCCAGAGCCAGAGATAGGAACCAGAATACTTCTTTGCTGTGATTTCCAGGAAAGGTGAACAATGCCAGGACTAATTAGCTAGAGCTAAGAAAGAAGTCTATGTGAGCCATATGCAGAAGATTCCTCTTAAATTTAAAAACAAAACCTCTAATAATTTCTACTTTATAAATGCCCTTTCAAATGCTGCCATTTGACAGGAAACGCTTTCAGATTTCATTTTGTTCCAAGCTTGTGACCTCTCACCTACTTTGAATGATTCACTCAGTCTATTCACTCTCCAGGAATGTTGGCTTTGGCAAAGAACTGCAAGTCTCTTAAAATAAACACAACTGGGCTTTCATCTCACAGTGATCACTGCTGGCTGCATATTTCACACACTGTGTGGCAGGATATGTTAAATTAAAATAATAATCTCTCAAGTGAGATCTAGGTCCTGGTTAGGCCACTCAAGAATTACTCATGCATTAACTTCCCAAGAAGAGTATGAGTAAGATCTTTAGCCGTGACTTCTCCCAGGTAATGGTCTCAACCCCTCCCAATTACCCCAAGCCACAGTGAATTAAACTCATTCAGGAAAATGGCATTTGGAAAGGAAGAAACCAATGCCAATATTATTTTAAACATGTACATACTAGAGATGTAAGTTAAATCACCTTGTTGATTTTCTAAAGCATAACTCAAAAGTTAAATCTTGCCAGATGTATCCAATCTTTATGGATTAACAATATGTTCAACATATTTTAGATGTTTGAATAGTTCAAACAAATATATGACACAGAACCCTTATGAGCTTAAAGTCTTCCAGGATGAGCAAGACAAATGAACATATGCAAAACACTAATGACAGAAGCCAGATGTATGGTGCCCCACAATGAAACTTGTGTCTACATGACACCAGGATTTCAATTCCTCCAGGTATGTGGCCGCAAAGTAAATACCTAGACTTGTACATTATCTTGGATTTCTCATGTATAAAATAGCACATTCCATAATAAATTAATCAAATGACTACAATGATTCAGTAAAATAGAAATGAAAGAATTACTATGTGTACCTAATATGATCTGTAATAAAACAACAACTAAGAAGTCAACCCAAAGAAGTTATTGCTATTCTTGCTTTTCAATACATGTAAACAGATAACTTAAACCACCATTTTAATTTTTTAAATTTAAATGCTGTTCATACCTTCTTCAGTATCTGGAACATGGTAAATGCTTAATATACTTTGTTAACTGAGTAAATAAATACAATTCTAAAGAGCAGTTAGATTAAATTTGCATATAACACAGTAATAAGAGATACCTTTGTCTTGCATATCGTAAGCTTCCTTCTCATATATTGCCTGAAGAACTAATAAAGGCAACACTCTGATGCAAAAGGAGAACCTTTGCACTGTCAGATTTCTTGAATTATGGTTAATAGTATATTTCTGAGCATCACTAAAGTGTTTTTTTTTTCTGATCCAAAACATAGCCATAGAAGAGAGCTTTCTTTAAACATAAAAAAATTCTTAATGAGGAGATAACATAATGAAAAGAAATTTGTGCTTTGGTTCAGCAAAGTAGCTAAAAAGAAGACTGAAAATGCAGTAAGCTACCAGTAGCTGAAGTCTACACCCACATTTCACAGTGGAAAGACTAGTCTACTAAGAAGACCACCACCAAGATCATGGGAAATACATAAGTCGTGCTGCCTTGCTTAGGAAAAAGCCAGCATGAGAATATGCACAGTGTTAAAATGGCTATGTTTCTGTCTCCTAAGTGAACTCTTCATGAAATGTGCTTGTGTTTTTCTCTGTACAATCATAAAGGGAACCAGATACACACAATTTAGGAAATGGCAGTCTTTAGAGAAACAGGAAAGCATAAAATACCTTAGCACAAAGTTATTTTCCCATAAGGAAGCATTACCTTCACCAAAGGAAACACAGGGTAACAAGGCCTTTTCCTTTTAGCAACATCCAGACTAAACTGTAGGCCCCCTCTGGGCTGATGTTTTGCTCTAATGGTCTTGCCTTGCAGGAGAACTCACCACATAAGCAAAAAAGCTCCTGCGGAGCACTAGTGGGAATGGAGGTTCATATTTATCTCCCCAGTACCCTACTTGTGTATATCTTTATGTATACAGAAAGTGCATATGTACTTTCTGTACGTATGAAGTTGATATTGTTCTTGTTTTTTCTAGAGGAAATAGCCTATCAACTAAGATCACATGGGCACCACAGGTTCATATAAGAGAGCTTTAAATAAAGGAGTCTCTGACTGGACTGTGAGAACAAGGTGTGAAATGTCATAATATGTGTAAAGTAGCACAGCAGGAAGCCCTAGTCATATATAAGCCTGAGAAAGAGAAAGGACCCTGCTCACATCTGCACATGGAGGACAGACAGACCACCCAGTCGAAGCTCTGGTTATGGAAGATCACAGACACTATTTGTGGTCAGGTAGATTCCCTCTGTCTGCTTCTTTTGCATGCGTATACCTCTGTGGATTAAACCTCCAACATTAGAGAAAGGAGGAGAATGCCAATGAAGTTGATAAATACATAGTTGATAAAGTACTTAGATATGCTCTGCAAACTAGTCTGACTACAGTACATGTCAAGAACTATTACATGGCAACCCTCAAAAGGAAACAAGAGAAGGCAGCTTGCATGGAATACTGCTGCCAGCGGTGAGCTCTTTATTGTTGCTTTTAACCTTCCTTGCTGCCAGTTTTTGTTTTCTTAACTCATGCTTCTTCCTGTAGAAGTCTTTTGATATCTGTTTTGCTCTCCCCCACCTCTCGACCTCCCACTGAGACTAAATGTACACAGTGAGTCCACGACAAGTTAATTAACCTTCTTGATCCTACTTTTGTTTCTAACAATGGAGGGTGTGGACCAGACTTTTTTCCAATAGTAAAATGAAGCAAATAAATTCCTACTAGATCTTGCTTCTAAAGATTTTAGAGGAAGGAATGGTGAAAACGGGGACATGGAGATGAAGATGATATTTTAAAAGGAAAAATAAAAAACTAAAACAACTGTTTTAAAATGTATACTTTTAGGGACATTTAATTCTCTGAATATATTTAAAGAAACTTTTTCAGAATCCGTACGTAGATACTGAAAATGGGACTACTCATCAAAGAAATCCGTTCTCTACTTTCCACTCTAGTTTTCCTAAGAATTAGAATTTTTACTAAAACAGTTAAACTATCAAAGCTGCATTAGATCAGTTATAGTTTACTGGAGATCAGTTTTATCCATTATTGATCATAGTGGCTACTAGTGAAGAACCACAATAGTCTCCAGAAATATGATTCTGGAGATTGTATTTTGTAATAACTAAAGGGAAAAGGAACCACCACAGTGATTCTTCTTAGGGGAGTCAGAAATAACATAATTAGAGAAGGAAGGATTTGAGCACACTTATCTTAAATTCCTTTAAATTGCTCTATTTGCAGAACAGCTTAAAAAGACATAGTTATACTTATTCTTATAATATCATAGAATATTAATGTTTTCCCTTATGAATCCTTGGATTCTTTTGAAATCCTTTCACTAGGGAAATTCGATGACATTTATAAGGGGCCATTATGTGATTTTAGCACTCCCACTAGACTGGCTTATAAGACACCTGCTATGTGTCTTCATGTGTCTGATAATTTCTTGCTCATACTATGGGCTCTCTGAAGGCAGAATTATGCCTATCTTGCCTGTGGTATATAATGTCTAGTACCTAGTAAGATAAATTGCCCAATGGATTTTGTGAATAATGTAATGAATGAAGTTGGTTTTGTTTGTTGATTTGTTTATAGGTTGCCTTCTTCTTAAGCTGTAAGTTCTCTTGAAGTCAAGACTCCTGTCTCTAAGTAGACTCCCTTGTTTAACCTTGGGTCACCAGTTTAAACCTGTCAATAAAGAAATGAGTGTTTTCTAAGGTTCTTTGCATACCTCATCTTTTGACATTGTGACACAACATTGTCATTTATAAAATTCACACCAAGAACTATGCAATCAAGTTACAGAAATATTCAAAAACCTATAATTTATGTGATAATTTTGTATTGATCCACATTTGTAGCTGAAGTGCTCTTATACACATCTAAGTTTTCAAAATATAATGGTTTTACTTACAATTTTACAAGTTTATGATGGTATAGAAATGCTATACCTTCAGTGCTTTGGATTTTAAGTTTGGATCTCTTCCTGAACTAGTGAAGAGATGATGGACAGTAGCAGTGAGCTGTAGTTCCTGCTCAGCCATGATCACCAGAGGAAACTACTAACACTCTATACAGTGCTATGTTAACAAGTGGGACACATGGTATGATAGCTATGCTAAATGCATTTGCTATTTATTGAGATTTTTGGTTTATGATGAGCTCATGTGTATTTAACCCCATTTTAATTTGAAAAACATCCTTACATTTTAAAAAAGTTGTTAGGGAATATATATTATGCGCCAGGCTTATGACAGACTGTACAAATTGATCAGTGAGTAAAATCACTGATCTTATGAAATTTACATAGGGTTATATAGAAAATATGTTCTAACTATATAGTTACACAAATAGTTACAATTACAATCAGAAATAAAATCTAAGCTATTAAAGTAATAAAACTTAGACACCTAGATTATGTCAAGAATTGATGAGGATATAAAGAGCTTGAGAATTCTTATGTCTGAATGATAGAAGAATATGGTATAATTATTCTGGAGAAACTTAGATGTATATAATCAAAGTAATTGTTTTTGCTTTGTGGTGAAGTAATCACCAGGCCACTTAAAATGTAGAGATCATAAGGAGACAGAGAGATAGACAGTTATATTATTTATCACAATATAAATTGTGTTAGAAAGGAAATTGACCTTTCAGTTCAATTTCAGTGGATAGTAAAATGTGGCAGACATGTTATGTAGGTTACCAAGATGGACTTTTTCTTTGATCTTGTTGTCTTCTTGGAGGAAAGCACAGACCATTTAAGAAAAGATTTATTTAGCAAACAGAGGTAAAGCAATAGTATTCTACAGAATCGGGAAGAAGCAAGAGTGTGGAGAAAAGAGATCTTGACTTTACTATGTAAGATATTTCCATGAATATTCATGTTAGGGGTAGCACATTTGTGAGGTAAGATGATCCTTTAGGTCTCCCATTTCAGAAGTTTCTTCCCACACTTGCCTTGAAAATCCCATAAGAGGAGTCAAAACCACAATGTAAATAATATAATGAAGTTGTGGTATGTTGGAGACACAGACTATTCACATTTCAGCTGTGGAGCAATTGGTAATGTATCATGATCTTAATTTCTGATATAGCATTAGGAACCTAACTTTATTTTTCAAGTACCATTATCTGAAAAAGGGCATTATAACCATTAGGATGAACTATTACCATAATATATCTGTAATTTCCTTAGCTACACCAAGTCAAACTACCTTCCTACCTGGTCTTATTGGGACATCATACAAAGGTTGGTAACAAACAACCAGATAAGGAGTCTATAGTCAAAAAAAAATTTTTTTAAAGTCTATAGTCAAAAAGAAAGAAAGAAAGAAAGAAAGAAAGAAAGAAAGAAAGAAAGAAAGAAAGAAAGAAAGAAAGACAGTCTGTGGTCTATTGTCCAAATTCGATCCACCTCTTTTTTGATCCACCTCTTTTTAGATCCACTTCTTTTTTGAGGGGTTCTTTGTAAGTAAATTTTTATTGGTATATGAATATATCTGTTTGGCTCTATATTGTATATGTCTGTTTTCATGCTATAATGGAAGAATGGACTTGTAACAGAGACCATATGACCCACAAAACACAAATTACATACTATCTGTTGACATTTAGTCTAGGCTCTGCCCCACAGTTACCTGGCAACAGCCAGGTGTGCCTGGTTCACTATAAAAGGAGCTGCTTGCTCCCTCCTCTTTCTCTTGCTCTCCTGCCCTTGCTACCTTACTCTTTTTCCCCTCTCCCCATTCCCCTCCCCCGTCTCTCTCCAAGTGCTCATAGCCAGCCTCTACTCCTCTACTCCTTTTCTCTCTCTCTGCCTTCCTCTCAGCTCCCCTCCCCATGCACTGAATAAACTCTATTTTATACTATATCATCCTGTAGCTGGTACCTCAGAGGGGATGGAACCGCATGGACTCAGCATGGACCCGCAGAAGCACCTTCTTCCCCAACACCATACTGCACCTCCACCAAACATATTCCAGTCTTTTTATAAAATACAAAACTACCTGATACTTCTCAGAATCTTGTTTTATTTGCTAGCTTCTAAACTACATACACCAGTAGAAACATAGATAAATCTTTAAAACTTAGTACTAAGTTTTAAAAGAAAAAAAGAAAAAAGAAAGGAAGGAAGGAAGGAAGGAAGGAAGGAAGGAAGGAAGGAAAGGAAGGAAGGAAGAACTAGTGATTTAGTTCAGTTTATTAGCATGCTTACCTAGCAGGCAAGAAGTCCTGGTTCCCACCACCATATAAACTGGGTGAGATTTGAGCACCATAATCTCAGTGCTCAGGAGATAGCAACAGTAGGATCACAAGTTCACAGTCATCCAATGGTGAATTGAATGCTGGCCTGGGTTAAGGTGAGATTCTTTCTCAAAATAACAAGTGAGAAAAAGAGTATATATACATATACACACACACATATGTGTATATATATATATATACACACATGTTTGTATATGCATATACACATATAATGTATACATTATCATTGTATATATAATATGTATGCATTTTTATATACATTATATCATATATAAAGCACATATGATATATAATATATACATGTAAGAAGATCAGAAGAGTATTTAATGGATTAAAGGATATATATATATATATATATATATATATATATATATATATATATATACTGAAAGCCAGGCATAGTAACTTACAGATATAATTCTAGCCCCTAGAACTTGAGGCTAGCTCTGGCTATACAGTGAGACCCAGGCAACCTGGGCTGCAGAGTGAGAACCTGCCTCACTCAACTAGGATATACATTATATACAGCAGATGACTGCTATGGAAGGGGAGATTGGGAATGGTATATGCAGAAGTATATTATGTAAATACCAGACAAGACTTCTATAGGTGCATGTGTGTTCAAGTTTGCCAGATAGTTTCAAGCAGTTTTCTAATGTGCCTATACATATATACTGTCTTATCAGTAAAATTAAGGAAGTCTGCAGCCTCATGAATATTTGCTATTATCACTCTTAAATTTTGATCATTCTAATGAGTTTGTAACAGTATCTCATTATTATGTTGATTAGAACGTCCTTGATGAATATGAGCTTAATACTATCTCATATACTTAATAATCACTTGCTTATTCTATTTCGTGAATAATATTTTCTCTAGTTTCCCACTGGGGTACTCTCATATGCTAGATCTGAGTTTCCATGGGTTTCCATTCAGACTCTTATTGCTGACTTTGGAGGAACAACACTTCTTACAATAACTCACTGTATTTAGAATCATGGCCAGATTCATTTAACTTTCCCTTTTTGTTTGATGCTTTTTGCATTTAACTTAGAAATCTTTCCCAAGGTAATGAAGCACAGCTTTATCTTACCTTCTTTATCTTTTCACTTTTCCACAATTGATTTGGAATTAACTTCTGGTTATAATATGGAGTAGATATTAAGTTTTATGGGCTTTTTTTGTTCCATGTACTTTACTGAGTGACTCAGCATTCTCTATCAATAAAATATAATTTCCCTATCAAAATGGATGTTTTATTATGTTGTGAGGATAAAATTCTCAGTCTTGGATTCACCACTATTTCTCATGGACAAATATTAACCTGTAACAAAAGAGTCAGAGAGTGCCGGGAGAAAGCTACCCTCCCAGGAGCTTGGAAAAGCCAGGAGTGGGGCCAAGACAAGCTCCATAGCTCACCAGGAACGGTCCCGAACCTGCAAGACACAGGAACTGAGGTAGGCGGGCAAAAAAAACCCCTGGATACCATCGGCAGCAGGAGACCTCTGCCTGGGCGACCAGGGTTCCATAGCCAAGCAGCGCCGGGAGAAAGTTACTCTCCCAGGAGCAGGGAAAATCCCCGAGTGGGGAGAAAATGAGCCCCAGTGCTCACCTATTCTGCCTGGAAACCGTAGGCCACAGAGACTGAGGGACAGGAAACTTCCAGTCTCCATCGGTGGCTGGGGACCTCAGCTTGGGCCACAGGACTCCATAGCCAATTAGCGCTGGGAGAAAGCTACCCTCCCAGGAGCTTGGAAAAGCCAGGAGTGGGGCCAAGACAAGCTCCACAGCTCACCAGGAACCACCCCAAACCTGCCAGACACAGGGACTGGGATAGGTGGGCATAGAAAGCCCCTGGATCCCATCGGCAGCAGGAGACCTCTGCCTGGGCCACCAGGGTTCCATAGCCAAGCAGAGCCAGGAGAAAATTACTCTCCCAGGAGCGTGGAAAAAACACCTCTCAGAGAGAGCTGGTCTTCAAGGAGTATTGATACAGAGGCCTGCAGGAGGAAAAAGCCATAGCCAGACAGAGTAAGATCAGCTAACATCAGAGTTAACAAGATGGAACAGAAACCAAGGCTACGTGGCATCATCAGAACCCAGCTCTCCCACCAGAGCAAGTCCTGGATTCACCAATACGCAGAAAAGCAAGACTCAGATTTAAAATCATTTTTCATGATGATGATAGAAGACTTTAAGAAAGAAATTAACACCCTTAAAGAAACACAAGAGAACAGAGGTAAAGAACTAGAAGCCCTTAAAGAGGAAACACAGAAATCCATTAAAGAATTACAGGAAAACGCAATCAAACAGACAAAGGAAATGAACAAAACCATCCAGGAGATAAAAATAGACATAGAAACAATAAAGAAATCACAAAAAGAGACAACCCTGGAGTTAGAAAACCTAGGAAAGAGATCAGGAGTCATAGATGCAAGCATCACCAACAGAATACAAGAGATAGAAAAGAGAATATCAGGAGCAGAAGATACCATTGACAACATTGACACAACAGTAAAAGAACATAAAAAATGCAAAAGCTCCCGACCCAAAACATCCATGAAACCCAGGACACAATGAGAAGACAGAACCTAAGGATAATAGGTCTAGAAGAGAGTGAAGATTCCCAACTTAAAGGAGCAGTAAATATCTTCAACAAAATCATAGAAGAAAACTTCCCTAACTTAAAGAGATGAACATAAATATACAAGAAGCTTACAGAACCCCAAATAGATTGGACCAGAAAAGAAATTCATCCCGTCACAATATAGTTAAAACACCAAATACACAAAACAAGGAAAGAATATTAAAAGTAGTAAGGGAAAAAGGTCAAGTAACATATGAAGGCAGACCTAGCAGAATTACACCTCACTTCTCACCAGAGACTATGAAAGCTAGAAGATGCTGGGCAGAACTCATACAGACCCTAAGAGAACACAACTGCCAGCCCAGGCTGCTATACCTAGCAAAACTCTCAGTTAAAATAGATGGTGAAACCAAAATATTCTATGACAAAACCAAATTTATACAATATGTTTCCACAAACTCTGCCCTACAAAGGATAATAAATGGTAAACGTCAACTCAATGAGGGAAACTACACCCTAGAAAAAGCAAGAAAGTAATCTTTCAACAAACTGAAAAGAAGATAGCCACACAAACCTAAAAGTTATATCGAAAATAACAGGAACCAACAGTCACTATTCCTTAATATCTCTTAACATCAATGGACTCATTTCCCCAATAAAAAGACATAGATTGACAAACTCGATGCATAAAGAGGACGCAGCATTTTGCTGCATTCAGGAAACACCTCCGGGATAAACACAAACACTACCTCAGAGTAAAGGGCTGGAAAAAAAGTTTCCAAGCAAATGGTTCCAAGAAACAGGCTGGAGTAGCCATTCTAATATCAGATAAAATTGACTTTTACCCAAAAGTCATCAAAAAAGATAAGGAAGGACACTTCATACTCATCAAAGGAAAAATCTACCAAGAAGAACTCTCAATTCTAAACATCTATGCTCCAAATGCAAGAGCACCCACATTCATAAAAGAAACCTTACTAAAGCTCAAAGCACACATTGCACCTCACACAATAATAGTAGGAGACTTCAACACGCCACTATCATCAATGGACAGATCTTGGAATCACAAACTAAACAGAGACACAGTGAAGCTAACAGAGGTTATGAACCAAATGGATTTAACAGATATCTATAGAACATTTCATCCTAAATCAAAAGAATGTACCTTCTTCTCACCACCTCATGGTACCCTCTCCAAAATTGACCATATAATCGGTCAAGAAACAGACCTCCACAGATACAAGAAGATTGAAATAATCCCATGCCTCCTATCAGATCACTACGGTTTAAGGCTGGTCACCAATGGCAACAATAACAACAGAGAGCCCACATACACATGGAAGCTGAACAATGCTCTACTCAGTGACAACTTGGTCAAGGAAGAAATAAAGAACGAATTGAAAGACTTCCTAGAATTTAATGAAAATGAACGTACAATATACCCAAACATATGGGACACATTGAAAGCAGTGTTAAGAGGAAAACTCATAGCTTTGAGTGCCTCCAAAAAGAAACTGGAGAGAGTATACACTAGCAGCTTAACAACACACCTGAAAGCCATAGAACAAAAAGAAGCTAATACACCCAAGAGGAGTAGAAGGCAGGAAATCATCAAACTCAGGGTTGAAATCAACCAAGTAGAAACAAAAAGAACTATACAAAGAATCAACAAATCCAGGAGTTGGGTCTTTGAGAACATCAACAAGATAGACAAACGCTTAGCTAGACTAACCAGAGGGCACAGAGACAGAATCCAAATTAACAAAATTAGAAATGAAAAGGGAGACATAACAACAGATTCTGAGGAAATTAAAAAAAATCATCAGATCTTACTACAAAGGCCTATACTCAACAAAACTGCAAATTTTGGATGAAATGGACAATTTTCTAGACAGATATCAAATACCAAAGCTAATTCAGGATCAGATAAAGCATCTAAACAGTCCCATAAT
>CM052722.1:1887769-1903482 GCA_028551405.1 Uromys caudimaculatus
ACTAAACAAGGCTGCCCTCTCTCCCCCTACCTATTCAATATAGTAATTGAAGTTTTAGCTAGAGCAATTAGACAACAAAAGGAGGTCAAAGGGATGCAAATTGGTAAGGAAGAAATCAAATTATCACTATTTGCAGATGAAATGATCATATACTTAAGTGACCCGAAAGATTCCACCAGAGAACTCCTGCAGCTGATAAACAACTTCAGCAAAGTGGCCAGATATAAAATTAACTCAAACAAATCAGTAGCCTTCCTATACTTAAAGCATAAACAGGCTGAGAAAGAAATTAGGGAAATGACACTCTTCACAATTGTCACAAACAATATAAAGTATCTTGTTGTGACTCTAACCAAGCAAGCGAAAGATCTGTACAACAAGAACTTCAAGTCTCTGAAGAAAGAAATCGAAGAAGACCTCAGAAGGTGGAAAGATCTGCCATGCTCATGGATTGGAAGGATTAATATAGTAAAAATGGCCATCCTGCCAAAAGCAATCTACAAATTCAATGCAATCCCATCAAAATTCCAACTCAATTCTTCATATATTTAGAAAGAGCAATTCTCAAATTCAGCAAAAGCTATCCTTAACAACAAAAGAACTTCTGGGGGAATCAGCATCCCTGATCTCAAGCTGTACTACAGAGCAGTAGTGACAAAAACTGCATGGTATTGGTACAGTGACAGGCAGGAAGATCAATGGAATAGAAATGAGGACCCAGAAATGAACCCACACACATATGGTCACTTGATTTTCGACAAAGGAGCTAAAACCACTCAGTGGAAGAAAGACAGCATTTTCAACAAATGGTGCTGGTTCAACTGGCGGTCTACATGTAGAAGAATGCAAATTGGTCCATTCCTATCTCCTTGTACAAAGCTCAAGTCCAAGTGGATCAAGGACCTCCACATAAAACCAGATACACTGAATCTAACAGAAGAGAAAGTGGAGAAAACTCTCGGACACCTGGGTATGGGGGAAAAGTTCCTGAACAGAACACCAATGGCTTATGCTCTAAAATGAAGAATAGACAAATGGGACCTCATGAAATTGCAAAGCTTCTGTAAGGCAAAGGATACTGTCAATAGGACAAAACGGCATCCAACAGATTGGGAAAAGATCTTAACCAATCCTATGTCTGATAGAGGGCTAATATCCAATATATACAAAGAACTCAAGAAGTTAGACTGCAGAAAACCAAATAACCCTATCAAAAAATGGGAGCAGTGCTAAACAGAGAATTCTCAACTGAGGATATTCTCCGGGCTGAGAAGCACCTAAAGAAATGCTCAACATCCCTAGTCATCAGGGTAATGCAAATCAAAAAATGTCTGAGATTCCACCTCACACCAGTCAGAATGGCTAAGATCAAAAACTCAGGTGACAGCAGATGCTGGCGACGATGTGGAGAAAGACGAACACTCCTCCACTGTTGGTGGGACTGCAAGCTGGTACAACCACTCTGGAAATCAGTTTGGTGGACCCTCAGAAAAATGGACATAATACTACCTGAGGACCCAGCTATACCTCTCCTGGGCATATACCCAGAAGATGCTCCAACATGTAATAAAGACACATGCTCTACTATGTTCATAGCAGCCATATTTATAATAGCCAGAGGTTGGAAAGAACCCAGATATCCCTCATCAGAGGAATGGATACAGAAAATGTGGTACATTTACACAATAGAGTACTACTCAGTTATTAAAAACAAGACTTAATGAAATTTGCAGGCAAATGGATGGAACTTGAAAATATCATCCTGAGCAAGGTATCTCAGTCACAAAAGAACAAACATGGTATATACTCACTGATAAGCAAATATTAGCCTAAAAGTTCAGAATGCCCAAGTTTCACTTTACAGTAACTGCTGGACTGAGAGTGAGGTCCCAGATGGAGGAGTATGAGAAAGGTCTGAAGGAACTGAGAGAGTTTGCAGCCCCAAGGATTGAGCAACAACGTCAATGGGCCTGACGCCCTCCCCTGGTCATCCTGGAGTTAGGACAACCAACCAAAGAATACACAGCTATAGACCCATGGTTCAAACCACATATGTGGCAGAGGATGGCCTTTCTGGCCATTAGGGAGAGAGGAGAGGCCCTTGGGCCTAAGGGTGTCAGAGGCCCCAGGAAAGGGGAATGTCAAGGTGGGAATATGGGAATGGGTGGGCGGGTGGGTGGGATGTGGAATTCCCTCATAGAGGCGGGGAGGGGGAAGGGATAGGGGGTTTCCAAAGAGGAGACATTGGAAAAGTAAATAAAGTATTAAAAAAAAACGAGTCAGAGTCAGAGTACAAGTCCAGCAGAAAGCCCTTATTACCTAAGACTGGTGATGGGAAGAGAATTACTTATCTAGACAATATTAAAAGGATAATCATTATCAATCTGTACTCCATAAACTATTTGAATTATTTATGAATAAGCTGTTGGCAATATTATTATCTCACTATTTCTGCCAAACTTCACATCTACCCTCAGACACCTGTGCTGATGACATTGGAAAGGGTGATGGCAAGTTCCTGATCTCCTTGAGTTACTGGTGAACTGATAGGATTCCAGTTCATCTTTCAATATTGAAAAGTGAGATAAAATTGACATTGGTTTTATGTACGGTTTGGAGATATTTACACTGGCAATATGATTCCTGACCAAGAGCTCTATGTGTTATGGATCAGTTGTTCCTCATATCTGAATCCTTTCCTCTTGACACCGTTGACAACTGAAACATCCCATAGCTGGCTTCCTACATTGTTGCTATGCTACCATGCTACCATAGAGATATCTTCCACTTTGACTTAACCCTTACTCTGATATTTACTTATATCCTTTGAAATAACCTCCTTACACATGTCCAATCTTTTGAGCAAGTCTCTTATGAAGTTCCTTGACTCCAGCTGTTCTATTGAATTCTGTAAGCCTGATCATTTACTATTCCCTTCTTTACTAGTAAGGTTTGATATAGTTCCCAGCACTCATCATGCTGATTCATATGTTTGTGCCTTTAGCTGTGATGTGATTCTTGCGTGCTCCACCCTCCCTACCTTCATTTCTCCACTAGAAATGAAATTCCTTAAACTTCAAAAGTGTATTAGTTACCAGAAAGTTTTGCTATGACTCAAGTGAGTTGAATAGTTTATGCCTCCATTATAGCCTTACATACCACATATTATATGCCCATTAGTTTTGATCCCCCAGTATTGCACACAATGCCTGGTACTTTGTGGTGGCTCCCCATCTATATTGAATGCACTGGAATGGTACTTGTTTATAATTTGTTATAATTGAGGCTAGAGACCTGGCAACCACTTACTTCAGAATAATAGAGGAAGAGTTTTCTCAAGCCAATGGCAGACTATGACACATCTTTCACATAATTGTGGTGTTCTAGGGAAGTATTGTTTTAAAAAACAGGCTAGCTAACAAGAGCACTTAGGGATCCGTGTTTTGTTTTGAACATTAAAAGAAGTTAAAATTGCAGCGGTCAGTGACTGTAGGCATATACCATGCTAGTTCATTTGCCCTTTGAAAATAAGAGATATGTGTCTCACAGACTGCCTTGGGGGGGGGGCAATGTTTTATACAAGACCACACTAAACTTTGAAAACTCTAGCATCATTTCTGAAACCTTACTCCAAAATAATTTAGTTGGTATTTAAATATTTTGCAAATGCTCTATGTGTAATTATAAAGCTTGTAATGATAGCTTAGGTCAGTTATGCTTACTGTGGTTGGTAGCTTATAATAATTAAGTAATTATCTGATATAATAACTAGGATTCAGAAATGGGCAAAGGTTTTGTTGGATGGCTTTTCTCTATTTGCACCTCTGTTGTGTGTGTTATGTGTTTCTGCCTGTTGTGCTTTGTGTCTCAGGTAGCCATATAATCTGTATTTCCATTCCAGTTGATTTTTAGGTTGAGTGTACTTATGGAGGAATTTGTAGGGAACAGAGAATGATAGGAGAGCAAGGTTAGTGTGTTTCTTCCCTTGACAGAGTTGTGCTTCCTTGTGACTATATCTCCCGTTGTGAAGCTTCCATGTCTGCTTTGTTCAATGACTCTAGAACATGGCATTTTCTTCTTGCCCCTTCAGGCATAAGAGTAATAATGGCTTTCTGTTGATACCAGTATCTAAATGCTTGAACATCCTTTGTTGGTTTTCTTAACCAAGCCCAGATCTCTGTAATTACTTCTCTCATTAAAACATTTGATTTGTGGAGTACTATCACCTGCCAAGATCCCAATTGACATGAACTGAGCTTAAGGTATTTATAGAGTCTACTTCATATCACATTTGAGACAAAGTTCCCCTATTTCCCAATGTGAGTATTAAAGTAAAAAAAAAAAACAATACAACCATTCTTTATGACTCATTAACAGATTTATAAATCATCCAGGAATTACCAGTGAAGCCCAAAATAAAAAATACCATTTTAAAGCCATTTTAAGACTCTACTCCATAAGATTCAGGAATATAAAAAGGAGAATGTCAAAATTTTAAATTAAAAGATGCATCTACAAGAAGAAAATTCAAAAAAGGAAGAAAATTCTTATATTTAGAAGGCAAAAATAATAGTAATAATTTCCAGACTTTATATAAAATATAGAAACTTGACCCTATCACTTGATTATACTGCAATAATGACTTGTTCTTTTTCACTGTTTACTGATTTGATAAAATTCCAATTAATGTTTCTCACCATATGGCTAAGCATACTGATGGGCTTGATCTCATTAGGGCCTCTGGTGAGTAGATGCAAACTTAGGTGAGAAAGTGGATTCAGGAGAACTGACCTTGGGCTGCTTGGCAAAAAGCCAGAAAACTGAAGACAGAAGAACATTCAGATTACTTATGTATTTCCAGAAAATTTCTAGCTAAGTAGAAATATACCAGAAAGAATAAAGTTTGGAGTGTGTCAAAGTACTGGATGCATAGGCAGAAAGACGCAGAAGACAAATTTAAAAATGAATGCCAAAATTCTTACTTCTTATTCCATGAGGCTTTATATAGAAGTTCTCCTTGGCTTATGCTTGGTACCTTCAGAGAGTATAAAACAAGATACCTAGAGCCAAGGTAAAGACCAAAATTAAAAACTAATGGTTTGTGCTGGATATAGGCTTATTACTTTTGCACCATTGTAAAGTTGAACTTGGGTACCGTGTGTATTTCCCTTATAAGGAGAACAACAAATCTCAGTTATGTTAATGTGAGATATTGGGTTTGGTAGTATAAAAATATTATGAAAAAGGAGTGAAAGATCTTTTTATGCCTGAAAAGACTATTATAAATAGGCTATTTAATTTAAAAAATATCCATGTGTTTTCAGACTTTTTGAGTTTACTTTTCAATCCATGACTGCATTAAAATAGGGTTTGCAGTTTGGGCTAGACATAAATTCCTTCTGGAATCTTGTTTTGGTTTTGTTCTCTTTTATTATTTTTGTTTGTTTGTTTGTTTGTTTGCTGTTATTTAAGACTCAGGAATGTTCCCCTTGAATTATAGAAAATAAAATAACCCACTACTCAGTATTTTTATTTTCAGACAAAATGAAATAAGAGCCCCAGATTAATCTTGATATGTTTTGTAATGTGGTGGCATGATGCGATGAGAGATGGTGCCTTAGCAGGCTCATGCTGAAACATCCCCACTGAGGTACCAGCCATACGACTGGGTCTAGTATAAAATGAAGTTTATTCAGGGAATGAAAAGGGAGGTGTGGGAAAGAAAGGGGACAGAGAGGGACAGAAAGAGAGAGGAAAGAGAATGAAGGGAAGAGAAGAGATTGGCCAGGAACATATGGAGAGGAGCAGGGGAGGGGAAAGAAAGAAGGAGAGAGAGAGAGAGAGAGAGAGAGAGAGAGAGAGAGAGAGAGAGAGAGAGAGAGAGGCCAAAGAAGCCAGGTTCATACCTGACTGTTGCTAGGTAACTGTTGGGCAGAGCCTAGAAGAAATGCTAACAAATCTCCCAACTGAAATAACAAAATAATAGATTAAATATATTTATAATTTTCAAGATAGCAGTTACCCCAGGCAACCATGATCATGGTTATCCAGAAAAACAAAACCAATAGGGGATATGAATTTGTTCACACAATTATAGAAGTCAAGTTGTCACATACAAGTTTAAAAACCAGGAAATACAGCAATGTAATTCAGTCTCAGTCTGAGGACTGAACTCTGAAAACTAGAAATATTGATGTCTGAGGATGTTTGTCCCAACTCAACTCAGTTTTTGTTTGATTTGGGCTCTAAATAGATTGGATGAAAGCCATGAATATTCATGAGGTAGATCTTTACTTAGCCTTCATCCACTGACTGAAATTCTAGTCTCTTCTAGAAACACCCTCATAGATATACTCAGAAATAATGTTTTGGCAGATGTTTGGGTATTCCTGAGTTCATTCATCTTTACACATAAAATTAACCATTGCAGACAAATTCCAAGACATAGGGCAATGAAGTTCAAGCAAACACAGCAGACTATCCAAACCAAGGAGATGGGTCTGAGAACCCAGGAATATTAAAGTAACTATAGTTCTTGCACTAGAGTGTTAGAGAGGAGGTTGATGGACACAAAGGAAAACCTGGGGCATTGCAGAAAGATCTTCAAGTATTTAGCTCAGTATAAATCTTTGCATACATGAAAGGAAGCTGCCTCAGCCTGGGAAGAGAGTGTTCTTTAGAATTACAAATTTTATCACAAATAAATGGTATGTACACAAAATAACATATTAATTTGTATTATTTAGTATAAATAATATATATACACACAATTTTAATTTGTGAATTAAAAGGAAGAAAGGATTAAAGAGAATAAAAACTAGATTTTACACAGGACTGGGAATTTTGTCTCTTCCTACAAGTCAAACTAACAAAACTCATGACTCATACAGCATCAACTATGATACAGAAAACTCACCTGCTTTAATGTAGGAAATAATTAGCTTTAAATGAAACACAGCTCTGGTCTTCACTAAGCAATCTTAAAAGCAAAAGATGAAAGAATCAAATTAATTTCCAGTTAATTTAATTATATCACAGAAAAACTCAATAATATAAATAACCAACATTTATATGGGTAAATTCACAAGATATGCCATCTCATTAAATATCTGCTTAAAATATTGATAGTATGCATAACACTGGTAATGTGTATACCTGACATGGGTACATTAAATTATATGTAAATTATATTTAGGTAAAACACTGAAAATACAACAAAAAGGAACTAAAAGACCTACAATAAAGATAAAACCATTTGAAAACTATCCATAACTGACACAGAACTTAGAATTACATGAGGATATTTTAAAAGTCACGACATAACTTGTGTTCAAAAAGTTAAGTGGAAAAAGAAAGTACTCTGCATGCTTCCAATGGATAAAAATAAACACCAACCCAAACACAAACCCTTCAACCTACAATGGTTTCTTGCCTGCAAGATAACTAGTGCGACAGTGGCACAAAGTTTATGGAAGTAACTAACCAATACCTTATTTGACTTAAGGCTCATTTTATGAGCTGGAACCCATACACAATACTGCTTGGGTAACCAAGAACCTGAGACTAGATAGCCCAGAGTCCTAGGGTAAAACCAAATACTACTATTCGAAAAAAAAAAAAAAAAAAACCCAAGTAGCGATAAAATGACTTCTAATGGTGTTCTACTATACTCAGAGCTCAATGCCTTGATCATCAGAGAAGCTTCCCTCTCCAGCAGACAGGAATAAATACAAAGATCCATAGCCAGTCATTATGCAGAAAGAGAAAGACCTTGGAACACTCAGCCCTAAAATGGACATCTTCATCAAACTCCTTTCCTCAGAGCCTGTGTGCTCACTTGAGACACCATTAACCCAACTGACCTGTAATTAGAAAATATATCTTTAATCTAATGAGTTGGTTTTAAAAGGGATTCTAAACAAGAAGTCCAATCAGACACATCTTTTACACAAGTAACTTAGAAGATAGTATTATTTCTCAATTATAGGCAGATAAAATCAGAGACGTTAGTGCAGATTATTAAAGAAACTTTAAAAATTGAGGCTTAAGTTGAAAGAGACCCTACCCACAAATTTTCATGAAACATAACCTAAGAAAAGCCCAAATGTCACTAGGAATGTAAGACTGAGTTATAAACCCCTAAAAGGGGGAGATGCCTGGTGGAAATGGTGAGTCTCCTCCTTCTTTAAGGACAGGTTCCTGAGCAAGTCTACCACAGCAAATAGAATAATCTGTAATGCCCACTAGATAGCTCACAACTATATATCCCACTACAGAATACAATAATCCAACTGCTTATGTTCAAGTTTCTATTTTTGGTCATGTTAATACTCATTTATTAGCAGTGCAGGGTTGAAATAACTCTCTGCCACTAGGTGTTTTATTCATTCATTTATTTATTTTAAAGCAGATCTAAGAATGTTCTTTAAAGTGTCTTAAAAACCAGAGTAAAATTATTTCTTAAAAGACCCTTTGTCCTACAAACACCTATAAGAAAATGACATTGTCTGAGACAAACATGTCACCTTCGTTTTCACTTTTCTTAGTGGTTTATAACGCTCTGGACTTCCCTTCAAATCATGCATGCAAACAGGAAGACATTTAATGTGACTCAACTGGAAACAGGTACTGAACAGTTAGGTGTAATAATGATATGAGGGTATGGCTTTATGTTCATAATGACTGGTCCTTGACACCCCCATGGCTTACTCTCCTTTTGGGGAGTTTGTTGGGGTCTTTTGTTTGTTTGTTTGTTTGTTTTGTTTTGTTTTTTGTTTTGGGGGAGTTGGGTTTTTTTGTTTTGGGTTTTTTTTTTTTTTTTTTTTTTTTTGCTTTTTATGGAGGATTGGGGAGTATAGTATTTAGTTATGCCCTAAAATAACATGTATAAAGCCCTGAAGTGTGATGTGGGTATGTGTGACTGTGTGTTTAAATGTCTGGCAATTAAACCTTGGTCTTCTGGAAGTTAGTGAATTTTTTTTTCCTTTTTCCTCTGGAAATATTTGTTACAAGATTTGTAAATAAGAGCTCTACATTGTCCGTGTACCATGAACATATTGCAGCAAACCTTACATGCTTCATTCCTGCAAGACATAAGACTTTGCCAGGTTGCTCAGTTGCCACTATCAGTTTGCCTCGATTCACCTTTTAGAATTAATTTGCCAGTTGAAAACACTAGTCTTCCTCGATTTTAGTCTTTAATCTTTCATGTTCTTCGCAGAAAGGATCAGAAAGCTAGTCTAACTGTCTTAGGCCATGGGCTGAGATCCTGGCATCCTTTCCTTCATACTGCAGTGTGGCTTGATACATGATTAGATAACAAAAGGTTGAGCAGTGCTGAAATCTGCAGCATGGTACTAAGGAAGCTAAAGTTTGAATGTAACCACTTTATTTAAAGTTCTCTTTTGTTTAATTTAAATGAAACTGAGTTGAACATGACTTTGTTGACCAAGTTGATGATTTATAGTTGTAACATGCACTGGTAGACTCCTGTGATGGTCTGATGTGATACTTCATTTCATATATTTACATATCCTGGTCTGTATATATTTACATAAACAACAGCAACAACAAACTCCTGCCCTGCTCTGATTGAAGGATTTCTAGGATTGCTGTCTGCTCCTGAACTTTGTTTTAAGTATGTGTATCCTTTACTTGTATTTTGTATTAAGAAATAAGGAAAAGAACCCCTTATTGTTGAGCATGTTGGTATTGTTCCCTTTATTTTTTTTTTTTCTCTTGGGGACATATGAAGCAAGTTATTCTTTTTCTGTATCTTTTCTTTTTTAAACCTGATGGTTTGTTTTGTTTAAAACTGGCTTTATAAAAGGGCTTTTATAACCCCTCCCCCCCAAAAAAAATTCCTTTCTTCAGGGCTCATGGAATCCCTCCAAAGAGGAGGAAGCAAGAGTGAAAGAGTCAGAGGGGAGGAGGATACCAAGGACACAAGCCCTTCTAAATCAACAGGATTGATGTATGCATGGACCCACAGAGACTGAGTGAAGCAACATGCATAGGGACTGCACCAGAGTTGAAAGGAGAAGTAGACACCCCCCCCCCACACACACAATATACCCTACCCAGAATCTATCTCCAACTGATAAGCACTGGCAAAGGAAAAATTAGTTTCTTCCAAAGTAGTCTCAATGGGGAAACAAAATTACTCTTCAGGGTAGACAGCATGCTCAGTAGTAGCTGGCCAACAGAAAATTTATCTTTGGAGGTTTTGTGTTATAAGATGTGTCAGAGCTCTCCTTTTTTTAAAAAAAAAAAAATTATCTTTGTATATATGATTTTTCTTTTTACCTTGTAGGCCTTTGCATATCTATTATGGCTTCCAGGTTAGTTTTTTGAGGTGATCCCTGAGTGTGCGAATGAGTAGGTCTCTGTTTCTTATGCCTTCTCTTGAATCTTTGCTCCTGTTTTCTTCTTCTTTTTTTGTCCAATTCTAATGCTTTAGTTTTTGTTTTACCATATTATATTGTATATATTTTATTATATTATCCCATAGAAGCCTATTTTTATTCTAACAAGAAACAGAGAGGGGGTGAATCTAGATGGTAGGGGAGGTGGAGAGGATCTGAGAGGAGTAGAAGGAGTGAAAAACAAAATTAGGATATATTATGTGAAAAAAGCAATCTATTTTTAATAACAGGGAAAAATAAAAATAACATTTAAATGGTTAAAAAGAAACGGGAGATGGAACCTAAAGAGACCACCTCCAGTAGATAGACATGGCCCCCAGTTGAGACATGGGGCCACCAACCCATCTTCAAAATTCTTGACCCAAAATTGTTCCTATTTAAAGGAAATATAAGGACAAAATGGAGCAGAGACTGAAGGAAAGGCTATCCAGAGACTAACCCAACTTGGCTCATGCACCAAACCCCAACACTATTACTGATGCCATGTTGTGCTTGCAGACAGGAGCTGTCCTCTGAGAGGCTTTACCAGCAGCTGACTGAGACAGATGCAGATACTTACAGACAACTATTGTACTGAGGTTGGGAACCCCTATGGGAGAGTTAGGGGAAGGATTGAAGGAGCTGAGGGGGATAGCAACCCCGTAGGAAAACCAACAGTGTCAACTAACCCAGAACCTTCAGAGCTCCCAAGGATTAAGCCACCAACCAAAGAGCATACATGGGCTGGTCTGTGTCCCCCATCCCCTACTACAGATATAGCAGGGGACTGCCTTGTCTTGTCTCAGTGGGAAAGAATGAGCTTAATCCTGTAAAAACTTGATGCCCAAGGGAAGGGAAATGCTAGTGGGATGAGGTAGGAGTGGGTGGGTGGGTCGGGGAGTACCCTCTCAGAAGCAAAGAGGAGGGGGTATTGGGTGAGGAACTCGTGGAGGGGGGACCAGAAAGGGGGACAACATTTGGAATGTAAATAAATAAAATAATTAATAAAATAAAAAATACTTTAAAAACACTGTAAAACAAACATCAAATAAAGGCATTTGAAACACAAAGTCTGAAAGAACTCATTGCTAGTAGAGCTGTTCTAGGAGTAATATTGAAAGACTTCTCTGAGGCAAAAAAATGTAATCCTTTGTGATTTGAAATATGGGTTCATAAGATGGAATAAAGAGCAAAGGAAATGGTGACCACATGAGGAACTGGGTGATGTTATTTAAATTTCTTTACAAGACAGTTAACTAAACACAAAGAATAACAGAGGAGCTTATAACATAATTAACATACATGAAAACAACAGCCAAAATGTTGAGGTTAGGGGAGAAATGGAAGTATATTATAAAGCCCTTTTAATATGTTTGAGATAGTGTAATCTTACATGAAGACAGACTGTAATGAGATAATAATGTCACTATTCATCCTGAAGCAACTGCTAATAAGCTATCAATAGGTAAAAAATGGAATCTTTTTTGAAATTATAAATTAAAAGGAGGTAAGAAAAGAAAGAAAGAAAACTCAGAATTGACAAGTAGAAAACAAAGGTGAAGATGAAATCCTAGCAACATTAATTATTAGACAACATATAAGAGTGCTGAATATGTCATAAAAAGCAGGCATTTTTCAGATGGAGTTAGAAAGCAATTATATCTGTATATTTTCTATAATGAGGCAACAAGTATAAAATTAAAATAGTGAAAATGTGCTAACACTAATCAAAATAAAGATGAAGTAGCTATATTAAAGTTAGACAAAGTACATTTATGAACAAAACAATACCAGAGATAATTAAGGCCATTTCACAATCATTTAGAAGTGAATTTAGAGAAACTTACTGTCTTAACATCTTTTCATTTAATTATAAGATTAAAAATACATGAATTTTAAAAGATCACATAATGTGTGTACATACATAATGTACTATAACACTGTATAACTAATAGAACACATTCTTCTCAAATGCAAGTGAAATATTTTCCAAAATAGACCTTATTTGCACTATAAAACAAACCTCAGTTAATTTTAAAGAATGGAAGTCATAACAAGTATATTCTCTAAATCCCAATGGTATTTCCTTGAAAATCAATAATAAACAGATCTCTGGAAAAACCCTATAATTTTAGTAACTGAGTAATATTCATCTAGATAACTCATGGTTCAAAGAAGCAATCAAAAGAGACATCAGAATGTATTATTTTTAAAAAATAAAACTGAATATATTATGCACATTAAAAATACATGCCAATTACTAAGAAGAGAGGTTTCAAATCAATGACCTTAGTTTCTGTCTTGGATAACTAAAGAAAGAGAACAAGTTAAATGTAAATTAAGCAGAAGAAAATTTTGTTAATCATTTTATTCATTTATATTTCAAATGATATCACTCTTCCCGGTTACCCCTCCAAAAACACCCCCATCCCATCCTTCCTGTCTCTCATCACCTTTGCCTATATAAGGGTGCTCCTCCACCCACTTACTCACTCCCATCTAAATAACAATGAGGGAAAAAAATCAATGAAATAGAAATATTAACACAGGAAAATAAAATGCAGCTATTTTAATATATCAATAGAATAATAAAACTCTACCCATTATTACTCAGGAAAAGAAGAGAAGATACAAATTAACAACATCTGAAATGAAAGAGTAGACACTCTAGGAAGCTTATACATTATAAAAGCATAAGGGACATTATAAATAATTTTAGAGATTTATTTTTATTTTATTACACAAGAATTTGCCTTGCGTGTATGTTTGTGCATCAATGTCTGTGCAGTGCCTGTGGAAGTTAGCAACAGGCATCATCTTCTCTGGAAGTGAGTTAGAAACCATTGTGAGCTGCCATGTGAGTGCTAGGAACCAAATCCAGGTCCTATGCAAATACCTCTAAGGCTTCATGCCAGCCAGAAATAGTTTTATTACATTATTTTCAGCATCTTGAAGTTGAAAGTAAAAAATTAAATTTTATTTGATGAAATTAACAAATTGTTTGGGAGATACACTCAAGAAAAAATAGGTAGTGAAAATTGACTTGTCTCTCTGAAGAAATTAAATTTGTAGCAAAAAAACCCTTCCCACATGAAAGACTCTAGGCACAGATAATTTTACTGGTGAATTCTACCAACACTGTCACAACATAATTCCAATTCTATACAAATATTTAATAAATTTCCAAACAATGCAATACTTATTAATCCTTCCTATGAGGGATGGTACCACAGCTATGCAAACATTGTAAAAGACAAATGTGAACAAAATTTTTCAATTACATAGACATTTAAAAAAGAGCAAAATTTGAACAAAGCCTATTCAACAAAATGTACATACTGATAGTCTTGTTTTGAAAGAAATGAAAAGTTGTTTTAACATACTTTTACTTGTTTTATGTTTTCGAAACAAGGTCCTTCTGTGTAGCTTTGGTTGTCCTAGAACTCACTATGTAGAGCAGACTTGCCTTGAACTCATAGAGATCTACCTGTCACTGTCTCCTGAATGCTGAGATTAAAGGTGTGTGCCACAGCATCTGTCCAACAATTTTTTAAAAAATACCAGAGAACATATTCACCATGTGAAAAAAAAAAAAAAACTATAATGGAAAAAGGTTATCTAAATAGGACTAAATGAGCATTTACAAAATTTAACATAATTTCAGAATTAAAAGAAGAAAGGCTCACACACAAAGAATAAAAGTTCCTTAATAAAATGAGAGGGGTTTTATTTTATTTTATTTTTTTAATTTACGTATTTTATTTTGATACTTTATTTACATTTCCAATGTTTCCCCTTTTCTAGGTCTCCTCTTTGGAAACCCCCTATCCCCTCCCCCTCCCCGCCTCTATGAGGGAATTCCAACTCCCACCCACCCACCCACCCATTCCCATATTCCCACCTTGACATTTCCCTTTACTGGGGCCTCTAACACCCTCAGGCCCAAGGGCCTCTCCCCTCCCTGAAGGCCAACAAGGCCCTTCTCTGCCACATATGTGGTCCGAACCATGGGTCCCTCAATCTGTATTCTTTGGTTGGTGGTCCAACCTCCAGGACGACTTGGGGGGGGGAGCTCAGGCCCACTAACACTGTTGCTCCCTCCATGGGGCTGCAAACTCCCTCAGCTCCTTCAATCCTTTCTCCAACTCCTCCATCTGGGACCTCACTCTCAATCCAGTGGTTACTGTAAAGTGAAACTTGGGCATTCTGAACTTTTGGGCTAATATCCACTTATCAGTGAGTACATACCATGTTCATTCTTTGTTACTGAGTTACCTCACTCAGGATGATATTTTCAAGTTCCATCCATTTGCATGCAAATTTCATTAAGTCATTGTTTTTAATAGCTAAGTAGTACTCCATTGAGTAGATGTACCACATTTTCTGTATCCATTCCTCAGTGTGATTGTGGTATCAGTGTGATTGTGGCCTCATAGAAGGAATTGGGTAGTCTTCCTTCTGTTTCTATTTTGTGGAATAGATTGAAGAGTATTGGTATTAGGTCTTCTTTGAAGGTCTGATAGAATTCTGCAGTGAACCCATCTGGTCCTGGGCTTTCTTTCATTGGGAGACTTTTAATGACTGCTTCTATTTCTTTAGGCATTATGGGAATGTTTAGATGATTTATCTGATCCTGACTTAACTTTGGTATTTGATAACTGTCTAGAAAATTGTCCATTTCAACCAGATTTTGCAGTTTTGTTGAGTATAGGCTTTTGTAGTAGGATCTGATGATTTTTGAATTTCCTCAGAATCTTTTGTTATGTCTCCCTTTTCATTTCTAATTTTGTTAATTTGGATCCTGTCTCTGTGCCCTCTGGTTAGTCTGGCTAGGGGTTTATCTATCTTATTGATTTTCTCAAAGAACCAACTCCTGGTATTGTTGATTCTTTGTATAGTTCTTTTTGTTTCTACTTGGTTGATTTCAGCCCTGAGTTTGATTATTTCCTGCCTTCAACTCCTCTTGAGTGCATTAGCTTCTTTTTGTTTTAGGGCTTTCAGGTGTGTTGTTAAGCTGCTAGTACGTGCTCTCTCCAGTTTCTTTTTGGAGGCACTCAAAGCTATGAGTTTTCCTCTTAACACTGCTTTCAATGTGTCCCATAAGTTTGGGTATGTTGTACTTTCATTTTCATTAAATTCTAGGAAGTCTTTAATTTCTTTCTTTATTTCTTCCTTCACCAAGTTGTCACTAAGTAGAGCATTGATCAGCTTCCATGTGTATGTGGGCTTTCTGTTGTTATTGTTGCCATTGAAGACCAGCCTTAAACCATAGTTATCTGATAGGAGGCATGAGATTATTTCAATCTTCTT
>CM052722.1:1903982-1919569 GCA_028551405.1 Uromys caudimaculatus
TGATTTCTTTATTGTTTCTATTTCTACTTTTAGCTCCTGGATAGTTTTGTTCATTTCCTTTGTCTGTTTGATTGTGTTTTCCTGTAACTCTTTAATGGATTTCTGTGTTTCCTCTTTAAGGGCTTCTAGTTCTTTACCTCTGTTCTCTTGTGTTTATTTAAGGGTGTTAATTTCTTTCTTAAAGTCTTCTATCATCATCATGAGAACTGATTTTAAATCTGAGTCTTGCTTTTCTGGTGTGTTGGGGAATCCAGGACTGGCTATGTTGGAAGAGCTGGGTTCTGATGTTGCCAAGTAGCCTTGGTTTCTGTTCCTTAGGTTCTTGCCCTTGCCTTTTGCCATCTTGTTAACTCTGATGTTAAGTGATCTTACTATGTCTGACTATGGCTTGTCCCTCCTGCAGGCCTCTGTATCAATATTCCTTGAAGACCAGCTCTTTCTGAGAGGTGTTTGGGTTTGGAGTACTGTGGCACAGGGTCAGCTCTGGAGTGCAGACTGAAACCAGAAGGATCTTGTCCCCAGCTGTCTTTTGGTTCCTATGTCATGATGACTCTGCAAGGGTCCCTCTTGATCCAATGAGTTTGAACGGAAGTGGTGGTTTTGTCTATGCTCAAAGGTGTGTCAGCACTCCTGGGATACCAGCTCTCTCTTGGAGCCCTTTGGCCCAGGCTGAGGTCTCTAGGTCCAGGTGAGCAGTGGTGCTTTTCTTATCCCCACTCACGGCTTTTCCACCCTCCTGGGAGGGTGACTTTCTCCTTGCACTGCTTGTCTATGTAACCCTGGTTGCCCAGGCACAGGTCTCCTGCCACAGATAGAAACCAGAAGGTTCCCATCCCTTACTTTTCCTCCTCAGTCAATGTGTCCTGAGGGCCTGGGAGAGTAATTTTCTCTCGGTGCTGCTTGGCTGTGGGACCCTAGTGGCCCAGGCAGAGGTCTCCTGCCACAGATGGGAACCAGAGGTTTCCTATGCCCTCCTACCTCAGTCCCTGTGTCCCACAGGTTCAGGTCGGTTCTTGATGAGCAGTAGTGCTCGCCTTGGCCCCACTCCTGGCTTTTCCAAGCTCCTGGGAGGGTAGCTTCCCCCTGGTGCTAATCAGCTATGGAGCCCTGTGGCCCAAGCTGAGGTCCCCAGCCACAGATGGAGACTGGAAGTTTCCTATCCCTCAGTCTCTGTGGCCCGCAGTTTCAGGGCAGAGTCCAGTGAGCAGTGGTGCTCGGTTTTGTCCCCACTAGCGGCTTTTCCAGGTTCCTGGGAGAGTAACTTTCTCCCAGTGCTGCTTGGCTATGGAACTCTCTTGGCCCGGGCAGAGGTCTCCTGCCACAGATGGGAACCAGAGGGTTCCTATTCCCGCCTACCTCAGTCCCTGTGTCCCGCAGGTTCGGGGTGGTTCCTGGTGAGCAGTAGAGCTTGTGTTGGCCCCATTCCCGGCTTTTCCAAGCTCCTGGGAGGGTAGCTTTCTCCCAGCACTAATTGGCTATGGAGTCCTGTGGCCCAAGCTGAGGTCCCCAGCCACCGAGAGAGGTTTTAAAAATCATGCAGATTTTTATGCCTATTTGCATGAGAGGGGGGGCATTGTTAGGTGTTCTGTGACTGTTCATGGCAGCACTGTCAACCCAGATGGAAAAAACTTAAAGTATGCCTTATAGGTATTTTAGGTAGATAACTAATAGTATGGTTCCTTAGGCACTGTTATTTTATCCTCCCTCCCCCTTTTATACTTATTGTCCCCCTTCCTTCCTAATTGCAGTGTCATTCCACTGACACTGGGTATGAACAGTCCTCTTTTGAATTGTTGGCCAGAGTTGTCCAAGAGACTGCCAAGGCATGCCCTTAGTTATTTCCAGAGGTGGAAGGTAAATGCGTATTGCTAAAAACACCATGTGCTTCAGACAGGATCCAGAAGCCCTTGCTTGAGCTGTAACAGACTTGAAGGCTTCTTCCCTGAGGAGCAGCTTTCATGGTAGCAGATGGTGCCATGGAAGCTTCCAATAGATGGAAGCAACCAACAGTCCAAGTCAGCTATAACATCTATGCACCACAACAATGACCACCATGGCACCATAATAACTAAAGATACAGTAGTGGTATGCAAATCTTGGTGATAACTAAGAGCTCTCTATTTGGACATAAGACCCTAGGACCTGTTCAACAAGAGAGAAATCATGCCTGGTACTGAATATTTACTAACTATCCAGAGCTAGTAAAGTTGTGGATCTTGGAGGAGAATCTACAATTGCCACTCTAGTAAACCAACATAATCCCTAACTACATTCTAAATATTTGTTCTTGTATCCATAGTTAAGTGTAGTCTTCACCCCTCATCAAGGAAACTTTTCTTTGTAGTAGACAGAGACCACTACAGAAAATCACAACCAAAGAACACTGAGAGTAGGAGAAATCTTCCCCAGGGAAAAGCACAACAATTGGTTATTCAATACCAAGTGTTGAGCCCTGAAAACATACATATAAGTAACATTATATAGTCTGAGCACTTTGTACATAGGTATTTAGGAATATGTGTATGTTGTGATATATATATATATATATTTGTGTGTGTATGTACGTGTACATAACAACATACATGTATATAACAACATACATATGAATGAAAAAAGAGGACATGAGTTCAAAAGAAAGTAAGGAAGAGTATATGAGAGGACTTGCAGGGAGAAAGGGGAAGGGAAATGATGTTATTATGATCTCAAAAAATTTAAATGTGTCACTAGCATATGACACAAAAATCAAGTGCATTTCCTCTAAAACTAAGAAAAAGACAATGATTTCTACTTATATTACCTCTTTAAAGATGTATTCAATTTAGGAGTGTTTGCCTGCATGTATATAAGTGCAGGCAAAGTCCTTATGGAGATGAAAAGAGGGCATCAGATTTACTGGAAGTGGAGCTACACTCAGTTATAAGATACCATGTGAGTGTTGAGAACTGAACTCAGAGAAACAAATACTCTGAACTGCTTAGCCATTTCTCCAGCCTCTACACACATCACTTTTAGTCAGCTATGTAATAGATGTTCTACCCAAAGCTTAATAAAAATTATATTTAAAAAAACAGAAGCTTTCAAATTGTACAGGAAGAGGGAAAAGTACCTTTGTTTGTAACCTGACAAAATATGTAGAAAATGCAAGGGAATCTACAAAACTTCCACTAGAACTGTAAGTAAATTTATGAGAACTGTGCAGAAAGAAATATATATACAAAGTAAATAGTATTTTGATATATAGCACTACAAATTAAAATTAAAAGGCCATTTATAAAGAATTGGAGAGAGATGGCTCAGTGCTTTAGAGGTCTTAAAGAAGACCTGGATTTGATTACCAGCATACACATGGTGGCTAAAAACCATGCATAACTACAGTTTCAGGGGATCTGATGCAATATTTTGATCTATTTACGCTCCAATCACATATATGTTGCATAGATACACATGCAGGAAAAATGCTCATAAACATAAAATAATAAATCTTCTAAAATGTAATTGGTAAGAGTATAAAATATTAAATATATAGAAAAATACCATATATAAGATGTGAAAGACCTAAATATCAAGATGTCAATTTTCCCTTTATTGAAGTATATATTCAGTGAAAATTCATTGTAAATTTTTGCAATGTTTTTGTGAAAATTTACAGATTAATTCTAAAATTCATATGGATCTACAAGGAAGCTAAAGAATTGAAAAGAAGTTTTTAGAAGGGCCAAAAACTTGAAGTATTTAAGCTATTTTACTCTCAAACTTAGTATAAAGCTACAGGAATCAACAGAGTATGATATTTATATAACGTTACATCTGTTGTGAGTAATTTTAAAAATGCACTCTTGCTCTGGCTAGGCCTTGGGACTAGCAGCCGCCCTCTTGCTGTCTAGTCACCCCCCACGGCTAGCTAACACTTTACCAAGAGCCCAGCTATGCTCCAAGAACAGCTGCCACCTGTATTCCCAGGAGCACTGCTTGTTCCTCCTTGCTCAGTGCTCCTTTTAGCCCCAAAGAAGTAAATACACTAGAGACTTTTATATTTTAAAACTGACCAGATAACTCAAAGGCTGGGTGAAGAGTATCCTGTCCCATCCTCCTTAGGTTCTGCAGCCGCCTGCGGAGGCTACAAACTATTGATGTCCCAGAGACCTACATGTCTGCAGCTTCCTATACACTCTATAGCCTAGTCTGAAAAAACACAATCCTCTCTCCTTCTTCTCTTCCTGTCCAGCCTGAAATCCTGCCTCATCTTTCACCCAGTGATTAGCGTCTGCTGTCTTTATTGACCCAATCAAGAGACAATTAGGGACTCCCTACCTACAAACACCTATAGAAATAGAATGGAGTTCAGATACAGACTCACAAATACATGATTAATTAATTTTTTAAATGAAAAGAAGTGATTTACTGGATAAAGTAAAATATTTTAAAGAAATCGTGCTATTCACATACTTAAAAAAAGAACCTTGATATATGTCATAATATGTGCAAAAATAAAGAAAATTAATCATAGGCCCAAATATAAAATTATAACATTTCTAGAGTGTAGTTTTAGGAGGAAGACTTAATGACATTGGATTAGGTAAAGATTTCTTGCTATACCACTGAAAGAATGCTTGTATGTGTGTTTGTATGTGTGTATGAATCATTATGTGTAGTGACAAAGTTACATATTTTGCTCTTCTTAAGGCTATATTAGAGAGTATGAAAATACAAAATGTATACTTAGAGAAAATTACAATAATGATGCCATATGTATTTGCATATGTGCACACACTCTAGACTTTGTAAGGAACTCTCAATGCTCAGCAGTCGAAAAATATCAAGAAAAATGTACAAAAGATTTTAACACACTTCAAGAAGATATTCAGAGAGCAAACAAGTACATAAAAAGTTATATAGCATAATTACTCATGAAAATATAAACTGGAACCACATGAGATGACATAGCATAGCTGTGGAAATGAATAACATTAAAAAGACTATCCCATAACAAATAGAGATTGGTGTGGGTGGATCTTCCATCCATGGTAATAGAAATATAAAACCACTTTGGGAAAGATGCATTCTCATCATTAAAAGGTTAATCAAGAGCCAACACCATGTTGAATATTTTTCAGATCTATTTACATATTCAGTTAAAAGGTCACCTTAAACTAAGAAATTCAGTAACTCTCAGCAGAAATGAAACTGAACTCACAGCAACTGTATCACAATATCTGACAGTTATTTGAGAGAATGTATGACATTCTCCAGGAACTTCAGAGTCCAGGCTTATCTTAAAGTGGAGTTTTGATTCTTTGTTTAATCCCTAAGAAAGGAGACAGGAGTTCACATGCTTAGCAATAGTGACAGGAAGAAAACAAAAAAGTAAGAAATATTTTATTTCCTATGATAGGTAGGCCAAAGATTGTCCAAATCCAGAATATTTTATAGCAGCCTCTCAATCTACCCTTTCAAATATTTATATTTATGTGAAATCATTTTGGCACAGAATTTATTATTATGTCAATTTACAAGAATCAACTGAAGTTTTTAATGAGTTTACTCAGTGGTGGCATCGGCAGACATACAAACACATACACAGTCTCTATTAGCAAAGTATCCCTAGATATATTTTGAAATATAAGACTCAGTTAAATGGAGCTGCTGTAGAGTGTGAAAATATTAAACATGTAAAACTATTAATATTAATAACAATATAATAAATTAGATATTATACACTAAAAGCAAATTGTATGAAAGAAATTTGGGGAAAAAGAAAAGAAGATGTATTCATGTCATCCAAGCAGCTTCCTACAGAAGATATTTGGGGGTGGTACAAGTCACCTGATACCTTACAGCATTCTTCAAGATGACTAGCAAAGAACAACATTTGTTGGCTCCATCTCTAGCTAGAAGTGATATCAGCGAGGTAATGCAAGCTCCTTGGAAAGCTACTGCCCAGGCAAAGCCTTCTGTAACCCCAAAGCCGTTCTTATACCTGGCATATAAGGAGATCAAGTAGCCCTCCCTTGAAGCCTGAGCCCTAATATATCCCAGCATGCCTTGTCCAAGCTGCTCATTCTATGGGACAATGAGAAAGTGAAAGACTGTATCAACCTGAAGGACCCAGCATGCATCATGCTGATTCCTACAAGGTTTGCTGAGTCTCTCACCTAAGAAATTATGTCTACTGTATTCATTTTCCCAGCACTGATTATGTGTTTGTTAAAAGAGCAACGCAAGAGTCATTTAAAGGCAGAATGACCTCCTGTTCTCCCTAGAAATCAAATTAGCATGAACATGTGGCATAAAAGACCTACAAATATGATTGAATAACATTGATTGCCAGCATGCTGAAAAAAACTTCTAACTTGCTCAGATTTCCAGTAGCAGCTTCACCCTTCTAACCCAACTCCTTCCCAGCTCTGATTTCTTTATTAGACTTATAAAAAAATAAAGCAATTTAAATATGGAAGGATGTATTTTCCCTCCCCCCAGTCCATTTGTGTATCCACTGGCCTGCTTGGGGACTGGAAATGAAAGAGGAAATGTTGTAGCAATCAGTGTATGGTGATGAAATGCTAACTTAAAAATCACCGATGCTCTGGACTTGAAAATGTTCCTGTCCTTAAGAATTGCCCTCACAGCATCCTATTAAGACATCTTAAAAATGAGAATGGCATCCAAAAGAAAAGTGAGCACCTTTTTAGTGCAGTTCTCTCATCTATGTAAAGAATGCTGGGATTTACAAAGAAGGACCGGCTGTTCTCTGGCCTATGCATAGCACACTAATTTTAAAAATAGCTCCTTTAGGCTTCACCTTCAAGGGAAAAATATGGACAGGCCATAGGCTTTCTCTATCACATTAAGACACTTTTGTGTTTGTAAGACAATATGAGTTTGCAAGAAAAAGGATAATAGATGTTTTGGCCATTGTTACTGTATAATACCAAGCAGAGTAAATGGGGTCTATGGCCTAAGTCACACATAGAGGGAAGGGGAACAGAAGATGAATAAACATTCAGGTGCTAGGAAAGACAACTTTCTAAAGGTCTTTTACCTGATCCTTAACCTTGTGTCTTACCTGTTCCACCTGCCTTTCTCCTTCTCACATTGCCTCCCAGTATATCTGCATTTACTACATGGTACATGTATGCAAATACTATTTCTTCCTGCCCCAACACAGCTTTAGCATTCTGATCATATCAACCTAAGAGGGCACAGTACTAGAGCCCCCAATTTTTAAGAAAAGGTAGTTAGTAACAATTTCCCTCACAGTCTCCTAAATACCACTTGATACTGCACTTCCAGCCTTTGCAACAGAGACCAGAGGAGTATAGCTGTTGTGTTTTATAAAAAGATAAGGAGAGAATAAATATGTTTGGTGGATGTGTGGCAAGATGTGGGGGAAAGGGTGCCTCTGCAGGTCCATGCTGAGGCATCCTTTCTCCCTGAGGGACCAGCCATACAACAGTATAGCATAGAATAGAGGTTATTCGTTGCATGGGGTGGGGAGCTGAAAGGGTAGTAGAGACAGAGAAAGGCAGAGTGAGAGAGTAGAGGAGTAGACACTGGCCATGAGCATGTGGAGAGAGGGGGGGAAGGGAATGGGGAGAGAGAGGGAAGGGGCCAGAGGACAGAGCGAGAGAGCAAGAAGGCAAGAGAACAAGAGAGAGACAAGGGGGGCAATCAGCACCTTTTGTAGTGAGTCAGGCATACCTGGCTGTTTGTCAGGTAACTGTGGGGCAGAGCTTAGACAAATGCTAACATTCCCCCATTTTGGTGTAATTAAAAAAGAAAAAGATTAGTAAGAGGTGATGGTGGAGCAGGAATAGGGTCATCATGATCTTTGGCTACTTCCTGCTGATTGGGGGGCAATGTGTCTGTAGGAAACCTAGGAAAATGGGTATGGGGATATTGGTCCACTCTTAGGAGAGGTGGCTGTTTCCTTTCTGTCCAGGGTCTGTGGAACAATCTGTGGATAGATCAGAAGAAACAGGTCCAGTAGAAGCATCTGTGTCTGTGAGAGATTAGAGCACCTGTGATTCGCATCTCTGAAGATGTCCTAAATTGTAGTTAAGTAGCTGGACTTCGCGCGCGCGCGCGCGCGCGCACACACACACACACACACACACACACACACACACACACACACTATAGGTAGAGAATAAAGTTATGTATGTTTGAAAGAAAAGAAAGCTTTTCTTAGGTGTGCTTTTGAAACCCTTAGGTCTTCGTGGTTGGGGGTGAGTCCCAACCCCAGGAACAGGAGAGGAATCCTGCCGTCTGGAATAGGCAGTTAGTGGGAACTTTAGGCTATTGATTAGCAGATGTGCTTATCTGAATGGCATCTATTTGGTCCATGAGAGGGAGATCTGAGTGGGTTTCCTGTAGCTTATAAGTTTACAAAAGAAATAACAACATGAGTTAACAGCATGAACAGTCTTTAAGATGAGCTTATAGAGGATGAAGCATGGAGCAGAAGGAACAAGAAGGACTTTTTCCTTCTGTCTAGGAGACTGAATAGACATAATGAGAAACACTTACGTTTAGTTAAAAGACAATCAAAGAAAACTTAAAATCTGAATTTGTAATTATATAGTTGGATTGTATAGTGGAATGTTTTATTAGAGTTAGGCAAATTTATAAGAACTCTATTGGTTAGTGTTTGGACAATGGCATAGCAGGAAGAGGAAATATGAAGCATTTAGTTGATGAAAACAGTTTAGGTAAGGAAGTAACAAATTACATCTGTGAAAGCTTACATCTGAACTAGTTGTTGGAAACTTAGTTTAGGTAAGGAAGTAACAAGTTACATGTTTGAAAGCTTACATCTGAATTAATTGCTGGAAACTGAGTTTGGGTAAGGGCATAACAGGTTACATCTGTGAAAGCTTATATCTGAACTTGTGTATCATTTATCGTGAAGTCTATAAGAAATCTAACAGTCTCAGCTAGTTAACAATTTTATTAATGAGTAAATATAGTGGTGGATTACCTTAGGGGTAAAGAGCTAGATCTGTTTTTTAGCGTCAAGTTACAGTTACATTATCTGTCAATGTAGTCAGAAATCTGGGGAAGAATAAATTATAATTTAGGAGTCATGTATTAATTAAAAATGACAGAGTTCATCTATAGTCCAAACAGTTCCCAGGTCCCTGTGGTCTCCATGGCAACTTAGGCAGAGACAGTTTGGCTTTCAAGCCCAGAAGACAAAGAGCTTTTTTCCTGTGGAATAGATACGAGTGAAATGAGAAATGACTCACCTTGATTTAGACAATATGAGTCATTTGACTCTTAAGTATCCAGTCTTGACCACAGTGTTTCTCAGTGGTTATCATATATCACAATCCAGGCAGTCTCTTGTAGCTGTGTCTATATCTTTTGAGACCTTGGGGGGTAAGCTGTTAGGCTTTGGAAGATTCTGCTGTCATAAACTTAAATATTGATATACATTAGCAGACTTCTGACAAGATTGAGAGTTGTATCTGTTGGTCATATCTGAATTAGACAGCTTATGTTTGTTAAAGTACTTGTTTGAGAATGTATATAGTAAATAGAACACACTGTATCTTAGTGGCAATAGCAAAAATCATTTACCAAGGCAGAATAGGAACAAAAACCTTAATTGTTAAGTAATTTTGACAGGTTGCATAAGCAGAGAAAAACACAGTTTGCATTAGCAAAGAAACACTTTGCTTAGAGTTGATGTGGTCCAGAAAGGGAAGGAATCAGAGAGCTGACAGCGGTGGCATGAGACAGTGGTGACAGAAAGTATGTCCGGGTAGGTTTAGGCCTGTGACACAAACTGAGTGGGCAGGCACAGAGGCTCTGAGAACAGACCGGGTGCGTGGGCACGTAAAGAGCATGGGAACAAAGTCCTGGACAGAAAGAGAGAAAGACAGGGGCAGATAAGCACTCAGGAAAACAGTATCTTAGCAGAGGCCCTGGCAGGATGCAAGGGGCTGGGCCAAACCTGCTTTTCACATCGCAAACTGGGAGCAGCACAAATGTGCAGAAAGAATGAGGTACGGGGAGGGAAAGTCTATGCTACGGATTACTAGGCAGAGAGTTGTTTAAAATGCCAGTAGATATATTGCTTGTTGGGTACTGTTAATTAGACTGGGATGTCCCAGTAAGTAGGGACAAGGTAGTAAAGACCAACCCGTTGGGTGAGAGTAGAGTTATTAATTACTCCTACCAGTATCCTGAGGATACAATTAATAACCAGAGAGAATGAGAGACAGGCCAGATCACCAGATCGTCATGTGGTGATCTTGGGGCTGAGCTCTGGGCTAGTGTCCTGAGCAATGGTGAGAGAGAGTTTCACCTAGGCCTAGGCTTCTCAGCAGTGAGAAAGGAACTGCCTCAGAGGAGAGAGGAGAATTTCATCCAAGGGGAAATGTCCTAGAATGAGGGTCAGTGAAAAGACTGGATGTCTCCATCCTCAAGGACAGCACAGGTATGGCTCTTAGCTCAAGAACTCTCCCCTGGGACCATGGGGATGTTTACACTGACCAGTGGGGAGAGGGGTGCTTACTAGTTCTCCAAGGTTTGGGCTAGCAAGAGATGGCTCTCCATTGGGTAGCAGGGATGAGGTGAACCTATGGAGTTTCTAAATCTTAGTTAAACAGCACCAAGTGTTGTGTTTTATAAAAAGATAAGGAGAGAAGGAATATGTTTGGTAGATTGTGGTAAGGTGTGGGGAAGGGGTGCCTCCACGGGCCCATGCTGAGGCATCCTTCCCAGAGGGATCAGCCACCTGACTACAATAGAGTTTATTCAGAGCATGGGGAGGGGAGCTGAGAGGGTAGTAGAGACAGAAAGGCAGAGCTAGAGAGTAGAGGAGTAGAGGCTGGCTATTAGCATGTGGAGAGAGGGGGAAGAGAATGGGGAGAGATGGGGAATGGGAGAGAAGACAGAGCAAGAATAAGGAGGCAAGAGAGGAAGGGAGAGAGAGAGGAGGGTCAAGCAGCCCCTTTTACAGTGAGTCAGGCATACCTTGTTCTTGCCAGGGGCAGAGCTTAGACAAAATGCTAACAATAGCCATCTCCAGTAGTTGTGCAATTCTGGAAAGGCACCACAATGGAGTCACTCTGCCTTATTCTATGTTCTTTAGAAATAAAAGAAGGCACAGCCCTTTCTGAAGTGAGGCATGTTTATTCTCTCACATGATTCCTCCAAGTGTGGTGCAGATGAGGTTGAGACAGCAGCACTCAGGAATGAGACAACCAAGGCAGAGAGGAAAAATGACTTACTTACAGAAGGTCACCCAGCTGATAGGCAGCTGACCTGAGCCCTGCCTCCTCAACTCATAGCTGTCCCTGTGCCTCATTGTAGGGTTTTTGGAGTGGGCCATTATACGATGTCATGACATGGTAGATGAACCTGATGTCATCTGCTCTCATAAGCTGAGTGATGTTAGGCCTGGTGAGTACTTGTATGGAAGGAATAAGACATTGACCAGATTCCATGGCTTAAGATCCATGGATTTGGACTGACAAAAGGTCTAACTTACTATGTGGCTATTGGAATGAAAGTAAAAGAGGAACCTGTGATTTTTCATTCCCATGTCATCCTGCCATATCTATAACTACAAGAAAATATCCCTAGACCTATTCTGATGCTTATAAACAAGTTAGCATTTGGCATTGCTAGAAGAAAAAAAATATCTCCAAAGAAAACTTGTGCTATTGTCATTAGTATTTGAGGAAGAAATAGAGTTTCTGATCACTACCATGCAGCATGCTCACAAATTACAGTGGGGTGGAATAAAGTCATACCTGGTAAGCCTTGACAGGGAAGCAAATACAAGGTTCAGACTGTGCTCTACAGTTTCTCTGTGGGATATGACCTACAAATTTCATTATATAAAATGTGAGCATTGTTTTTCCTGCTGTTCTGTAAGTAATTCGCTCTTAGAAAAAATTGTGGGTAAAAATGCCCTGTGTTTTTGAAATTCACAGTCTGCTGGACAATAGTTCTCCAGCATTATGTGCACCACAGTGAGAACAAGCAGTCCTCGGACCTCCACTTTTGTTTATCTCCCCCTCCCCGCAACACCATTCTGTTCTCCCCACCTGTCCTTCCCACTGCTTCCCAGCCCCCAAGGTTGCCTTTGTACTACTCCAGCTGCCTTTGTATAAAATGTTGCACTGTCACTCACAAACAACAACCAGTGTCACAGATGAAATCTCAGCCACCTTGACCTGCTGGGCTCCAACTTAAAAAAACATGCCAATTTTAAAAGCCTTCTTTTTAATCTTCCTACAAGGGAATCAGATGTAAAATTGTATTCTTTATCATGAAAATGTTCCTAGTCTGTGGGAGTCAACAGAGTCATTCTGCTGCCTCCCACAGAGATTGACTAAAGTGAAAATTACCTCAGCAGCAAAGGACCAACTGCCTGGAAACTTCTCACCCACCAAAAGTACTGTCACCTTTTTTGCCTATTTAAAGGGGAGAGGGGGACATTAGTTCTGGAGTTTGTTAAAGAGCATGAGTTGGGCTTACTACCATCATTTAAAAGCAGTGAACTTGCCTCAAATAAAGTACAATGTTTGAAGTGCATGTAATCTATCTAAACAAATGGTTCTCAACTTTCCTTATGCTGCTACCCTTTAATACAGTTCTTCATCCTGATCCCCAACCATAAAATTATTTCACTGCTACTTCATAACTGTAACTTTGCTACTATTATGGATCATGATGTAAATATCTGATATACAGATGGAGACCTCTGTCTGGACCACCAGGAGTCCATAGCCAACGAGCGCCTGAGAAAGCTACACTCCCAGGAGCTTGGAAAAGCCGTGAGTGGGGTTAAGGGGAGCAACACCTCTCACCGAGACCCATCCTGATGCACCAGGATCCAGGGCCTGAGAATCCGGGGGCAGGAAACCTCTGAACCTTCCAGTATCCATCTGTGGGTGGAGACCTCTGACTGGGCCACCAGGGGTCTGTGCCTGGGGACCTCAGCATGGGCCACAGGGCTACAGGAGAGAGCTGGGATCCCAGGAGTGCTGACAAACCTTTGAGCACAGGCAAAACCACCACTTCTGTTCAAACTCACTGGATCAAGAGGGACCCTTGCAGAGCCATCAGGGCATAGGAACCAAGGGACAGCTGGGAACAAGATCCTGCTGATTTCTTTCTGCACCCCAGAGCAGACCCTGTGCCACAGCACTCCAAACCCAAACACCTCTCAGAGAGAGCTGGTCTTCAAGGAGTATTGACACAGAGGCCTACAGGAGTGGCAAGCCACAACCAGACAAAGATCAGCTAACATCAGAATTAACAAGATGGCAAAAGGCAAGGGTAAGAACATAAAGAACAGAAAGCAAGAGTACTTGGCACCATCAGAAACCAGCTCTCCCACCACAGCAAGCCCTGGATACCCCAACACACCAGAAAAGCAAGACTCAGATTTAAAATCATTTCTCATGATGATAGAAGACATGAAGAAAGAAATGAATAACACCCTTGAAGAAATACAAGAGAACAGAGATAAACAACTAGAAACCTTTAAAGAGGAAATACAAAAATCCATTAAAGAATTACAGGAAAACATAATCAAACAGGCAGAATTTCAAGAAAACACAAACAGACAAAGGAAATGCACAAAACTATCCAGGAGCTAAAAATAGAAAGAGAAACAATAAAGAAATCATAAAGGGAGACAACCCTAGAGTTAGAAAACCTAGGAAAGAGATCAGGAACCATTGATATAAGCATCACTGACAGAATACAAGAAATAGAAGAGAGAATCTCAGGAGCAGAAGATACCATAGATAACATCAACAAAACAGTAAAAGAAAATACAAAATGCAAAAAGCTTCTAACCTAAAACATCCATGAAATCCAGGACACAATGAGAAGACAGAACCTAAGGATAATAGGTATAGAAGAGAGTGAAGATTCCCAACTTAAAGGTCCAGCAAATATCTTCAACAAAATTATAGAGGAAAACTTCCCTAACTTAAAGAAAGACATGAACATAAATATACAAGAAGCTTACAGAACTCCAAACAGATTGGATCAGAAAAGAAATTCATCCTGTCACATTATATTGAAAACAGCAAATACATGAAACAAAGAAAGAATATTAAAAACAGTAACGGAAAAAGGTCAAGTAACATATAAAGGAGACCTATCAGAATTACACCTGACTTCTCACAAGAGACTATGAAAGTTAGAAGATCCTGGGCAGAACTCATACAGATCCTAAGAGAACACAACTGCCACCCCAGGCTGCTATACCTAGCAAAACTCTCAATTACCATAGATGTTGAAACCAAAATATTCCATGACAAAACCATATTTACACAATATGTTTCCACAAACCCTGCCCTACAAAGGATAATAAATGGTAAATGTCAACTCAATGAGGGAAACCACACTGTAGAAAACACAAGAAAGTAATCTTTCAACAAACTGAAAAGAAGATAGCCACACAAACCTAAAAGTAACATCGAAAATGACAGGACCAACAGTCACTATTCTTTAATATCTCTTAACATCAATGGACTCAGTTCTCCCCAAAAAAAGACATAGACTGACAAACTGGATCCATAAAGAGGACCCAGAATTTTGCTGCATTCAGGAAACACACCTCCTGGATAAAGACAAACACTACCTCAGAGTAAAGGGCTGGAAAACAAGTTTCCAGGCAAATGGTCCCAAGAAAAAGGCTAGAGTAGCCATTCTAATATCGGATAAAATTGACTTTCACCCAAAAGTCATCCAAAAAGATAAGAAAGGACTCTTCATACTCATCAAAGGAAAAATCGACCAAGAAGAACTCAATTCTAAACATCTATGCTCCAAATGCAAGAGCACCCACATTCATAAAAGGAACCTTACTAAAGCTCAAAGCACACATCTCACCTCACACAATAATAGTAGGAGACTTCAACACCCTACTATCATCAATGGACAGATCTTGGAATCACAAACTAAATAGAGACACAGTGAAACTAACAGAGGCTATGAACCAAATGGATTTAACAGATATCTATAGAACATTTCATCCTAAATCAAAAGAATATACCTTCTTCTCAGAACCTCGTGGTACCTTCTCCAAAACTGACCATATAATCGGTCACAAAACAAACCTCCACAGATACAAGATGATTGAAATAATCCCATGTCTCCTATCAGATCACTATGGTTTAAGGCTGGTCTTCAATGGCAACAATAACAACAGAAAGCCCACAAACACATGGAAGCTGAACAATGCTCTACTCAATGACAACTTGGTCAAGGAATAAATAAAGAAAGAAATTAAAGACTTCCTTGAATTTAATGAAAATGAAAGTACGACATACTCAAACTTATGGGATACATTGAAAGCAGTGTTAAGAGGAAAACTCATAGCTTTGAGTGCCGCCGAAAAGAAACTGGAGAGACTATACACTAGCAGCTTAACAACACACCTGAAAGCCCTAGAACAAAAAGAAGCTAATACACCCAAGAGGAGTAGAAGGCAGGAAATAATCAAACTCAGGGCTGAAATCAACCAAGTAGAAACAAAAAGAACTATACAAAGAATCAACAAAACCAGGAGTTGGTTCTTTGAGAAAATCAACAAGATAGATAAACCCTTAGCC
>CM052722.1:1920069-1936508 GCA_028551405.1 Uromys caudimaculatus
CTATACCTATTATCCTTAGGTTCTGTCTTCTCATTGTGTCCTGGATTTCATGGACATTTCATGTTTTGAGTCAAGAGCTTTTTGCATTTTGTATGTTCTTTTACTGTTGTGTCAATGTTGTCAATGGTATCTTCTGCTCCTGATATTCTCTCTTCTGTCTCTTGTATTCTGTTGGTGATGCTTGCATCTATGACTCCTGATCTCTTTCCTAGGTTTTCTAACTCCATGGTTGTCTCTTTTTGTGATTTCTTTATTGTTTCTATTTCTATTTTTAGCTCCTGGATAGTTTTGTTCATTTCCTTTGTGTGTTTGTTTGTGTTTTCTTTAATGTATTTGTGTTTCCTCTTTAAGGGCTTCTAGTTCTTTACCTCTGTTCTCTTGTTTTTCTTTAAGGGTGTTAATTTCTTTCTTAAAGTTTTCTATCATCATCATGAGAACTGATTTTAAATCTGAGTCTTGCTTTTCTGGCGTATTGGGGAATCCAGGGCTTGCTGTGTTGGGAGAGCTGGGTTCTGATGATGCCAAGTAGCCTTGGTTTCTGTTCCTTAGGTTCTTGCCCTTGCCTTTTGCCATCTTGTTAACTCTGATGTTAGCTGATCTTGCTCCGTCTGGCTATGGTTTTTCCTTCCTGCTGGCCTTTGTATCAATACTCCTTGAAGACCAGATCTCTCTGAGAGGTGTTTTTTCCAAGCTTCTGGGAGAGTAACTTTCTTCCGGTGCTGCTTGGCTATGGAACCCTGGTGGCCCAGGCAGAGGTCTCCTGCAGCCGATGCGATCCAGGTGGTTCCTATGCCTGCCTACCTCAGTCCCTGTGTCTCGCAGGTTCGGGGTGCTTCCTGGTGAGCTGTGGAGCTTGTCTTGGCCCCACTCCTGACTTTTCCAAACTCCTGGGAGGGTAGCTTTCTCCCAGCGCTAATTGGCTCTGGAGCCCTGTGGCCCAAGCTGAGGTCCCCAGCTGCCGATGGAGACCGGTCATCACTCTCTTAACTAATAGTTTTCTCTGTTCTAATGTCTAACACAGTAAATATAAATAGATATGATTACCATAAACAAAAACTCTGTGAGGTAAATGTTTTATCAGATTAACAGATCTTGATGAAGTACTTTGAGAACTACTGCTATAAAAATGGAGTCACTTTTCTCTTATGATTGGTCACATGTAGTATATTTATAGTTCTCAATCTACACATTCAGCACCCATCTTCATGATGTTCAATCAGTGAGTTTCCACTATATTCCAACCACTGCATATATAGCAGTAAGAGATTAGTGAGGAAGGAAGATGGGAGGAAAGGAGGGAGGGACAAAGGTGTAAAAGACATTGAGATCTTTATTCTCACAGATAAGCACTTGGACACTGGATTGTTAACCTCATAGGGTTGTTCCTTCAAAGGAAGAGATTCATAACCTGTTATACCCTGAGAAGGCTGGGAGCAGATGTGGTTAAGAGCCTGATGGCCTTTGTGCTGTATGGCCAGAGATCACATCACCGGATCCTCCGCCAGACCCTTATCATGAGCTCAGCCAATCTATAGAAGCCATCTTTATGGAAGGAATCATATGTACTTTACAAAAAGTTTTGATGTGGTCATGTCTGATCTTAATTCAGTTTAATTTGTTCCTCAGGGAGATTTATATTTTGTTTATTGTGTACATGATATTGAGTTAATTATCACCTAGAAAGTTTTCATCAAGATTATTGTATATAAATGTGCCTAAAAATAAAGTACTATCCATGGTCAGACTTCTGAAGTTTGAACCAGCATGGCTACTTAGTCATTTTGAATTGAATTGCCTCCTTGCCAGCCAGGGCTTGTTACTCTGCTGGCCTTGGTGGTCACAGGGACCCCCACAGAAAGGGAAGGAAACAGAAATATAGATAAAGGAACAAGGAGCTAAGAACTCAGAGTCAAATTATGCATTCACTCATTCATAAATACAGTTCCCCTCTGTGAAGCAAACTTTGGCTCTTGTTTGTAGTTGTGTTTTTCCTCTTGATTCCCAAACCAACATTCTGTATGTACACAAATGTACCCACTTGAGCATGCATGATCAGAGTTTTATTGTCAAAACTAAAGATACCCCACTGAGGTCAGTGATTCTTTTATATACTATTTCATAAGCACGTCCAGTTCATTTTAGTTGGCATGTCACCTTCAATTTGGCATCCTAAACTTGATTGCTAATGTGAGGGGTTCAAATAAGGCACCTCGGCCACTGAGTAAGTATTTGTCAAGCATGTCTTATGATCCCTGTGAAAGCCACTATAAAATAAACAAGTTAGACCCAAATCCTGATCCTAACAAGTACCTATATGATGATTCAGACACATAAGCCATTGACTGTGATGTGCAGAATAAATATCAAGCTAGAGGAGCACACATGAGCAAACTATCTTTTATTCTTATCCTTGTGAGAACAGTAGAGGATAAAGATAATGATTTAAGAACACAATAGAAAAAAAGTGATATTTAAATTGATATTTGAAAAGTGAGCAGGTATTTTCTGAAAGGGTGAGAGAGAAGAAACAACTAATTAGATCTACCTTTGAAATGGCTTGTTATATTCATATACTAGGAGAATTGTGTAGGTGGACTGGTTGATGAAGTCAAGGATGGCCTTCGTAGCATTTCCATAAATGAAAGCAATTGTATTCCCTTCAGGTTTTTTGTTTGTTTGTTTGTTTTATTATTCTGTTATAGCTAGTCAATGGCTGGATGAAACCCAGGTGACCTTGACAGATAAGGATTTACTCTCTATATGATGTTCTTTAGGGACCCTCTTTTGCAGATACATTTCAAATATAATTTTCACTTATGGAAATCTATGTAATCTGATTTTTCTTTAGCCCATTCTGTTTCCTGTTAGTGGAACAAGTTATTGAAAGGAATGTTTATCAAAATCAAAGAATACATAAAAATTAAGAAGGTAAGAGTTAATACCCAAAATATATAAAGAACTAAAGAAGTTAACCTCCAAATAACCAAATAACCCAATTTTTAAAATGAGATACAGAGATAAACAAAGAACTCTCAACAGAGGAATCTTTAATGGCCAAAAAACACTTAAAGAAATGTTCAACATCCTTAGTGATCTGAGAAATGCAAATCAAAATGATTCTGAGATTCTAACTTATACCTATCAGAATGGCTAAGATCAAAACCTCAAGTGACAGCACATGCTGGTGAGAATGTGAAGAAAGAGACACACTCTTCCACTGGTGGTGGGATTGCAAACTGGTACAACTACTCTAGAAATCAATCTGGCAGTTCCTCAGAATTGGAAATAGTTCTACCTGAAGACCCAGCTATACCACTCCTGAGCATATACTCAAAAGATGCTCTGCCATACCACAAGAACACATACTCCACTATGCTCATAGCAGCCTTATTCATAATAACCAGAAGTTGGAAACAACCCAGATATCCCTCAATGGAAGAATGTAGTTATTTTACACAATGGAATACTATTCAGCCATTAAAAATGAAGACATCATGAATTTGCAGGCAAATGGATGGAACTAGAAAATATAATCCTGAGTGAAGTAACCCAAACCCAAAAGGACATTCATGGTATGTACTCACTGATAAGTGGATAGTAGCGAAAATGCAAAGAATACCAGGATACAACCCATAGACTGTAAGAAATTTAACAAGAAAGAAGGTCCAAGTAAGGATGCTTCAATCTCACCTAGAAGGGGGAACAAAATAGGCATAGGAGGCAGAAGGAAGGAGGGACCTGGATGGAAGAGGGAAGGAGGAGGGGAAAGGGGGAGCAGGATTGGGAATGGGGGGAAAGGAGTGAAGCTAGGAGAATGAATGGAAATATGCAGCTTCTGAAGTTGGGGGTGGAGGAACCATCTAGAAAGTCCTAGAGACCTAGAACGTGAGTCATAATGAAGTCAGGATTGTGAAAGATCGCCTTTATTCAAGGGGCCCAGGTCACTTCCCTTGTGCCCTAAGTTGTTAGGCCTTGAAATACACAGCTACAGAGCAGCTTGAGGCAATTTTTCTCAAAAAAGGCACCACAGAGCATGAGGAAATGCTGCACTTCAAATTAGAGACCCTCAAAACTGGACAAGAAAAGACATTTTCTCATGTTTATACCTGCACTGAGGACTCAGACAAAGATAGTAGCCTTTATGTTGCTAACTCTAATGCTTTACTCAGATGAAGGTAATCTCAGGTTGAATAATTCCAAAGCAAGCCAGGGAAAGTAGTGAACCAAGAGGTATGAGTTCTCAGTGTGTGTGTGTGTGTGTGTGTGTGTGTGTGTGTGTGTGTGTGTGTGTGTGTGTAATAACTTGAGCCCAGGAGTCTATTGTCAGCCTAGGGAACAAAGATAGATCCTATCTGCAAACATTAGAGTTAGAAAAAGTAACAAATCAGGGATAGGATATCCCAAATTCATATGAGAACAGCACAGGAAAGAGGCTACTTAAGAGCAGAGGAGAGGGGGATAGCAGTTTTACCAGAGCAGTTTTACAGAGACAGGTTGCAGAGAGAACAAGCTAGACACAGGTGAAGACAGAATGAGCCAGACAATGAGAAGGAGACAGAAAATTAGAATATATTGCCAAAGTTAGTATGAGTCCAAGCAGAACAATTCAGACTGGGTGAAAGAAGCCAGATTCAATCAGTCAGCTTGGAAGATTAGATTTTATGGAGGCTAGAAGCTTCCAGGCCTAGGCCTAGGGATAGTTAGAACAGAGAAAGAAATGCTCTAGGCTCAACCCAAGCCATGTATCTGCACAGCTTGAGGACAACTCTCATCTCTTCATCCGAGGAAGTAAAGTGACATTTACAGGCTGCCCAGAAAACTAGTTAGCGTGGACTGATCACACCTTCCCTTTGTCTTATAGCATGAGATTTATCGGCCTCCAAATTGATTAAATACACTTGGAATGAAGCACAATGAGTGTAACAGAAAGCCCAAAATACATAGAAGAATTAAAGCAGGCAGACAAGGTTGCTTGGGAATAAGAAGGGGGAAATATGCTATTTGTGAGTGATATAAGTCTGAAAGTGACATGTACAGAGAAGGAAAAGCACTGCTGATTAGCTTGAGCCTCAAACCTACACTACTCCTTTTGCCTGTCTTGTTGGCATAAAAGGACAAGGTGGCTATGTTACTTTTCTCATAGCTGTGACCAAATTACTAACAGAATCCACTGAGGGAAGTGAAATTTATTTTGATTCACTGGTTAGAGGATACAGCCTATTGTATCAGAAAAGGAGTGGCTCAGTGATGATGGCAAAAATTTGAAGCTTGGATTTCTCACATCATGGCAGAGCAAGAAGAAGAACTTAGGATGAGAGTGGAACAAGCAATATAATCTTCAAAATTAGCAGTCCATGTTTTCCACCTAGGCCCCACCTCCTAGAGCTTCTCCAGCCTCCCAAAACAGCACTATTAGCTAGAGAATAAATGTCAAAACATGAGCAAAAATATTAAAAAATGAGCCTGTAGGAAACATTTTACCTTCGAATCCAATGCTTTGGATGCATTCATCTTAGTTGTGGGAATTAAAGTTGCCTCTTTACCTGGCTTTCCCCCAGGATAGCTATAAACTCCAGGAATGCAGAGCTGGTGTCTTATTCACTAGCTTTAGTGCTTGACAGAATAACGGCAAGCAGAAGCAATAGTGATACTAATTAAATGGATTACTGGTCTAAGCTGCACAATCACAGTGTGCTTTCATTGGAAAAGTATCAGCTGTCAGAGTTTCTTATGATGAAATGCTATAATCTTTTATTCTCTGAGTCATACATAATACCATTTCCTTTTTTGAAAATAATTTTTATATCTGCCAGATAGTTCTTAACAGTTGAAGTTTATAGAATTTTCTTCAGATGAGATGAGTATTGGCTATCACAGCAAGCTTTTTTTCTTCAGTTGAGGTCATATCTTATAGCTTAAGAAATGTTTTTTTTCACACCGTTTATTAGCTCCAAAGGAATTTACAATAATCAGAAGTGTTAGTGACCCTAAACTATGGCACAAGATATTACAAGCAAGACTGTGTTGGGGCTCTCCATGCAAGGTTTATAAAGCCTTTAAATATAAGAATAAATAAAAGGAATATCTGCTCCCACTGTGCACTAAGACATAAAAGTCTCATTTTCTGTGAAATGGAAAAACATAGCTTAGGATTCCACAGAATCATTTGTCATTGGTTCTTAAAGAGATAAGACAGCACAAGGGTTGGGATGCAGATCCTTTGTGGCCGATTCCCTTCAGGGCTGGTAGCCCTAGGTTCTGCTTTGTCAGTGTTCAAAGGTTAGAATCCAGATCCCCAGAAAGAGCTGAAACATGCAGCACAACCTAGCACTCACATTACTTTGCTTTGAGACTAACAATGGAAAGCTACTGTTAAAACTTTCAAACCGTGCCTTGTATAAATTTATTTGGTGTCTGGGGCTATTTTGAAAGTATATTTAAGCATCTGTTACAGTTGTGAAATTACTGATGTAAAACAATTTAGCTTGTTTCATGAGTATAACTTGAAATAATTTACTTCTCATTTCTTTTAAAGCAACACTGTATTTCTTTTTTTAGCTCAGTAGCATTGTGTTTGATCTAAAGTATGCATAGTGGGGTCCAGCTGTTGGAGAAATTTGATCATACCATTTGTTTATATTTCTTTGACAAATTCAGACATAAACTTAAAGGATAAAAGATTAATTTTGTTTATGAGTCAAAGGTTTCAGTTCATCATGGCAGGAAGGGTATGGCAGAACAGTGCAGTTCATATCTTAGAAGACAGGAATCAGATTGGGTCAGTGACAGGAAGGAAAAAGGTCAAAATATAGCCCTCAAAGATGTGCCCTCAATAGCCTACTTCATCTACTAGATTATACCTTGCACAGTTTCTCAGCTCTCAGTGAGCTATAGAAAATAGCTACAGAAAATTTAAACTCATCAGTGAATTGAGCCATTCATTAGGTCAGAATCTGAGGCTACATTTGTGTCTGGAAAACCTTCACAGACAGATTGAGAAGTATGCTTTACCAGTACCCTAGGCATTTCTTAATACAGTTAAATTCAACATCAAGATTAAGCATCATACCACAGTGGCAATTTTGTTACAAAAATAGATGCAAAGATAAACTTAGAACAGTTGCGCTATGCCCATTGTTGCCTATACCCATTGTTGCCCTTTCCCCAAGAAAGAACATCTCAGTGTCAAAAGTATGCGTCTCATCTCAGGATTCTCCTTGGAAGGAAAGGGGAGAGCACTGTAAGTACACAGTTTAATAACTCACTTTTGGCCCAAGATGAGAGATGTTGCCAAAGAAGCTCACTTCTTTCTCAGCCCACCTGGAATGCTGAGGTGATCGGCACACTGAGTGGCTTGAGGAAGTTAAAAACGTGGAAGAGAGGCAAGACTCCCAGAAAATCAGGGTTGTAACTCAACAGATCCTACTAGCAACATCTGAAAGTCAAAACATGAGCTTCTTTTTTATAAAAGTCATTTTATATCAAATGAACCAAAGCCATATATACAGAACATTCCATTCAAAAGCAGCATGCTTCTCAAAAAAATACAAAGCACGTTCTTCAGGAGAAAGCACATGTTAAACTGCAAAATAAGTCTTAACTTACTTAAGAATATTTGAATCATACAAAACATGTTTTCTAGACATGATGGTATGAGACCAGAAATCAATAACAGATGAAAGACTGGAACATTTACAAATATGTGGAAATTAAACAATACAACCAGTGTGCCAAAGAAGTATATTAGAAGAGAAGTCAGGATCTTGATACAAATGAAGATACAAAATAAAACTCCTGAGACAAAGAAAAGAACATATGAACAGGAGGCTTATAGTGATAAAGTAACTACGAGGAAAATAGTTTCAAATAAACAACCTATGATGGCCCTCCCAAGAACACACACACACACACACATACACACACACACACACACACACACAAACAGAAACTAAGTTAAACATTAATATAAGAACAGAAATAGTGAAGATCTAAGACAAAGTAAATGAGTTAGAAACTAGAAAACTGAAAATCAGTAAAACTGAATTGGTATTTTGGAAAGATAAGCTAAATGGACATGCTTTTGGCTAAACTAAAAATAAGACTAAAGATAATCTCAGAAATGAGGAGAAACTATAATTGATACTAGAGAAATACAAATAGATCAAGACAGAATGCTACATGAATAAGTATATACCAACAAAATGGATAACCTCAATCTCCAGAAGCATACCTACCAAATGGGATCATGAAAAGATAGAAAAGGTGACCAGACCAATAGAAAGGAGATTAAGCCAGTGAATAAAAGCCTCCTATAAAAACAACTTCTGGGGTTCTAATGAATGCTACAAAGTTTTAAAAGAATAATAACAACTCTCAAATTCTTCCAAAGTTGAAGAGGAGGGAACACTTTCAAATTTATTTTCCAAGGTGATACCAAAGCCAAAGATACTACAGGAAAAGATGATTGTAAGCCAAAATGCCTAAAGAATATAGATGCAAAATTTCAAGTGAACATGGATAAATCAAAGAACAGTGAACTGAAAGTGCTATTCACTATGATCCAGTGAGATGTTTCCTGGGGATGCAAGGATGGTATAAATAATTCAAATTGAGAAAGGATATAGCATAATAACAGTATGATCGTAACAACTGTATGATCATTGTGGTGGTTTGAATGAGAATAGGCTTATATACTTGAATACTTACTATCCAGTTGTTAGAACTGTTTTGGGAAGGATTAGGAGATGTGACCTTGATGGAGCAGATGTGTCACTGTGGGTGACCTTTGAGGTTTCAAAATTCCATGCCAATCCCAGTTCTCTCACTGCTGTCTGTGGATCATGCTGTAGACCTCTCAGCTATTTCTCTAATACCACACCTGCCTGTGTGCCACCATGCTCCTTACCATGATGATAATGGACTCACCCTCTAAAACTGTAAGTCATCTCCAATTAAATGCTTTCTTTTATAAATTGCCTAGGTTATGGTGTGTCATTACAGCAGTAGAAAAGTAATTAAGACAATCATAATAGATGCAAAAATTTTTAAAAATTATTGTCTTTTCATGGCAAAACTTGTGCCAAATGAATTAGAAAGAAATTACAGCTCTACATAATAACCACCATACACAACAAGACCATAGGTGGCACCATGGCTAATGGTGAAAAGTCAAAAGCTTTCTCTCTAAGGTCAAGAATATAACAAGGCTGTACATGCTTATTGCTTCTGCTCAATACAGTACTACATGGCAGGTCTAGGTAAGAAAAGGAATAGAAGGCACACAAGTTAGATAGTAAGAAGTTAAATGAAGTCTGCAATAAATCTAAGTAAAATATCATGGGTTGAATATGCTTAGCCCAGGGAGTGGCACTATTTGGAGATGTGGTCCTGTTGGAGTAGGTGTGTCACTGTGGGTGTGGGCTTAAGACCCTCACCCTAGCTGCCTGGAAATCAGTCTTCCTGGCTTCCTTCAGATGAAGATGTAGAACTTTCAGCCCTTCCTGCACTGTGCCTGCCTGAATGGTGCTGTGCTTCCACCTTGATGACAATGGACTGAACCTCAGAACCTGTAAGCCAGCCCCAATCAAATGTTGACCTTATAAGACTTGCCTTGGTCATAGTGTCTGTTCACAGAAGTAAAACCCTAATTAAGATATAAATCAACTCTAGTTGGCAAGGTTTCTCAATCAAACACTAATCAGTTGAACTTTTAGACATAAAGAACTATATGAAATAAGAATTAAGGAATCAACTCTAAATTACAACAGCAACAAAAGAGTTAAGTGTCTATGTATGTCTTAGTAATGTTTCTATTCATGCACAAAACATCATGACCAAGAAGCGAGTTGGGGAGAAAAGGGTTTATTCAGCTTACACTTCCACATTGCTGTTTATCACCAGAGAAAGCCAGGACAAGAACTTACACAGGGCAGGAACTTGGAGGCAGGAGCTGATGCAGAGGCCAAGGAGGGGTACTGCTTACTGGCTTGCTTTCCCTGGCTTGCTCAGTTTGCTTTCTTATAGAACCTATGACTACCAGCCCAGGGATGACACCACCCAAAATGGGCCCTCCCACTCTTGATCACTAATTGAGAAAATACTGATGAAAGAATATTAAAAGACAGAAACATAAATAGAAAGTCATTCTTTGCTTATGTGTTGAAATACTTAATATCTTTAAAATAACCATGCAACTAAAAACAATCTGCAGATTCAATGTAACCACTATCAAAATTTTAATGGCATTTTTCAAATAAATAAAAAAGATATCTTAAAATCAATGTAGAATCAAAAGACTCCAAATGGCCAAAGTAATTTCAGGAAAGGAGAACAAAGAAAGAGATATCATACGACCTGATTTTAAATTTTATTACAAGCCTAAATTAATCAAAACAGGAGCATACTGACATCAAAAGCAGAATAAATTAATGGAACAGCAACATACTTATTCATACACATGTACACATGCATGTCATACATGCATGTGCATATATAATAAATCTTTAACAAAGGAGATAAGAAGAAATAGTTCAGAACACATAGTGCCTTCCACACATATGTTAAGGAGACTTTGACTACACATGAAAGAATGGGATTGAACCCCTACATGAAAACCATTTCCATACTGACCAAAGAAACTTTAAACTTCTTAGAAGAAACCACATAAAATTTCTTTTGGCGTGGCCTTATCAATAATTTATTTTTAAAATTTAACATCAAAAGCATAAGAGCAACATAAGAAGTAGAAGAAAATATTTGCAACAGCATATATTTAATAAGGACTTAATATCATGTGTTTATCCACATAGACAGATATCACAACTCAATAACATAAAGTAAATAGCACAATAAAGCTCTGGATAGCAGAAGTACACATGGGGATTCAGCTTTTCCAATCTTATTAACTGTCCTAATCATGATTATCTCTTTTAAGTTCCTCACACAGCAGTACCACAGGATGCAGGTAGCTCTCCGTCTCCAGGGTCTCCAGTGAGAGTCTTCTAGCATTTCTTACTCAGCACAGAAGCATATCATTATAAAGGACATCTACTTTGTTCCAGGAAGGAAACACCACTGGGAGCAGAAGAAGGTAACAGCTCATTATGGAAGGAAGAGATTTTCATATAGCAATGTTGATGCAGGCAGGATCCGTGCTTGGTAAGCCATATTTTAAGATGCAGAAAGTAAAGTGTGCTTGTAGATTGAAAGTCACAAGAACCCAGCTTTTGAGAGATATCTAATGCTACAATGCTCTGGTTTTGGTGAGTCAGACATGAGGAACATATAAGTCAGCCTCCTCTTGACTTCCAGCCCTGGTTAATGACTAGGTGCCTGCTTCCAGGTTGAGACTGACTAAGAACAGAAAGGGACAAACAGGACCTCTAGCTCCTCATGCACCACTGTCTACCACCTCTCAGACCTCCCACATAAGTAATCATAAGTAATCAGGAGCTCACCCTGAATTTGTTGAGTTAACGAGAACTCAAGGTGTTTTTCTCCTGGCCTTACCTTCCACAGGCTTAATGAAAAGAGACCTTGTAAGATCTCTACTATGGGGAGAGAGGCAGATGTATATAGAGAGCAACTGTTTGTTTTTTGTACTAGAAAAGAAAACTATCTAAGCTCTGATAGGGTGCCATAGTACATTAAAAACAATTAACTTTGATCAAATGTATCTAAATTCAAGGTGATTATCTGTCATTTCTAAACTTTGTGTACTTTCTGGTGCAAGCTGTATCTAGTTTGATGGAGCCTAATTTTCACTGAAGGAATTTCTTTGATTAATAATAACTTCTGTCCCATTTTTCCATTGATTTGTGTATTTCTCCTTAGAGTACTGTGTCATCTTGCTAATGAACTTATGTTTGAAATCAGGAAGTTAAGCTCTATAGTACATTCTTTTCCTTTCAAATCATATTAGTTGTTGGGACCTTTGACCCTCCAAGACAGGTTTAAGCAAGAGTTTTACAAAGATGACAGCTCTTTTGTTTTAGTTGTTTCTCATTGATGAACCCAAGTCCTATGACATACAGATTGTTCAGCACCATTTGTTGAAGATATAGTCTTTTGATCTTGACTCTCAGAACTGCCTTAATTTTAGCCTATAGGTTTGGGTACGTTGTATTTTCATTCAATTCTTAAAAGTTTTAAATTTCCTTCTTAATTTCTGTCTTGACTCAGTTATCATTCAGTCATGAATTGTTCAGCCTCCATGAGTTTGTAAACTCTCTGTTATTTCTACTGTTGTTGATATCCAGCTTAAATCTGTGGTGGTCAGATAGGATAAATGGTGTTATTTCAATTTTCTTATATATATTGAGACTTGCTTTTTGTTCTAATATATGCTCAGTTTTGGAAAAAGTCCATAAGCTTCTGAGAAGAATGTATATTCTTTAGTGATTGAGTAAAATGTTCTATAGTTACTATTTGTGAGGGTCAATATGTTAATATAGCTATAGTATTGTTTATTTTATGAATCTTTGTGCTTGGTACAGACTTGTATTGTTATAGCCAAAATATAGCTGAAGGTAAGTACATATTAGGAAGCAAAAAATTTCAAAGCTTGAGTGATAAAGACATTTAATTCATATTGACAGTAAGATGAATCAGATATTCAAATATCTGACAATAATTTCAAAGTAATCATCATACAAATGATTCAATAAGCCACTACAAATTATATTTAAGAAGAAAATAATTAAGAAGATTTCAAAGATATAAGTTATGAAATGAACTTAATAGAAATTAAGAACTAAATTTTATTTAAAAATTAAAATTAATTCAATCACCTCAATAGTTGACTAAACTGGCAAAAGTTAAACTCATCCACTCCTAGGACAAAGCAACATGATTTATTTAATTTTAACAATATGTGAGGAAATAAACAGAAAATAGTTTAATAAAGTTTCACAGACCTATGGAACAATAAAATATACAACTAACATTCTTACCATTAGAGTCTCAGATAAAAAAAATTAAAAAGTGAAGCTAAAAAGTTCAATAAGTATTAAAGAAATAATATTAACCAAAACTAATAGCAGATGATCTTGCAGGTTCAAGAAGCTTAGAAAAGCCCAAATATGATCAGCTCCCAGAGCTGATTCATGTAAGTACTAACTTTGTGAACTCCTGACAAAGAAAAAACTCTTGAAAGTAAGAAAGAGCGCTAATACAAATGATAACAGCCTTTCAAAACTATGGAGGGCAAAAAAGAAAGAGTATAATATTGTTCAGGGAACAGAAAGAAAGGAATTGTCAACTATATAATGAATATATTTTAGACTAGAAGATAAATAAAGTAATTCTCAGGCATTAGAAAATTAAAAGAATTTTTGCTTACCCTTAAGCATGAGGAAGAAAATTCTTTAAAAAGACAAAAAAGGATAAAAGAAGGATTCAAGAATATAAAAAAAATAAAGCAAACAAATGAATAAGCAGATATATCGGCAAATGCAGTGGAACATACTTCTGATGAGATTTAATTTTTCATATTCAGTAAATTTATTTTATTATACTTTAATGTTGGAGTAAATAAAAAAGATCTAAAAATAAAACAGACATTGACATATCTTACTGAAGCCCATAAAATGGCAGTAGGAGTGATGACAACCTCTATCTATCTATCTATCTATCTATCTATCTATCTATCTATCTATCTCTCTATCTACATCTCCTCCCTCTCCATATATATGCATATTTATATACATAGTACTATAGACATAGCTATATAGCATTTTATTACTAATATCTGGATTATAGTGAAACTACTGAAATATAAACTGGCCAGTTTACCAGAAATACTATAAATAAATCAATGAAGCTACAGAAAATCAAGAAAAGAGAATAAGAATAATGAGAAAACAGGGAAACAAATATAAAACAGTAGAAAGTAAAGGTTTTCAATATCTATTTAAAAGGAGGGTCCAATTTTGTAATTTCCCCCCAAAAAATATTAATTCAAATTCAAGATAGCCACACTGAAAGTAAGAGGATAAAAACTGGCATCATAAATTCATCAATTAAAAATAGCAGGAGTATCTTTTAAAATATTTTATAAAACAGTCTTAATAGCAAAGACACTTGCAAGGAATAGAATACTATTGCATAATAAAGATCAGTAAAATGGAGAAATGGAAGATTCCTAACTATAAATGGTCTAAGCAGCATAACTTTGAAATACATTAGTCAAAAATTGAGGCAATTGAGGGGGAAAATGTATAGTTCAGAAATAATAGAGTACAAACCCTGCTTTCCATAAGAAAACAACTAGGAAGAACAACAATTGACTATCACAGGTCTAACAAAAAATAAACCTTATACTCTACAATTATAAAACATAATGGGAAGAAAGAAAATTAAATAAAAGGGAAAATATGACATGTTCATACATTGTAAAACAATATTTCCAGGATGGAAATATAACCAAAATTGATATACATATTCACATGATCCCTCTCAAAACAACAGCTGTAGATTTGGTGTGTAGCTCATGTTATGGGACTTGAGTTCATTAATGAAAAATAACTAAAACAAAAGAGCTGTTATCTTTGCAAAATTTGACAAGCCTATCATAGAGAGTAGGAGGTCTCAGTACATAAGATGTTTGAAAGGAAAAGAATAAGCTCTAAAGTTTAACTTCCTGGTTTCAAAACTTATAAGTTACAGTAACCAAGATAAGATAGTACTACAAGTACAAATTCACCAATCGATGAACTAATAGGACAGGAAATTCAGAATAACACACATGTAGCTATAGTGAGTTGGCTTTAACAAGTTTATTGTGGTCACTCAATGAGTAAAAAAAAAAACTTTTGAACAGCAGTACTGAGATCACCAAGTACCTACATATGAAGATGAATGTAAACTGCTATGGTCACATCACGGACAAACATTCAAAATGATTTAAGCATGTTGAGATGGGGGCTGAAACAGTCAATTGATTTTCTAGAAGATTAATAAGTATATATCTTCATCACTTTGGATTATGTACTTGTTTCTACAATATGATCCCCAAAGCACAAGCAGTATATATATATATATATATATATATATATATATATATATATATATTTACCAGTGGATTTTATGAAAATTAAAAAGTATCAGTAAATACAACATCAAGCTGCAGAATAAGAGGAAATATTAACAAATTGTATAGCTATAGGGATTTATAACCATAGAACAAATTGAGCAATGACAATTCAACAATAATAGAATTTAAAAATAGGTAAAGGATATCTATCAATCTGTATATATTTTTGCAAAAGAGATACACAAATAACCATTAAATACACAAAACAGTGTTCTGCTTCTTTGTCAGCCACTTTCTGTGGCTGAGACACAACACTTGAGAAAACAACTAAAAAGGAAGAAAGATTTATTTGAAATCATTTCAGAGGTTTCTTTCCATGGTGACATGGCTCTAATTTTTTTCTGTTCTGTGACAAAGCAGCAAGTGCAAAGAACACAACTATACTCTTCATGGGGGTCAGAAAATATCCCAGGAGTGTAAAAGAGAAAGGGCCAAAGAACAAGATATATTCTTTTAAAAAAATACCTGTAACAACTCACCTCACCCAACTAGGCACAATTCCAAATATCCCATTCTCTTAGGAACTCACCAATGTATGAAGTTAGCATCCTCATGAGCCAGTTCATCTCTAAATCATACCAGCAGCTAGGAAGAAAGCCTTTAACATTTGAGCCATTTGTAGGGACAATCATAATCAAATCATAACACCACCAGTCAATGTAGAAATGCACAACAGATATCAATGAGATATATTTCACACCCACTAGGATGGTTACAATCAAAATGTAAACAATTAACAGTGTTGGTAAGGATTGAAAAACTAGAACTCGACTGTCGGTCAGCAGCTTCCGACGACTGCCAGAAACCTCAGCTTGGGTCACAGGGCTCCACAGCTAATCAGCGCCAGGACAAAGATCCCACTCAGATCGTAAAAGCCAGGAGTGGGCCAAAGACGTGCCCCAAAGCTCACCAGGTACTGCCCTGAACCCACAAGACACAGGGACGAGGTAGGCGGGCCTAGAAACCCCCCTGGATCCCAAAAGCGGGCGGCTGTGGCAGGAAACTTCTGCCCGGGACACTAGGATTCCATAGACCAGCAGCTCCGGGAGAAAATCCTCTCTCGCAGGCACGCAGAAAAGCCCCTAGCAGGGGCAAGGCATCCCCAGAGCTCACTGACTCCTCCCGCTTTCCGCGGGCCACAGAGACTGTCGGTCAGCAGCTTCTGGTGATGGCCGGAAACCTCAGCTTGGGCCACAGGGCTCCACAGCTAATCAGCGCCGGGATCGCAAGAGCCAGGAGAGGGCCAAAGAAACGCCCCACAGTGCACCAGGCCACAGAGACTGAAGGTCAGCAACCTCCAGAACCAAGATCAAAACTGGTGTTACAGCTCTCCAAACCTAAACACTTC
>CM052722.1:1937008-1947363 GCA_028551405.1 Uromys caudimaculatus
CAAAAGAAGGAACATGGTATGTACTCACTGATAAGCGGATATTAGCCCAAAAGTTCAGAACGCCCAAGTTTCACATAACAGTAACCGCTGGACTGAGAGTGAGGTCCCAGATGGAGGAGTTGGAGGAAGGTCTGAAGGAGCTGAGAGAATTTGCAACCCCATGGAGGGAGCAAGAGAGTCAATGGACCTGACCCCCCCCTGGGTCCTCCTGGAGTTTGGACCACCAACCAAAGAATACACATTGATGGACTTATGGTTTGGACCACATATGTGGCAGAGGATGACCTCGATGGCCATCAGGTGGAGAGGAAAGGCCCTTGGGCCTGAGGATGTTAGAGGCCTCAGTAAAGGGGAATGTCAAGGCGGGAATATGGGGATGGGTGGTCGGGAGGGGAGTGGGAGGTGGAATTCCTTCCTAGAGGCGGGTTGGGGAGGGGATGGGGGGTATCCAAATAGGAGACTCAGAAAAGGGGAAACATTGGAAATGTATATAAAGTATCAAAAATAAAAAAGGAGGAAAAAAAAAAGAAAAGGCTATAATAACATTTATTATTATTTCTTATTATTATTAATAAATATTTATATTTTAAAACATTATGAGTTACAATAAACTTTGGGTGTTATGAGTTTAGAAAAATTGTCTTTGAACTTTAAAATAATATGTGTAAAAAAATTGTCTTTTACATCATACAGTCACTATTGTACTTTTAACTATTGCACAAATCAGAAATCTGTGACACCATATAGAATAATATTGTCTAAAATATCTTTTCATTTATTCATGACACAGAAATTCTTTGTAAACATTGGCCAAAATAAAATTAAGAGTGAACAAAAATTTTAAGGCTAAAATTGGCATTCTATCATGATATAATAATTTTAAATGCATGCACATCTGGATTTACTTTTATATTACTATGATAAGTTATTGAGACAGAAGCAACTTATAAAAGAAAGCATTTAGTCTGGCTTAGAGTTTCAGAGAGTTAAATTCAGAATGGGAAAGAGAAGGAAGGGTTGAGAGCTCACATCTTGATCCAAAGCATGGGCTTTTGAAACAACCACTACAGCACCAAACAATAGAGATTCAAATACATGCAGAAAATTCTGATAGAGCTGAGAGTAGAAATGAATATATTTTAAATTATATGTAAAAATTTTTGACACTGTTATTATCTGATAAATGACTATGAAGAAGACTAGTATGGATATAAAAGAATTGACCAAAATTGTCAATAACCTAGAACTTATTGATATCTATAAAGAATTTCACTCAAAACAAGATTTTCAATTTTTCTGAAATGTTTGGAACATTTACTAATGAATAATATAAAATCGCTAATAAAGCAAACTTTAACCACTTTAAGCTACTAGAAGTAGTCCAAAGTATGTTCTTTGACAATAATGGAATTAAACTAAAAATTAATTACAGAAGGACATTTTGGAAGTCCTTCAATTGTTGGTACTAAAACAGCATTACTTTAAGTAATCCTTTGGTTACAGAGTTAATCTCAATTAAAATAAGCAAATATTTTGACCTGAAGAGAAACTACAGCATAAAAATATGTATATGATATAGACAAATGGTCTAAGCAACCCAACTGAAGATAAATTAGTTTTGTAAGAGACTAAATCAACACCACCTATGTGATGATAATAACAACTATAGTCAGAGAAAAATATATAGTGTTAAATTCTTGTGTCAATAAAAAAGAAAATTATTGACTATATACTTTTTTCCTGTTAAATATTTTTATTTGTTTTTTATTTACATTTCAAATGTTATCCCCTTACCTGATCCCCCTAGAAACCTCCTATCCCATTCCCCCTCCTCCTGCTTCTATGAGGGTGTGCCTCCACTCACCCACAAACACCTGCCTCCCAGCCCTCACATTCCCCTACACTGGGGCATCAAGCCTTCATGGGACCAAGGGACTCTTCTCCCATTGATGCCCAACAAGGCCATCCTCTGCTACATAGGCATCTGGTGCCATGGGTCCCTCCATGTGTACTCCTTGGTTGAAGGTTGAAGACTAAGGCAGGAGAATTCTGAGTCCTATGCCAGCTAGAGCAACATAATAAGACCCTGCATTCAAAACAAAACAAATACATGAAAATTAATATCAAAAAAGAAGGGGAAGAAAAAGGAAGGAAGGAAGGAAGGAAGGAAGGAAGGAAGGAAGGAAGGAAGAAAGAAGGAAGGAAAGAAAGAAAGAAAGAAAGAAAGAAAGAAAGAAAGAAAGAAAGAAAGAAAGAAAGAAAGAAAGAAAGAAAGAAATGAAGTTTTAGGCAGTAGAAAAGATTTTCAAGCACATGCATTTTATTTCAATGCACAGTTTAATACTTAGTTTCTACTTTTTGTTAATTATTTTATTTACATCCCAGATGTCCGGCTCCCAGAGTTCTTCACCCCATCCCCTTTGCCTCTGAAAGCGTGGCCCCCAGGTATCCCCCTTCCCTGGGGAATCAAGTCTCTACAGGATTAGGTGCATTCTCTCCCACTGAGGCCAGACAATGCAGTCTTCGGCTACATATATGCCAGGGGTCTTGTATGCTCTTTGGTTGGTGGCTTAGTCACTGGAAGCTATCAGAAGTATAGGTTAGTTGACATTGTTGGTCTTCCTGTGGGATTGTCATCCCCTTCAGCTCCTTCAATCCTTCCCCTAACTCTTTCATAGGGGTCCCAACTTCAGTCCAATGTTTGGCTGTAAGTATCTGCTGCAACTGTCTCAGTCAGCTGCTGCTAGAGTCTCTCAGAGGACAGCCATAATGGGCTCCTGTCTGCAAGCACAGCATAATATCAATAATAGTGCTGGGATTTGGTGCCTGCCAGTGGGATGAATCCCAAGTTGGGCCAGTCACTGGATGGCCTTTCCTTCAGTCTCTGATCCATTTTTGTCCCTGCAGTTCTTTTAGATAGAAACAATTCTGGGTTGAAAATTTTGAATGTGGGTTGGTGACCATACCCCTCCACTGGGGTCCCTGTCTATCTACTGGAGGTGGTCTCTACAGGTTCCATTTCCCCACAGTTGGGCATTTCAGGTCAAGTTACCCCCATTCAGTCCTGGAAGCCTCTCACATCCAAGGTCTCTGGGACTTTCTAGAGGTTCTCCCCTACCCCCAATCCCAGAAGCCATATAATTCCATTCATTCTCCTGGCCCTCTGGGTTTCTCTCCTGTCCCCTTCATACCTGATCCTGTCCTCCTCTTTCTCCTCTACCTCCCCTCTCCCACAGGTCCCTTTCTCCCTGTGCCTCCTGTGATTATTTTGTTCCCCCTTCTAAGTGGAATTGAAACATCCTCAATTGGGTCTTCCTTCTTATTTAACTTTTTATGATCTGTAGTTTGCATCATGGGTTTTCTATACTTTCTACTTTTTAAATGAACAAATTGACCAGTAAAATTCATGAAATCGCTCTAATATAAGCTTCAAGACAGTGAACCAAAATTAACATGATTGGACGATGGTGGTAGTTAATGTTATCAATGTGACAGAATCTAGAATCACACATTCCTATGAGGAAACACCTGATTAGATTCATTTCCACTGAGAGATCAATTCCAACTGCCAGAGAGAATAAAAAGAAAGGGAACTGAGCACTAGTATTCATTGGTCCCTGCAGATACAATGTGAACAGCTGCCTCAGGTTCCCACTGTCATAATGTAACTTGCCACCATGATATACCCTGGAATTGTAGGCAAAGAAAACCCTTCTTCCCTTAAATTGCTTTTGTAAGGTACTTTGTCACAGAAACAAGAAAAGTAAGTAATGCAGGCGCTCTTCCAGGAAATTATGCACACTGGGTATAACACAGAACACTATTGAACATAGATGGGCTAAATGAGTCCCACCAGTGTCAACCTGGGTATTAGTTGATCACACTTTATGGATTCCCTTAATTTAAAAAAGATAACGTCTAAAATTTTCTTTCCATGCCAGATTATAATTTTATGCACCTCAACTCAGAAAATGCTAGTGTAAAAAATAAAGTGGCTAAAGAATCTACTATGATGGTAATTCTGCTTTGGAGATGCTCTCATATACTGTACCTACAGTTGCCAAAATACACAAGGGCTAAAATGAAGCAATACAAATGGTAGCTGTTTCTGAAGCTAAAATAGCTCTTCAGGAACCACAATGAATTTTATAGCATTGACAAGTAAATGTCTCCTTGGGTGTGGTACTGTGACTATCTTCTAAATACCACATTCCACTGTCAGTGTAATAGTTAAAACTATCTGGGCTCACTCCACTGCCATCCATTTTGTGGCATTGTTTTACAAAAACCATGACTTTCTCTAACACCATGAGTCTCAAACATAGTGACTTTTCCACATTTTGATGAAATTTTAAAAAATATATTTTTCCTAGATTCCAAAGATGTAACTCTGGAAGAGCTGAGCTTATCCAATTCATAGGTTTGTGCATGCTGCCCTAGTCTCTCGAAAAACCCTCATTTTAAATATTTTTCTATTTAAAGTTTAAAGTTCAATCTTGTTACTCAGACACTGATGGGGAAGATGGCTCTTTGTGCTTTTTGTTTGTTTGTTTGTTAGTTTAGGATCATCTCCTGTTGCTAGGAGACTTACAAATATCTATATCACTGCCCATTTTTCAGCAAAGAATCTTTATGTTCTGCTTTAACTACAGGAGAATCTCAAGTCTAAAATTTAGGCAGAGTCTATCTCTACTAAAACATATTTGAGTCAATATTCAAAGTGGCAGTAGTCTATTACAGCTTGAATTTTATTCGAAAATGCTGTACATTGTCCCTAACAGAGAATGAATAATATTTTACAATATTTTAAAATGCAAATATTTGTTGCCATAAAGTTTCTGTGGGGTAGGAATCCAAGCAAAGATGGAATAGATGGGTTAGTGAGAATAAGGGTAAGCAGGTAAAACACAGTTAGCTGTTTTCATGTCCTTTTATGTGACCTGACACTGGAAAGTGGTGATCAGATTTAAGGAGGATCTTCCAGCTTCAATATTCTGATTCAGAACATCCCATAAAGGAGTGGGGTTTTACTTTATTCCATATGTACACAAGTTGCTAACCTAACCTGTATTAGCTATCACAATTATGTCTGTAGAGAAGAATGTCACTATCTTGAATAGTGTAGTCAATGATATGTTGCCCATGCTCTATGCAAGAGACCCTAATCAAGCTCACTGGGTCATATGCTCACAAAAGTATGAGGGCACTTGACAGGAGGAAGAAGGATTTCAGTAAGAAAAGGAGAGGAAATGAGGCACGACAATACAGGGTGAGAAGGACTGAAATTCATTGTAAACTTCCAGGAAACTGTCAAAGAATAATAAACAAACAAACAAATAAATACATAAATAAATAAATTACTTAATTAAAAAAATAGGGGAGCTTATAGTTCCCAGGGCTCAGAGCAAAGTGGCAGTTGTATGTACCTTCCAGTAGAGGCATCTAATCAGATATACTAATAAACACCATTTATCTTACCTAAAAACAGAGTTAAGTTACCTCTGCACAAATGTTAGAAAATTCTTTTTATGCAGGGTGGTAGTAGTGCATGCCTTCAGTCCAGCACTGAGGATGCAGAGGTAGGCATGAGAGTTTGAGGCCAGCTTTGACTACAGAGTGAGTTCCAGCACAACCAGGCCTACTTAGAGAAGCCCTGTCTAGAAATAGAAAAAGCAAAAAGATTGGTTCTTTAACAACAACAACAAAAAAAGATAAGCAACTGGAAAAAGCATACACTAGCAGCTTGACAGCACACCTGAAAGCTCTAGAACAAAAATAAGCAAATACAGGCGGGAGACCTCTGCCTGGGACACCAGGGTTCCATAGCCAAGTAGCACGGGGAGAGGTTACCCTCCCCTGAGCGTGGACAAGCTGCGAGTGGAGATAAGACAAGTACCACTGCTCACCAGGACCCGCCAGGAACCCGCGGGACACAGGAACTGAGGAAAAGTCGCAGACAGAAAACTTCTGGTTTCCATCTGTGGCTGGAAACCTCAGCTTGTGCTACAGAGCTCCATAGCCAATTAGTGCCTGGAGAAAGCTAGCCTCCCAGGCCCTCAGGACACAGAGATTGAGGAGGAAAAGTCAGGGTCAGGAACCTTCCGGTTTCCATCTGTGGCTGGAGGCCTGTGCTTGGGCCACCAGGGTTCCATAGCCGAGTAGTGCCAGGAAAAAACTACCCTCCCAGGAGCGTGGAAAAGCTGTGAGTGGGGTTAAGACAAGCACCATTGCTCACTGGGACCTGGGGACCTCAGCCTGAGCCACAGGGCTCCAGGAGAGAGCGGGTATCCCAGGAGTGCCGACACACCTTCGAGCACAGGCAAAACCACCACTTCTGTTCAACCTCACTGGATCAAGAGGGACCCTTGCAGAGCCATCAGGACACAGGAACCAAGGGACAGCTGGGGACAAGATCCTGCTGGTTTCTGTCTGCACCCCAGAGCTGACCCTGTGCCACAGCTCTCCAAACCCAAATACCTCTCAGAGAGAGTTGGTCTTCAAGGAGTATTGATACAGAGGCCTGCAGGAGGGACAAGCCACAGCCAGACAGAGTAAGCCCAGCTAACATCAGAGCTAAAGAGATGGCAAAAGGCAAGGGCAAGAACATAAGGAATAGAAACCAAGGCTACCTGGCATCATCAGAACCCAGCTCTCCCAAAACAGCAAGACCTGGATACCCCAACACACCAGAAAAGCAAGACTCAGATTTAAAATCATTTCTCATGATGATGATAGAAGACTTTAAGAAAGAAAGAAATAATGCCCTTAAAGAAATACAAGAGAACAGAGGTAAACAAGTAGAAGCCCTTAAAGAAGAAACACAAAAATCCATTAAAGAATTAAAGGAAAACACAATCAAAGAGGCAGAATTACAGGAAAACATAATCAAACAGACAACGGAAATTAACAAAACTATCTAGGAGCTAAAAATAGAAATAGAAACAATAAAGAAATCACAAAGGGAGACAACCCTGGAGTTAGAAAACCCAGGAAAGAGATCAGGAGTCATTGATGCAAGCATCACCAACAGAATACAAGAAATAGAAGAGAGAATCTCGGGAGTAGAAGATACCATAGATAACATTGACACAACAGTAAAAGAAAATGCAAAATGCAAAAAGCTCCTAACCCAAAACATCCATGAAATTCAGGACACAATGAGTAAACAGAACCTAAGGATAATAGGTATAGAAGAGAGTGAAGATTCCCTGTGGGGAACCAACAGATTTGCAGCTTTCTTATTAGCCTGAGAGAAGCCATCTTTGATAGAAGTTAGGTTTGTAGGTAGAAGTAGGCCTGAGTTTCAGGTTCCTGAGAACTAGGCTTCTGTTTAGGTTCCATCTCCTAGGAGTTGGATCCTTTCCCAGGTCAGCATGATCCCTTTGCGGTTAGGTGGTCAGCAGAGCATGGATAGTTGCCTTGGTAACATGTCCTGGTGGCTGGGGACCTGTACTCCTTGGAATCTCCCCACCCCTATAGCATTGTCTAAAGCCCCGATAATATTGTTTAGGAGTCCTTCTATATTGTTTAAGATTCTCATACTTCCTTCTACTTGTACACTATAAAAAACTTGGAAATAAAGTTCATCTTTGTGGCTTGATCAGACCCCTGTATTGCCACCACTCTACACTTGTCTCTGTCTCTTTTTGTGCAGTGGTCGTCACCCCTCAGGACCCCTGTTCAGTGTCCCAGTGGGCTGGGGCAATTCCCAACTTAAAAGACCAGTAATATCTTCAACAAAATTATAGAAGAAAACTTCCCTAACTTAAAGAAAGAGATGAACATAAATATTCAAGAAGCTTACACAACTCCAAATAGATTGGACCAGAAATGAAATTCGTCCTGTCATATTATACTGAAAACACCAAATACACAAAACAAGGAAAGAATATTAAAAACAGTAAGGGAAAAAGGTCAAGTCACATATAAAGGCAGACCTTTCAGAATTACACCAGACATCTCACCAGAGACTATGAAAGCAAGAAGATCTTGGGCAGAACTCATATAGACCCTAAGAGAACACCACTGCCAGCCCAGGCTGCTAGAACCAGCAAGGATCTCAATTAACACAGATGGTGAAACCAAAATATTCTATGGCAAAACCAAATTTACACAATATGTTTCCACAAACCCAGTCCTACAAAGGATAATAGATGGTAAACATGAACTCAAGGAGGGAAAGTACACCCTAGAAAAAGCAAGAAAGTAATCTTTCAACAAACTGAAAAGAAGATAGCCACAAAAACATAAAAGGTTATCAAAAATAACAGGAACCAACAAGCACTATTCCTTAGCATCTCTTAACATCAATGGACTCAATTCCCCAATAAAAAGACATAAACTGACAGACTGGATCCATAAAGAGGACCCAGCAATTTGTTGCATTCAGGAAACACACCTCCGTGATAAAGACAAACACTACCTCAGAATAAAGGGCTGGAAAACAATTTTCCAGGCAAATGGTCCCAAAAAACAGGCTGGAGTAGCCATTCTAATATCGGATAAAATCGACTTGCAACCAAAAGTCATCAAAAAAGATAAGGAAGGACACTTCATACTCATCAAAGGAAAAATCTACGAAGAAGAACTCTCAATTCTGAACATCTATGCTCCAAATGGAAGGGCACCCACATTCAAAAAAGAAACCTTACTAAAGCTCAAAGCACATATTGCACCTCATACAATAGTCGGAGACTTCAACACCCCATTATCATCAATGGACAGATCTTAGAAACACAAACTAAACAGAGACACAGTGAAACTAACAGATGTTATGAACCAAATGGTTTTAACAGATATCTATAGAACATTTCATCCTAAATCAAAAGAATATACCTTCTTCTCAGCACCTCATGGTACCTTTGCCAAAATTGACCATATAATCAGTCACAAAGCAAACCTCCACAGATATAAGAAGACTGAAATAATCCCATGCCTCCTATCAGATCACTATGGATTTAAGCTGGTCTTCAATGGCAACAATAACAACAGAGAGACCACAAACACATGGAAGCTGAACAATGCTCTACTCTATGATAACTTGGTCAAGGAAGAAATAAAGAAATAAATTAAAGACTTCCTAGAATTTAATGAAAATGAAAGTACAACATACCCAAACTTATGGGACACATTGAAAGCAGTGTTAGGAGGAAAACTCATAGCTTTGAGTGCCTCCAAAATGAAACTGGAGAGAGTATACACTAGCAGCTTAACAGCATACCTGAAAGCTCTAGAAGAAAAAGAAGCTAATGCACCCAAGAGGAGTAGAAGGCAGGAAATAATCAAACTCAGGGCTGAAATCAACCAAGTAGAAACAAAAAGAACTATACAAAGAATCAACCAAACCTCCACATGAAACCAGATACACTGAATCTAATAGAAGAGAAAGTGGGGAAAAGCCTCAAACACATGGGTACAGGGGAAAAGTTCCTGAACAGAACACCAACGGCTTATGCTCTAAGATCAAGAATCAACAAATGGGACCTGATGAAATTGCAAAGCTTCTGTAAGGCAAAGGACACTGTCAATAGGACAAGACCAAAACCAACAGATTGGTAAAAGATCTTTACCAATCCTACATCTGATAGAGGGCTAATATCCAATATATACAAAGAACTCAAGAAGTTAAGCTACAGAAACTCAGGTGACAGCAGATGCTGGCGATGATGTGGAGAAAAGGAACACTCCTCCGTTGTTGGTGGGTTTGCAAGCTGGAACAACCACTCCGGAAATCAGTTTGGCGGATCCTCAGAAAAATGGACATAATACTACTTGAGGACCCAGCTATACTACTCCTGGGCATATACCCAGAAGATGCCCCAACATGTAATAAAGATACATGCTCCACTACGTTCATAGCAGCCATATTTATAATAGCCAGAAGCTGGAAACAACCCAGATGTCCCTCATCAGAGGAATGGATACCGAAAATGTGGTACATCTACACAATGGAGTACTATTCAGCTATTAAAAACAATGACTTAATGAAATTTGCATGCAAATGGATGGAACTTGAAAATATCATGCTGAGCAAGGTAACTCAGTCACAAAAGAATGACCATCATATGTACTCACTGATAAGTGGATATTAGCCCAAAAGTTAGGAATATCCAAGTTTCACTTTACAGTAACCGCTGGACTGAGGGTGAGGTTCCAGATGGAGGACTTGGAGAAGGGACTGAAGGAGCTAAGGGAGTGGCAGCCCCATGGAGGGAGCAACAGTGTCAACTGGCCTGACCCCACACCCCCCCCCCGGTGCTCCTGGAGGCTAGTCCACCAACCAAAGAATACACATTTAGGGACCCATGGCTCAGACCACATATGTGGCAGAGGAGGGCCTTGTTGGCCATCAGGGG
>CM052722.1:1953637-1969755 GCA_028551405.1 Uromys caudimaculatus
TTAATGTATTTTTGCATTTCCTCTTGAAAGGCTTCTCATTGTTTATCCCTGTTCTCTTGCATTTCTTTAAGGGTGTTATTAATTTCTTTCTTAAAGTCTTCTATCATCCTCATGAGAAATGATTTTAAATCTGAGTCTTGCTTTTCTGGTGTGTTGGGGTATCCAGGGCTTGCAGTGGTGGGAGAGCTGGGTTCTGATGGTGCAGAGTATTCTTGGTTTCTGTTCTTTATGTTCTTGCTCTTGCCTTTTGCCATCTTGTTGATTCTGTTCTTAGCTGATCTTACTCTGTCTGGTTGTGGCTTGCCCCTCCTGCAGGTCTCTGTGTCAGTACTCCTTGAAGACCAGCTCTCTCTGAGAGGTTTTGGGTTTGGAGAGCTGTGGCACCGGGTCTGATCTCAGTCCCTGTGTCTCGCGGGTTTAGGGCAGTTCCTGGTGAGCTGTGGGGCGTGTTTTTGGCCCTCTCCTGGCTTTTCCGAGCTCCTGAGAGGGATCTTTGTCCCGGCGCTAATTTGCTATGGATCCCTGTGGCCCAAGCTGAGGTTCCCGGCCGCCCATGCAATTCTTTTAAAAGTTTGAATTTAAAAAGTTTTAGGCCAATCTTTTTTTTTTTTTTTTTTTTTTTCGAGACAGGGTTTCTCTGTGTAGCCCTGGCTGTCCAGGAACTCACTGCCTCCCAAGTGCTGAGATTAAAGACATACACCACCACTGCCCAGCAGGCTAATCTTTATAGATGCAGAAATTCTCTGAAAAATATTGTAAACTGAGCTCAGTTGCTCACCATAACTGCAGACCAATTTCTCTAATGTATATAGATGCAAAATTGTTCAATTCTTAGAAATCTCTTTAGCACATTTAGGTAAATAGCAGGCTACAAAAATCAACATATGAAAATAAGAAGTTTTTCTATATATCAGTGAAAGTTCTGAGAAAGAAATCAAGAAAATAATCCAATCACAATAATCTCCAAAAGTAAAATACCAAGAAATAAACCTAGCTACAGGAGTGAAAGATTGCTCCAATGAATTTGTTAAAGAATACAGAAGAAAATGGAAAAGATCCCATATTCAATGGTTACATATTACCAAGAACATCTACAGATTCAATTAATTGGAATACAAAATCAGTTCAAAATGGATCAAAGAGCTTAATGTAAGACCTGAAATTCTGAAACTTTACGTGAAAGTGGAAGAAATACTTTAATGTGTAGATATAAAAAGAGGTTTCTGAAATTGATTCTGTAAGCAATATCAAGAAATGGCAGTGGGATTATATAATATGTAAAAGCTTGTGAAGATGAAAGAAAATAATTGAGAAATTACCATAAAGTGTGAGAAAAATATTTACTTGCTATATATAAGACAGAAGACTTATATCTAGAATATAGAAAGAACATTTAAAAAATATAAATGTCAAATAAATAATCAATCAAAAAAGATGTCTTAGTTAAGGGTTTACTGCTGTGAACAGACATCATGACCAAGGCAACTCTTATAAAGGAAATCATTTAATTGGAGCTGGCTTACAGTTTCAGAGGTTCAGTCTATTATCATCAAGGCAGGAAGCAGGCAGCATCCAAGCAGGTATAGCGCTAGAGGAGATGAGGGTTCTACCTCTTCATCTGAAGACAAATAGGAGAATACTGGCTTCCAGGCAGCTAGGATGAGGGCCTCAAGGCCACAGTGACACACTTCCTGCAACTGTGATTGTGGGCTTGAAGACCCTTCTCCTAGAGATATGGGAGCCAATCTTCCCCTGTTTGCTTTCAGATGAAGATGTAGAACCCTCAACTCCTCCAATGCCATACTTGCCTGCATGTTACCATGTTTCTCACCATGATAATGATGGATTGAATCTCTGAGCCTGTAAGCCAGCCCCAATTAAATGCTGTCCTTTATAAGAGTTGCATGGGTCATAGTGTCTCTTCACAGCAATGGAAACCCTAAGATAGCCCAAATAGCATAAAGTTTGACTTTCCCTGAGTAGAAAGGAATTCTTTCAGCACCTGGCTTTAAGATTCAAGCTGCTTCAACTTCCCCAAAAGTCTTTATTGTGTCAGTCTACCCACCAGATCGAATTTATAACGAATTGTGAATCAATTTCTTAAAATGTCTCTCTCTCTCTCTCTCTCTCTCTCTCTCTCTCTCTCTCTCTCTCTCTCGCACACGCGCACACACACACACATCCTGTAGGTTTTTTTTTCTTTCTCTGGAAAATCCCAATATATTCCATTTGGTAGATGTGAAATCCAAGACTCATGGACTCAGATTAATATTTCCAGTATTGGCACTTAAGGACCTGCCATCTATGACATGAAGAAACTCCTCAAAATAACATTCCTTTGCCCCGTACTCCAACTTTGTGTAACATAACTATGGGCTGATTCTAAATAAAGATGACAAACTCAAAAAGGTTGCTCTCAGATTGTCTGTCACTTCTTTTCAGTAATTTTTTAGGAAATCCCCAGAGACCCTTAGATACAGTTGCAAAGAAATTAAAATTTTAGCTATAAATTGTACGTTGTGACTGACAGATGGGAAAGGTAATTCACTAACCTATTTTGGGAAAGAAGAATCTAGCTTTTGGGTTTGTACAAAAGATGCTGGCTGATGCTTTGGAGATTGAAGATTCTGTTTTTTCCAGCTCTGTGATTTGAGAGTCACTTATGAAGTCAAATGTGCAGGACACTCTACAGAATGAAAAGCCACCCAAAACACTCCAACTTGAGCCTTCCCTATATGAAGATGATGCAGTTGTATGTATAAAGAGTCAATGATCCCTACATACTTGAGACCAGAACAGATGAGCTTTCAAGCTCAAGGAAGCCACAATTTATGTAGAAGTTCCCATATTTCCTAAAATTATCTTTATCTATATGTGTAAGGTATGTAGGAAGCAAATATTTTAGATAAGATAGATTCACCAGCATTTTACAAATAAGGAAACATTTCAAAACAAGACAACTTGCTCAGTGTCTCATATCTACTTAAAGTACTTCCTTTGTTGGGAGAGAATTACTTTGGGTACAGGGAGAAAGTCACAAGCTGTCCTTCCCGACTGCAGTTAATAAATCTTCCTCTATTCTTATTTATTGGCAATGCGTGGTTTTGACCTTACTTTCAGCAAGATGATAACCTGCCACATTCACATTTGCTGTAATAATGGAAACCCTGCAGTTTCCACATAAAAAAATATGAAATATAAATTTATGTAGCTGTAAATTTTAGTATCACAAGTTTAAATTGCATATAGAAACTACTAGAAGTTATTAAACTAAAAACGAATACTGAAGACAAATTGGGAGGGTTCTAGGAACTCTGAAGGAAAATTCCCATTTTCAATTCAAGTCTGAAGTGAGCTGTTTGCTTGTTTTAGTTACCCTTTAAGAAAACTGCACCCTTTTCAGTTTGGCAAGGCAAATGGGTTAGGGAAAACGGAAGATAACAAATATTGCTAAGACCCTCCAGTCTTCTACACAGATTGCATGCACTCCCTCTGGTAAACTTCATAAATATGAGATGAAGAATCATTGTTTTCATTTTAGAGAAGTCACTGAGAGGCAATGAGCTCAGAGATGGTACATAGCAAGTACATAGCAAGGTATGCTCTGAATGACCCTTGTCTAGCTCCAAATTCACAAAAACTTTTTTTGCTCCCTTGACTGAAAAAGGCATCCTCAATGGTCATGACCTCCAAGCACATCAATGCCTGAAACCATAAAAAGCTTTGTCTGTAGATAAATAACCATCCTTAGGTATTCGTGCAGTATTGATTCCAGGACCCCTATGAATACCAAAAAGTAGTGGATGTGCAAATCTCTTGCATAAAATGGCATAATACTTTCATATAATATAGACATATTCTCCTATATACTTTAAATCATCTCTAGATGTATATAATATCACTTACAGTGGAAATTCTATGTAAAAGACCACTGTCCTATATTAGTGAGGGAACAATGGCAAGGAAAGAAAATCTGGACAAGTCCTATGCAGAAAACATCTACAATTTCCATATGCAGTTTGTTGAATCCACAGCTTTAGGGCTCATGGCTACAGGGAGCTGACTTTAGCTGCAACCAACTCTTCAGCCTACCTTTTGCTCTTCCATCTCTTTTGCGACCCCTATCATTTTTGTGTCCCTTGTATCCATATTATTTTCCTGAAATAGAAGCTGTATACAATCTCCACCCTTGGAAGGTATTCTGTTTTTAGAGTTGGATGTGGAAATGTGGTGAACAAGTTAAGAAACAAATGTCACAGCTCAGAATTTGAAGGCTATTTAGCAGTTCCAAATGGGTATGTTAAGGCAAATACAAGCAGAGTATATACTCATGGATTAGTTCATTACAAAGAGGAAGAGGTAGCTTTATAATGGCACTACCTTAAGCAATGAAGCACACTGATGCTACTTTCAGACCAGGAAGCAGATGTCAGCAACATCTATAAGTGAACTTTGCTAAAAAGTGGTCTGGACCAAATTATATAGAACAACCATAGAAATATAGATTATAGAACATGTCTTAAGACTACTTGTCTATACTATTAAAATGTCAGTGGTGGGAAAGATAATACATCTTGAGAACTCTTTCATATTGAAGGAAAATAAAGAAAAAGTAAGTAATTGCAATGTGGGATCCTTAGATTCCTCATATAGAAAGCACAACTATAAACAATATTAGATAAAGGTCCTTATTTAAAATAGAAATTTGAATATATACTATATTAATTTCCTAGAGACTCTGTAATGAAGTACCAAAAACTAGATGGCTTAAAAGAATAAAAAGAAAAATTATCATTTCACAGTTCTGGAGGCCAGAAGTCTGGAATTAGGTGTGGGAAGGACCACACTTTCTCTAAAATCCACAGAGGAATCTTCCCTTGCATCTTTCTGACTTCCAGTGGGTTGCCAGAAATCTTTGACTCCCCTTTGTTTAAAACCTCATCACTTCAGTCTCTACTTCTGTGGCTATATGTCATTATACCTACACAACTCTGTCTTCACATGATTATTTTCTTATTAGAAAACCAGCAATTTGTAACTGAGGATAAGTACAACTTCATCTTAATTACATAGGTAATGACCATATTTCCAAATATAGTCACATTCTGATGTACTAGAGAATATGACTACAGTGCATCTTTTGTGTGTGGAAAGGAGATGCAATAACATAACATAGATCATATAATGACATATATGAGATTTTGTCAATGCTACATTTCCTAAGTTGATAACTTTGAGACTATACAGAAAAAAGTTCTTATTTTTATGCCATACAACTAAAGTATTTGCATAAAAATGTGACATGACCTTTCCAGCTAACTCTAAGAAAATGTCACAAAATCTTAACAATGGGTAAATCTAGTTATAGGTGTCCATCCACATACCCATTATAGTACTCTTGGAACTCCCTATTCATTTGACAACTTTCCAAAGGGATTTTACAAATCAAGAGATATTTTTAAAATCCATGGAAGAGACTTGGTTTATACTATACTATAGAAGAGGTTCTATAGTACACACTTGCCTAACCTATACAATGGCCTGTTTTCCATCCATGGTACAACAAATAAAAGGAGGAAGAATCATTTCAAAATGCTGTGATGCTCAACCTTCTGTAGAATGAGCATCTTCTGGAAGGTGATAATTTTCTCTATGCCCAGTTACTATTAGGTACCACTTCAGGTATATTCTGTAGATGTCTCCTCTTGGGATTTTCCTGAATGCCTCTCTTCACTTTCTGTAAGAAATGATCTCCTCCCAGCCTATCATTCACCTTCCTCTATCAATGTTGTCCAAAGCCTGAGAGATACTAGCAAGCATCCTTTGCTTCTACTAAGCTCACATAGAGAGGGCAAATTAGTAGAGCTACTAGGCATTTGCATGTGATTATAAGAAAGGACTTTGAATATTCTCTCTCCAACCTACCCTTTGCAGTTAAAGAAAAAAAGGGCTGTACATAGTGACACATGCTTTTAATCTCAGCACTAATGAGGTAGAAGCCATTCTGATCTACATAGTGAGTTCCAGGACAGTCAGAACTACATAATGAGACCCTGCATAAAAAACAAACAAACAAAAATGACAGTAAGGCCCTATTGCTGAAGACAGCACCTATACAACTTATTGAACATGGAGGAGTTGAGCTGCTGCCTAGATAAAGTCTTCAGACTAATGGTCATAGTACTGGAAGATACTCTGCATTCTAGCAAAGAAGAAAGATGAACACCAACCTATCTACAAACCCTTTGATTTACAATGGTGACCTGCCTGAAAGATACACCATTGTAATAGTGGCTCAATGTTTGTGGGAGTAACCAAGATCTGATTTGACTTAAGGCTCACTCCATGAAATGGAATCCATACATGACACTGCTTGGGTGACTAAGAGCCTGAGACAAGATAGCCTAGAGACCTAGAGTAAAAACAAGTAATACTAGTATTAAAAAATAAAGTAACAATAAAATGACTCCTTATGACCATCTGCTATGCTCATAGATCAGTGCCTTGCTCAGCCATCATCAGAAAAGATTCCTCCTGCAGCAGATAAAAACAGAGACCCACAGCCAGACAATGTGAAGATAATGAGAAACCTTTGAATCCTCAGCCCTAAATATGATGTCTCCATCAAATACCATGTAAGAGAAGTCAGGAAGAATATAAGGACTAGAGAGGATATAGAACACCAAGAAAACAAGGCCCTCTAAATGAATATGACTGACACACACATGAAGTCTTAGAGACTGAGGCAGCATGCACAGGCCTGCATGAGTCTGCACCAGTTGAGGTCCTAGAACTGAAAGGTGAAGTAGACACTTCCCATCTCTAACCCAGAAGCAATATCCAAGTGATAAACACTTGCAAATGAAAATAGTTTTCTCAAAGGGAGTCTTACTGGAAAAATAAACGGCGCTTCATGGTAGGCTGCATGCCCAGCAGTAGATGGCCAATAGAAAACAAGTTTAATGGTATCTTTGGAAGTTCTATTTTTTATGATGTGTGAGAGCATTTATTAACCTTTGGATGTATAAAAAATTGTTTCATATAAAATGAAGAATATGTAACTTTTGTTTTTCTAAATATTGAAAACATCGGGACTTTCATAGAAAGTTTATGTTACATGTACTGGAGGCACACACTATCTACCTGTTTTAGGGTTTCTTTCATTGCTGTGAAAAGACACCATGGCCAAGGCAACTCTTATAAAGGATGATATTTAATTGGGGCTGGCTTATCCGTTCAGAGCTTTAGTCCATTATCATCATGGCAGGAAGCATGACAGCATTCAGACAGGCATGGTACTGGAGAAGGAACCGAGAGTTCTACATCTTTATCCAAAGGAATCCAGGAGAAAACTCACTTCAAAAGGCAAACAAGAAGGTCTCAGAAAACCCACCTGCAGAGTGACACACTTCCTCCAACAAGGCAGCTCTTCCTTAAAAGCTTAATGTGGAAATACTGCTCATTGCACATTCACCTTGAGCCCCCATCATCTTCTTCATCACCATCACCATCACCATCACCATCACCATCACCATCACCATCACCATCATCATCAGTTTTTCAAGAAAGGGTTTCTCTGTAGCCCTGGCTGTCCTGGAATGCTGTCTGTAGACCAGGCAGGCCTTAACTCAGAGATCTGCCTGCCTCTACCTCCTGAATACTAGGATTAAAGGCATGTACTACCACCACCTGGCACAGCCCTCAGTATTCTTTTTTTTTTTTTAGCACTTAAAATATTTAGTTTACTAACAATTTCAGTGACAAACTCATAGTCCCTTATTAAACTATGACTTTTCAATACTAGGGACTTTTGAAAAATGTAAATGAAATGAAACCAATTAGGATACATTAGAATTGAATTAACACAATTCACAATTTCACCAATGATTAAATCATTAAGAATTAAATGCTTAAAATTTTGATCACTGAAATATGAATGAAAAACTTGGGAAAAAGAAAAGTTATAGCATAGTAGAAGACATATGACATCTATATCAAATATTCATAGGAATATTTGAACGATGCCTCTCTGATTTAGATATCCTAGATACATATCCTACTGTCCACAAAAGAAAATGGTGTTTATTTCCGATATGCAAGTTTTTTGGTATATATTAAAATTGCCTTTGTCTTATGTTTGTAACATATTCAACAGTATTTCTTGATTAGAAGTACTTCGTGCTAAATCCATAATTTTTTTGATATTAACTTTATTTACATTTCAAAGGTTTTCCCCTTCGAAAACACCTATCCCATCCCCTCTCTCCCTGCCTCTATTAGGGTGCTTCCCCACCGACTCCCACCCACTCCCGTCTTCCCTCCCTAGCATTCCCCTATACTGGGGCATCTAAAACCCACAGGTCCAAGGGCTTCTCCTCCCACTGATGGTCAACAAGGCCCTCCTCTGCCACATATGTGGCCAGCACCGTGGGTCCCCCCATATGCATTCTTTGGTTGGTGGTCCAGTCTCTGGTAGCTCCGGGGGTCTGGCCAGTTGTCACTGTTGCTCCCTCCATGGGAGTGAAAACCCCTCAGCTCCTTGTGTCCCTTTTCCAACTCTTCCACCCAGGACCCCACGCTCAGTAAAATGTTTGGAGGCCAGCCTCTACCACTGTATTTGTCAGGTTCTGCCTGAGCCTCTTAGGAGACAGCTTATCATGCTTTCATCAGCAAGCACTTCCCAGCATCCACAATAACGTCTGGATTTGGTGGCTATATATGGGATATGTCCCCAGGTGGGGCAGTGTCTGGATGGCCTTTCCTTGAGTCTCTACTCCACATTTTGTCTCAATATTTCTCCTGTGAGTATTTTGTTCACCCTTCTAAGTAACACTGAAGCATCCATATTTTGGTCTTCCTTCTTCTTAGGCTTCATATGGTCTGTGAATTGAATCTTGGGTATTCCAAACTTTTTGGGCAGATATCCACTTATCAGTAAGTACACACCATGTTTGTTCTTTTGTGACTAAGCTACCTCACTCAGGATGACACTTTCTAGTTCCATCCATTTGCCTGCGAATTACATGAATTCATTGCTTTTAACAGCTGAGCAGTACTCCGTTGTGTAAATGTACCACAATTTCTGTATCCATTTCTCTGTTGAGGGACATCTGGGTTGTTTCCACCTTCTGGTTATTATAAATACGGCTGCTATGAATGTAGTGGACCATGTGTCCTTATTACATGTTGGAGCGTCTTCTGGATATATGACCAGGAGTGGTATAGCTGGGTCCTCAGATAGTATTATGTCCAATTTCCTGAGGATCCAGAATGGTTGTACCAGCTTTCAATCCCACCAGTAATGGAGGACAGTTCCTCTTACACTACATCCTCTCCAGCATCTGCTGTCACCTGAGTTTTTACCTTATCCATTCTGACTTGTGTGATAGTTTTTGCTATCCTGGGTTTTTTATTATTCCAAATGTATTTAAGAATTGCTCTTTCTTACTCTATGAAGAATTGAGTTGCAATTTTGATGGGGATTACATTGAATCTGTAGATTGCTTTCTTCTGTAATTTTCTTCTGTAACTTTGTTGAAGGTGTTTACTGGCCCTTTAATATGGCAATCTTCACTCTCTTCTATATTTATTATTCTTAGGATTTTTCTTCTCATTTTGTCCTGGATTTCCCAGATGTTTGGGATAGGAGATTTTTGTATTTTGCATTTTCTTTGTTGTGTCAATGTTTTCTATGGTATGGTCTGCACCTGTTATTCTCTCTTCTATCTCTTGTATTCTTTTGGTGATGCTTGCATCTATGACTCCTGATCTCTTTCCTAGGTTTCCTATCTCTGGGGTTGTCTCCCTTTGTGATTTATTGTTTCTATTTCCATTTTTAGATTTTGGATGGTTTTGTTCATTTCTTTCGCCTATTTGTATTTTCCTTTAATTTTTTAAAGGGATTTTTTTGCTTCCTCTTTAAGGGCTTCTACCTGTTTACCTCTGTTCTCTTTTATTTCTTTAAGGGGGTTATTTATGTTTTTCTTAAAGTCTTCTATCATCATCATGAAATGTGAATTTAAATCTGAGTCTTGTTTTTCTAGTGTGTTGGGATATCCCGGGCTCGCTGTGGTGGGTTCTGGTGATGCCAATTAGCCTTGCTTTCTGTTGCTCATGTTCTTGCCCTTGCCTTTTGCCATCTGATTATCTCTGGTGTTAGCTGGTCTTACTCTCTCTGACTGTGGCTTGTCCCTCCTGCAAGCCTCTATGTCAGTATTCCTGGGAGACCAGCTCTTCTGAGAGGAATTTGGGTTTAGACAGCTGTGGTACAGGGTCAGCTCTTGGGCGCAGACAGAAACCAGAAGGATCCTGTCCCTAGCTGTTCCTAGGTTCCTGTGTCCTGATGTCTCTGCAAGGGTCCCTCTTGTGCCAGGAATTTGAGCAAAAGGGGTGGTCTTGCCTGTGCTCAAAGGCTTGTCCACACACCTGGGAGTCAAGCTCTCTCCTGGCACTATTTGGGTATGGAGCCCTGTGGCACAAGATGAGCTCCCTGACCACAGCAGAAAACCGGAAGTCTATTCCTCAGTTCTTGTGTCCTGAGGGTTCAGATGGGTCTCTCTGAGCAGAGATGCTGGTCTTACCCCTGCTCACTGGCTTGTCAACACTCCTGAGAGGCTAGATTTCTCCTAGTACTATTTGTGTATGGAGCTTTGTGGCACAGGTTCAGGTCCCCAGCCACAGATGGAAACTGGAAGGCTCCTGTCCCAGGCTGCTCCTTGGTCTCTTTTTCCTGAGGATTCCAGGAGTGTCCCTCTGAGCAGAAGTGCTGGTCTTACCTCTGTTCACAGGTTTGTCCACACTCCTGGGAAGCTAGCTCTCTCCCACTGCACTATTTGGGTATGGAGCCTTGTGGCACAGGCTCAAGTCCCAGGCCAAAGATGGAAACCAGAAGTTCCCTCAGAATTCAGGATGCATATCTTTGCAGCCTATTTCTATCATTCTTCTGGGCCTCTGAAATGTTTCCGCAAGTAGAAGACCTTTTTGGATTTGTAAATCAAAGTGAGGTAGCAAAGTGATTTGGTAATCACATAACGAACTTCATCATTGACTGATAAAATGTGTCACACTGATAGCAACTCTACAATTAGAAGTTGTTGGAACTCAGAGCCTCTGACTAATGAGATTAATAGATAGATAATGCTTTTTAAAACAGTAGATTATCTAGATTATCGAAGCTAGGCATTGCAGTGCACACCTCTTATCCTAGTTCATAGGAGGCAGAGGCAGGAGGACCAGCAGTTCAAAGTTATCCTTTCCTACATATTGAGGTTGAAGCCATCAATGGATATGTGAGATGCTGTCTCAAAAAATGATAAACAAAAAACACTTTATAACACAGGAAGGGATTCCCAATTGTACTATAGTCAATTAAATCTAAAGGAAATGTGGTGTGTACAGTCATCATCATGAAAACAACAAGAAAGAGAGTCAAGGTGAAACCTGACAGAGAAAGGGCATTGTGACCCATAAACATAACAACTAAAGCATGAAGTAGGTTCATTATTGTGGTAGGAAGTTTGCCAGGATTCACTAAAATCACCTAGCACCTTCCATCTTCCATTTTTTCATTTCCTCAACCACAACACAACAACATGCAATCGTTTCTGCAGAAACCTCTCTCTCTCTCTCTCTCTCTCTCTCTCTCTCTCTCTCTCTCTCTCTCTCTCTCTCCTTTTACTGTATTGAAATGAAATATAAGCTCATTATTTCTCTACCAATGTGTTAATGGATGTATCCCCTTTGAAAGTATAAGCCAAAATAAACCCCAAATAAACCCTTTCTCCTCTAAGTTGCTTTTGTTGAGGGTGGATGTTCTATCATAGAAACAGTAAGGTAACTAATACACTGAATTAGGCCTGGGATCCTCCCATACCTGCCTCACAAGTAGCTGAAATTATAACCCTATGACATTATACTTAGATCCAGAATCCTTTCTCCTTTGGGAAACTTTTTATAATAAGGCCTTTAGCTGATTGAATGAAGCCATTCACGTTGTGAAGCGTAGGCTCTTTTATTGAGGTCAACTTGTTGTAAATGCTAACCACAGGGACCAAAGATGCTCACGAAACATCTGGGCTAATGATTTACCCTGCTACTACTGGTGACCAAAAACCTAGCCAAGTTGACATATAATGTTAATCAACACAGTGAGTTGACATAAAATGTTAATAACCTGTTAAATATGTAACTGTTCAATGTTTTTGTTTGTTTGCCATTGGCTGTTGGCAAATGTGATGGAGAATGACAAGCATTCTCCATATGTTGCCTGTGGACCCCTGTTAAGTGAAAGTACAGCAGAGAAAAAGCCCAGTCTCATGCCTCATGCCACAGAGACACTTACCAGGGAATAACACCATGCAGGAAATTCAAGAATGAGGAAAAATGGGCATTCCAGAGAGACAGAGACAGACAGAGAGACAGTGAGAGGACCAAGTCTGGCAAATGCAAGCCTGTGAAGAAAAGACAAAGGATGCTGCAGCTGCTAGGCCCAGGACAGCAATGCAAATATGTGGAAAGAGGAAGAACAGACAATGAAGAGGAAGAAGATTCCCTCCTCTGTCAAGTAATTTCTCCACATCATCAGTCATTACTTAGCAAATGACTGCTTTGTCAGTATACATTTCTAATCCAGAACATTATTTTCCATGTAGAAACTAAACAAAAAGACCATGCTCATCAGAAAAATAAATAAATAAAAAACAAAATAAAACCTAGCCTAGGAATTTTCTCCAGGGCATTTAAGATTATACTTTGATTTTTTAATTTGAGGTTGAGTTCCTTGTGTTTGACAAGGAAAATTAGTTCTGGTATGCTTACAGGAGTGTGTGTGTGTGTGTGTGTGTGTGTGTGTGTGTGTATGTGTGTGTGTGTGTGTGTGTGTGTGTGTGTGTGTGTGTGTGTGTGTGTGTGTGTATTTACCCTCCTTGGTATTTTCTCTCTCTGTTTTAAATGAGCAGGCTTCTAGAATGTTCAGGATGATAATGATTCTAGTTCTGCTTACCTTCCCATTTGACTTTGTGACAACATCAGAGTGAGGGGCCCTTCTTGGTTCACTTTCAATCTCACATTAAGATACTTAACTATAACTTGGCTGTAAGAGGAAGGGATCTCACTGGACATATTTTGAAACCTCTCTGGCAGACAAACTAGGCTCAGTTGCCCCCCACATCTCAGCAGCCCATATACTATAGTAATACACAGATGTCTGCTCAGCTGCCCCCTAGGGAGAGGGAAAAATGGGATTTTAATGGAGTTTGAAGCTGAGGCTTTGGAGTGAGGATAGAAGGTTTTCACTTGGCAAGAGATGAGGGCATTTTTTTCAGCTTTTTATGATGGACATTTTTAAATGAACAAAAGCTGGAAAGAGCTATGCTGACATCAAGGATATTCTCCATCAGATCCTATACTTAACATGTTGCTGTATTGCCTTTATCTTATTTCTATCTTTCTATCCATTCTTCTATCATTTATCAATCCATCTTATTTTTTGAATGCATTTCAAAGTAAGGTATAGAATATAGTACGCTTTTCCCTTAAACACTTCATTATGTATAGCATTAACTGTTTTGAATTGAGTTTTAGAAATTCAAATAACAAGAAAAGCTTGGAATCAACCCAAAATATCATTATGGAGTGTGAACATTATCCAATCTAGCATGGTTGAAGGCAATGAGTATAAAATAAATAAATAAAAGCCCTGGAAGGCAAAAAATTAAATGTCATTGCAGCTCATGATGCAACTTGTTCTTTCTTTAAAGAGGTTATTTTAAAATTTATCTTTAGTTATTATATGTACATATATTATTTAGCACTAGTTAATGTGGATATTAACTGCTTTTTAAAACTATTTTTACATGAAGTTTCCACTGAATTTAATTCTACTGTGGGTATCACCAGTAGTATATAGACTTATTTCTGATAAACATTTGTATATATTTATATGTGTATATGTTTTTATACATTATATTTTATATGCATATATATTTTTATTTATTATAATTCATATGTATAAAAAGTATATTTTATATTTATATATTTTACTTATATATTATATATGCATTTATATATACAACATATAGAGAGAGGTTTATATATATATTATATATAGGAGAGAGAGAGAGAGAGAAACAAAGACAGACTGAGAGAAAGACATTAATTTACAGATGAATGTTGTAGTTGATATAGTACCAACCACTAGAGAAAGATTTAAACTATCTCCCTCTCCCTGTGACTTTCAAAGAGTATACTTCTCTTATCTTTTGTGCTTACCTTTTTCCTCCTTATTGCTTCTCATTCTACACTATTAACTTTATGGAAAATATCCACTTTCCCCTTCTGTTCTTACTCAAAAGTGTGCTTCAAGCTAAATCACTTCATCATGATTTTGACACACAGCCAACATAACCCAGTTTGGGCTTGTAGACCTAAGGCAAATGACATACCATTTTTGTTTCATAAATCCTACCATCAGCATCTCTCAAAGCTGTTGTGAGGCCCATTCATCACAGGTGCTAGCTCTTCTCAGGCTAGAAACATTCCTCACATTTCAGTCATGATAATTAGCACAATCTATTCCATGATTTTATCCACTCAGTAGCTATTTTGTGGATTGTTTCTTAGGTGATAGGCACTGAATTCAGCTTCAAGTAAATATATGAGACTGAAAGTCGAGTGCAGGATTATGAGATTGATCCAAATTATATGATGACTTAAATTGTGATTGAGACAAATGTTAATTTTTCTAACATTAGGTAATTGGAATGGATTAAACAAAGACTTTATGTAGCTTGTGAGGGTAGCACAGGGAGGGGAGTCATCAAGGATGGCTTTCCTGTGAAAAAATGTCCTGACACTTGATTCATGAGTAAAGATGGAAGGAAAAGAGGGGAAGTGTATTCCTGACAGAAGGAACAAGATGCCCAGAAACATTTGGTTAGAAAGAACATGAGTAACATCAGACTAGCCTTTTTTGCATATTTATTGGGACATAGACAGAAGGAAGCTAGCTAAAGGATCCAATGGATAGATTTCACAGAGTCCTTGTTACCAGTGTTAAGGTTTTTGGTATTCAGTGAAAGAAAGTCACTGAAATATTAAGGCAAAGGGCACTGTCAGTAGGACAAAACAGTAAACTACAGATAGGGAAAAAATCTTTACCTACTCTACATCCAATAGAGGGCTACTATTCAATATATACAAAGAACTTAAGAAGTTAGACTCCGCATAACCAAATAACTCTATTTTAAAAAAATGGGGTACAGCTATATCAGGCTCCTTTCTGCAAGCACGTGTAGGGAACTTTGAGGGTGGTGAGGCAGGAGTGAGCAGATGAGTGGAGGAATACCCTCATACAAGCAAGGGATGAGGGAATGGGATAGGAAGTTTCCCGGAGGGGGGAACTGGAAAAGGGGATAACATTTGAAATGTAAATAATGAAAATATCCAATAAAAAATGGAGTACAGAGTTAAACAGAGAATTCTCAACTGAGAAATCTCGAATGGCTGAGATGCACCTAAAGAAATGTTCAAAATTCAGCATCCCTTCATGATAAAAGTCTTGGAAAGATCAGGAATTCAAGGCCCATACCGAAACATAGTAAAAGCAATATATAGCAAACCAGCAGCCAACATCAAACTAAATGGAGAGAAACTGGAAGCAATCCCACTAAGATCAAGGACTAAACAAGGCTGCCCCCTCTCTCCCTATCTATTCAATATAGTAATTGAAATTCTAGCTAGAGCAATTAGACAACAAAAGGAGGTCAAAGGGATACAAATTGGTAAGGAAGAAATCAAACTATCACTATTTGCAGATGATATGATCGTATATCTAAGTGACCCGAAAAACTCCACCAGAGAACTCCTGCAGCTGATAAACAACTTCAGCAAAGTGGCCGGATACAAAATTAACTCTAACAAATCAGTAGCCTTCCTATACTCAAAGGATAAACAGGCTGAGAAAGAAATCAGGGAAATGACACCCTTCACAATTGTCACAAACAATATAAAGTATCTTGGTGTGACTCTAACCAAGCAAGTAAAAGATCTGTATGACAAGAACTTCAAGTCGCTGAAGAAAGAAATCGAAGAAGACCTCAGAAGGTGGAAAGATCTGCCAT
>CM052722.1:1970255-1982023 GCA_028551405.1 Uromys caudimaculatus
TTACATGTTGGAGCATCTTCTGGGTATATGCCCAGGAGAGGTATAGCTGGGTCCTCAGGTAGTATTATGCCCATTTTTCTGAGGGTCCGCCAAACTGATTTCCAGAGTGGTTGTACCAGCTTGCAATCCCACCAACAATGGAGGAGTGTTCCTCTTTCTCCACATCCTCACCAGCATCTGGTGTCACCTGAGTTTTTCATCTTAGCCATTCTGACTGGTATGAGGTGGAATCTCAGACTTGTTTTGATTTGCATTTCCCTTATGACTAAGGATGTTGAACATTTCTTTAGGTGCTTCTCAGCCATTCAAGTTTCCTCAGTTGAGAATTCTCTGTTTAGCTCTGTTCTCAATTTTTGATAGGGTTATATGGTTTTCTGGAGTCTAACCTCTTGAGTTCTTTGTATATATTGAATATTAGCCCTCTATCGGATGTAGGATTGGTAAAGATCTTTTCACAATCTGTTGGTTGCTGTTTTGTCCTATTAACAGTGACTTTTGCCTTACAGAAGCTTTGCAGTTTCATGAGGTCCCATTTGTTGATTCTTGATCTTAGAGCATAAGTCATTGGTGTTCTGTTCAGGAACTTTTCCCCTGTACCCAGATGTTCGAGAATCTCCCCCACTTTCTCTTCTATTAGATTCAGTGTGACTGGTTTTATATGGAGGTCATTTATCCACTTGGACTTGAGCTTTGTACAGGGAGATAGGAATGGATCAATTCTCATTCTTCTACATGTAGACTGCTACTTGAACCAGCACCATTTGTTGAAAATGCTGTCTTTTTTCCACTGGGTGGTTTTAGCTCCTTAGTAAAAGATCAAGTGACCATAAGTATGTTGGTTCATTTCTGGGTCTTCAGTTCTATTCCATTGATCTACCTGCCTGTCACTGTACCAATACCATGCAGTTTTTAATCACTACTGCTCTGTAGTACAGGTTGATGTCATAGATGGCGATTCCCCCAGAAGTTCTTTTATTGTTGAGAATAGTTTAAGCTATCCTGGGGTTTTTGTTTTTCCAAATGAATTTGAGGATTGCTCTTTCTAAGTCTATGAAGAACTGAGTTGGAATTTTGATGGGGATTGCATTGAATGTGTAGATTACTTTTGGCAAGATGGCCATTTTTACTATATTAATCCTGCCAATCCATGAACATGGGAGATCTTTCCATCTTCTGAAGACTTCTTCGATTTCTTTCTTCAGAGATTTGAAGTTCTTGTCATACAAATCTTTCACTTGCTTGGTTAGAGTCATACCAAGATACTCTATATTGTTTGTGACTATTGTGAAGGGTGTCATTTCCCTAATTTCTTTCTCAGCCTGTTTATCCTTTGAGTATAGGAAGGCTACTGATTTGTTTGAGTTAATTTTTTATCTGGCCACTTTGCTGAAGTTGTTTATCAGCTGCAGCAGTTCTCTGGTGGAGTTTTTTTTTTTTTTTTTTTTTTTTTTTTTTTTTTTTTTGGATCACTTAAGTAAACAATCATATCATCTGCAAATAGTGATGTTTTGATTTCTTCCTTTCCAATTTATATCCTTTTGACTTCCTTTTGTTGTCTAATTGCTCTAGCTAGAAATTTAATTACTGTATTGAATAGATAGGGAGAGAGTGGACAGCCTTGTCTAGTTCCTGATTTTAGTGGGAATGCTTCAAGTTTATCCCCATTTAGTTTGATGTTGGCTACTGGTTTGCTGTATACTGCTTTTACTATGTTTAGGTATGGGCCTTGAATTCCTGATCTTTCCAAGACTTTTATCATGAAGGGATGCTGAATTTTGTCAAATGCTTTTTCAGCATCTAATGAAATGACCATGTGATTTTTTTCTTTGAGTTTGTTTATGTAGTGGATTACATTAATGCATTTCTGGGTATTGAACCATCCCTGCATCCCTGGGATGAAGCCTACTTGATCGTATTGAATGATCATTTTGATGTGTTCTAGGATTCGGTTTGCAAGAATTTTATTGAGTATTTTTGCATCATTATTCATAACGGAAATTGTTCTGTAATTTTCTTTCTTTGTTGCATCTTTGAAAGATTTTGGTATCAGTGTAACTTTGGTCTCATAGAATGAATTAGGTAATGTTCCTTCTGTTTCTATTTTGTGGAATAATTTGAAGAGTATTGGTATTAGGTCTTCTTTGAAGGTTCTATAGAATTCTGCACTAAACTCATCTGGTCCTGGGCTTTTTTTGGTTGGCAGACAGTTAATGACTGCTTCTATTGCTTTAGGGATTATGGGAATGTTTAGATACTTGATCTGATCCTGATCTAATTTTGGTATTTGGTATCTGTCTAGAAAATTGTTCATTTCATCCAGATTTTCCAATTTTTTTGAATATAGGCTTTTGTAGTAGGATCTCATGATTTTTTTAATTTTCTCAGATTCTGTTGTTATAATTCCCTTTTCATTTCTGATTTTGTTAATTTGGATACTGTCTCTGTGCCCTCTGGTTAGTCTGGCTAAGGGTTTATCTATCTTGTTGATTTTCTCAAAGAACCAACTCCTGGTTTTGTTGATTCTTTGTATAGTTCTTTTTGTTTCTACTTGGTTGATTTCAGCCCTGAGTTTGATTATTTCCTGCCTTCTACTCCTCTTGGTTGCATTAGTTTCTTTTTGCTCTAGAGCTTTCATGTGTGCTAGTGTATGCTCTCTCCAGTTTCTTTTTGGAGGCACTCAGGGTTATGAGTTTTCCTCTTAACACTGCTTTCATTCTGTCACATAAGTTTGGGTATGTTGTACTTTCATTTTCATCAAATTCTAGGAAGTCTTTGATTTCATTCCTTATTTCTTCCATGACCAAGTTATCATTGAGTAGAGCATTGTTCAGCTTCCATGTGTATGTGGGCTTTCTGTTGTTATTGTTGCCATTGAAGACCAGCCTTAATCTGTAGTGATCTGATAGGAGGCATGGGATTATTTCAATAGTCTTATTGAGATTTGTTTTGTGACCGATTATATGGTCAATTTTGGAGAAGGTACCATGAGGTGCTGAGAAGAAGGTATATTCTTTTGATTTAGGAAAAAATGTTCTATAGATATCTGTTAAATCCATTTGGTACATAACTTCTGTTAATTTCACTGTGTCTCAGTTTAGTTTGTGTTTCCAAGATCTGTCCATTGATGAGAGTTGGGTGTTGAAATCTGCTACTATTATGTGTGAGGTGCAATGTGTGCTTTGAGATTTAGTAAAGTTTCTTTTATGAATGTGGGTTCCCTTGCATTTAGAGCATAGATATTCAGAATTGAGAGTTCTTCTTTGTAGATTTTTTCCTTTGATGAGGATGAAGTGTCCTTCCTTATCTTTTTTGATGACTTCTGTTTGAATGTTGATTTTATCCCATATTAGAATAGCTACTTCTGCCTGTTTCTTGGGACTGTTTGCCTGGAAAATTGTTTTCCAACCTTTCACTCTGAGGTAGTGTTGGTCTTTGTTACTGAGGTACATTTCATGTAAGCAGCAAAATGCTGAGTCCTGTTTATTCCTGTTTATGTCTATCCAGTCTGTTAGTCTATGTCTTTATTGGGAAATTGAGTCCATTGATGTTAAGAGACATTAAGGAAAAGTGATTGTTACTTCTTGTTATTTTTGTTGTTAGAGGTGGAATTATGTTTGTGTGACTATCTTCTTTTGGGTTTGTTGAAAGATTACTTTCTTGTTTCTAAATTGTTTTCTGGGGTGTAGTTTCCCTCCTTGTGTTGGTGTTTTCCACCTATTATTCTTTGTAGGGCAGGATTTGTGGAAACATGTTGTGTAAATTTGGTTTTGACATGGAGTAACTTGTTTTCTCTATCTATGGTCACTGAGAATTTTGCTGGGTATAGCAGCCTGGGTTGGCATTTGTGTTCTCTTGGGTCTGTATGAGATGTGCCCAGGATCGTCTAGCTTTCATAATCTCTGGTAAGAAGTCTGGTGTAATTCTGATAGGTTTGCCTTTATATGTATGTTACTTGACCTTTTTCCCTTAATGCTTTTAATATTCTTTCTTTGTTTTGTGTATTTTGGTGTTTTTCCCATTATGTGATGGCAGGAATTTCTTTTCTGGTCCAATCTATTTGGAGTTCAGTAGGCTTCTTGAATGTTTATGTTCATCTCTTTCTTTAGGTTAGAAAAGTTTTCTTCTATAATTTTGTTGAAGATATTTACTGGCCCTTTAAGTTCGGAATTTTCACTCTCTTCTATACCTATTATCCTTAGGTTTGATCTTCTCCTTGTTTCCTGGATTTCCTGGATGCTTTGGGTTAGGATTGCATTTTGCATTTTCTTTGACTGTTATGTCAATGTTTTCTATGGTATCTTCTGCACCTGAGATTCTCTCTCCTATCTCTTATATTCTGTTAATGATGTTTGCATCTATGACTCCTGATCTCTTTCCTAGGGTTTCTATCTCCAGAATTATCTCCCTCTGTGATTTCTTTATTGTTTCTATTTCAATTTTTATATCCTGGATGGTTTTTTTCATTTCCTTTGCCTGTTGATTGTGTTTTCCTATATTTCCTCTTCCAGGGCTTCTAGCTGTTTACCTGTTTTCTCTTGTATTTATTTAAGGGAGTTATTAATTTCCTTCTTAAAGTCTTCTATCATCATCATGAGAAGTGATTTTAAATCTGATTCCTCCTTTTCTGTTGTGTTGGGGTGTCCATGGCTCACTGTGGTGGGAGAACTGGTTTCTGATGATGCCAAGTTGCCTTGGTTTCTGTTCCTTATATTCTTGCTCTTGCCTTTCGCCATCTGGTTATCTCTGGTGTTAACTGGTCTTGCTCTCTCTGACTGTGGCTTGTCTCACTTGCAAGCCTATTCATCAGTACTCCTTGGAGACAAGTTCTCTCTGAGAGGAATTTGGGGTTGGAGAGCTGTGGTACCGGGTCAGCTCTGGGGTGCAGACAGAAACCAGAAGGATCCTGTCCCCAGCTGTTCCTTGGTTCCTGTGTCCTGATGGCTCTGCAAGGGTCCCTCTTGATTGAAGAATTTGAACAGAAGTTGTGGTCTTCCTGTGCTCAAGGTTATGTTGGCACTCCTGGGAGACCAGCTTTCTCCTGGCACTGAGTATCGAGCCCTGTGTCACAGGATCAGCTCCCCGGCCTCAGAAGGAAACCAGAAGGCCATTCCTCAGTCGCTGTGTCTTGAGGGTTCTGGATGGGTCTCTCTGAGCAGAGGTACTGGCCTTACCCCTGATCATAGGCTTGTTCACACTCCTGGGAGGGTAGCTCTTTCCCTGTGCTATTTGGGTATGGAGCTGCGTGGGACAGACCACAGGTGTAAACCAGAAGGCTCCTGTCCCAGGCTGTTCCTCTGTCCCTGTGTTCTGCAGATCCGCATGTGTCCTGCTGAGCAGTGGTGCCCTCTTACCTCACAGGCTTGTCCATACTCCCTGGATGCTAGCCTTCTCACTGCACTACTTGGTTATGGAGCTCTGTGGCACAGACTGGGGTCCCCAGCCGCAGAAGGAGACGGGAAGGCTGCTATCCCAGGCTGCTTGTAGGTCCCTGTGTCCTGGAGGTTCTGGGCAGGTCCCTCGAGCTCCTTACTCTTGAGTCTTTTCTCCAGCCCCAAGAATTTATTTCTTATGTATAAATCATACAAAAAAAATTAAAAGACAGATCTCCTTCAATGCCAAATAAGATGTTGGAAAGCATACTTCTTGGGGGTAATGTTCAGAATGTATAATGACAATTATTATAATGTAGAAATCACATATTCATGGATATATGTCTAATGTATATAACTATAAATTAGTACATATAGTGATAAATTCATAATTGTGGAAATGCAAGTGCATGTTTGCAATATCCTGAACTTTTGCATCTCATTACTGTTCCTTGAGTTTATATTACAATAAAAAGTTTCAAAAGCACATACACATACACATTCACACAATTTCATTTGTGGTATAAATGTATGGAATCTGGCTTGAAATAATTCCAATCAATTTTACAACAGTGGTGACTTTGACAAGAGAAGAAAACATTATTTATGCATTCTTGTGTAACTAAAGGAAAATGTATGGGAAATATAAAAAAGGAAAACAATACCAACGGGATGACTTTAGCTGAAATGGGCAAAGAAGGGAGAGATAGAACCTGTAGAGATCACCTCCAGTAGATAGGCATGGCTCCCCGGTTGAGGAATGAGGCTACCTACCCATCTCAAAGTTTTTTAACCCAGAAATGTTCCTGTCCAAAGGAAGAACAGGGACAAAAAATGGAGCAGAGACTAAAGGAAGGGAGAACTGGGGACTGACCCACCTGGGGATCCATCATGTCTGCAGACACCAAACCCAACACTGTTGCCATGGTCAAGAGGTGCTTGCTGACAGGAACCTAGTGTGGTGGTTCCTTGGGAGGTCCAGCCAGCAACTAACCAATGCAGAATGGATGCTTGGAGCCAATCATCAGACTGAGCTCAGGGACCCCGGTGGGGGAGCTGTTGGAAGGACTGGAGGAGTAGAGATTGCAACCCCATTGGAAGAACAATGTAGGCTGGTCTGACCACCTAGTTCTCCCAGAGACTAGACCACCAACCAAGGAGTGTACCTGGAGGGATCCATGGCTCCAGATACATATATAACAGATGATGGCCATGCCTGACAACAATGGGAGGGGAGGCCCTTGGTCCCAGGGAAGTTTGATACCCCAGCGTAGGGAGATGCTGGGGTGGGAGAGTGTGGGTGGGTGGGAGAACACCCTTATACAGGCAAAGGGGAGGGGGGAGGGTAGATGTGGGATGGGGTGTTGGTAGAGGTGTAACCAGGAAGTTGGATATCATTTGAGATGTAAACAAATGCAATGATTAATTTTTAAAAATCATGATGTATTCTAGCATTGATAAGTTATATAAAATCATCTTTCCACACAATACATACATCTAGCAAATTTTTTAGGAAAAGAAATGTGACCTAATTATTATGCATAGGCATCAAAATGTCAACATACATATATAAGACCTAAAAGTGTGTGTGTGTGTGTGTGTGTATACTTGAAAATAAACTACATCTGAAAACAAAAATTTAATACCCAATAGAAGATAAATTGTATTCTAAAATTATATTGAATATTAGCAGAGACCATCAGTCCTACTATTAAGTATGAAAACAAGAAAGCAAAACAAAATTATGAATTATTCTAATATTGTTAAGTTACATAAAATCATCTATCCACACAAGTAAACAAACAAAAATATTAATATTGCTTATATCTGGGTCATAAGGAGTTAGATGGATTATTCTTTGTGTTTTTTCCATTTTCTCTAAATATTTATAGTTATAATAACTACATTTATATTTAAATTAAGAAAAACATTATAGAAATCAATAAGAAAAATATAAACTCCCTCACAGATTATTGGCAATGGGCAAAACCCAAATATTTCATTAAAGAATTCAAATGACTTATAAGAAAATATTTTAATGAATGTAAGTAAAATGTTATTTTTTTAGTCCAGGTAATAAAATATGACAATCACTGAGTCTATCCAATATTGTCTAGAGTGTAAGAACAATTCCATGTTTCTTAATGGAAGCAACCTTTTAAGAGGTTGTATTAGATGGAGCATAAAGAATATTCTCAATATGTGCTTTCTTTGACTCAGCAATCTGTCCTGTTAATATAATACTATGCCAGAGATAAGCAACCTATGAAGACAAAGGCTTGCTTCAGCTTATGGTTTTGAAGATCTAAATCCATTGTCAAGAGGATATACTACTTTGTGCCTCAATAAAATATGAGATGACAGGGGTGAGGAGCACAAGGCTGAACAGAGTAACTGTCTGATGGTCAAAACCTAGAATGTCCTTTCTAAAAGGTCTACCACCTCTCACTAGTGCCACTGTGAAGGCCAAGCCTTAAACACATGGACCTTTGAGGAACATAGAAGATCCAAACTACAAGCACCAACTAATTCTACTTCTAGAAAAAGCCTCTGAAAACACTAGTCAAAGATATATAAATGTTTTTCTTAGGAAAAAAATAGTCATAGTAATATTATTTGGTGCTGAATGTTAATGAGACTATAGATGCATAAATAGAAAACTTTAAAAAATAACATCATGCTATTTGAATTGGAAATCACTTTCTTAAATACTCAATGAGGAGAATACTAAATGCATAATTTTAATCAAATAAAGCAGGGCATGTAGTGGTATTGCTCCTTTAGTTCCACATTTGAGAAAAGGCAGAAAAGAAAAAGATCAGAAAAGCATTTGTGTAAAAGTAGAAGTATGTATATAGAAAAAGTCTAAATATAATGGTGTATTAACTGGTGGTTTCAGCAGACTTTTTATTTCTGTCTTCACAAGATTTTCTATATCTTTGAGCTTTCTCCAATGAACCCACTAGAGATATTTAAACACATATCTTTAAATGTTTAAAAACTTCATAATAAAATTGACAGTGATTCAGTGGTCTGAAGGTCTCTTTTTATAAGCACTGACCTTTGACACACTAGGCACTATCATATTTCTCCTGGCCAACCTGTAATTCATGCTAGTCTCACCCAGGGACTCTTTCTTGCTCTGTAAACTGGCTTTTAGCCAACAGCAATAAGACCTGACCTAAGCTGACCTAACCTGACCTCTGAGTTCAGCCAGTGATAACAAAAGACATTTATAAAATTATTGGTTGAAGTGTTTTCTTTTTCCTTCCTAACACAATACTTGCTATTGTTGAACTGCTATGTATATTACACCAAATCATGTTGATCATTTCAGTCTAACTGTAAAAATACCTATTGATCAGAACATGCTATGTCTGTTAATACTAATGTATTATAAAATATATGTTACAGATAATAACCACAGAAATGAAATGCCAACCTTAATACATATTAAAAGAAAGATGCTTCTTATGGGTCAGTAGACTTCTCCAGGTCATTACTCATTTCTTTCCGCTAGAGGCCCCAATGCTGAGTTAATTATATACAGGTCAAAAACTGATCAGCTGACACTGGAGGCTTGTGAATAGCTGTGGATAATTAAAAATAATAAACACTTCACAGTTTCTTTCTTATTTTGCTTGATGGTAAACAACAGTAGCTCTAAATGCAGAATGTATCTCTGATTTTTCAGCACTGATTTCTGTGATCATTTGATCACCAAATACTATTATATAGATTCCAGTAAACATCACTCATTCACAGATATTTGTTGAGCATCCACTAGTACTAAGCACAGTTCTAGCTGACTCAGTAAATACTATCAAATGGATAGAGATGACAGGTGACATCCACAGGGTAACTGCTAGAATCTCTGGGTGATAAACTGAGAATAGGTGAAGAGCATTGATCCTTATGAGCTGGGTACAAGCAGAGAAACACTAGTTTGAGTAGCCAGGAAAATTTTAGAAACAGAACACAAGAAGAACATGTCCAGAATCTCTTTTAGAGGACACAAACCTGTTATGGATGGCTCTGTGCTGCTTGTATTTTCATGCTAATTCAGCTCTCCAAAGAGGGGTTGTCTGGAATGAGGAATGAGTCAAGTACTCAGGTGGCTTCTTGTGAACTTCCCCAAATGAATAAATGGACCAATCACTGGGTAAGTAGGCAGGACTTCCGGGTTGGATGGAAGAAGAGGGAAGGAGGAGAGATTTGGAAAAGGTGTGGGAATAGGGATAGCGTAAGGGCGAAATGTAGCTGCTAGAGTTTCCTAGTGTCTTGGCGGATCTGCAAGGATTTGCCATCAGAGGAATTAGATTTTATAAGGCTTACAAAATTAGGTTTTAGTTGCCATTGTTTCTGAGCTAAGTTTGTGTGGTTCTTTTCTTCTTGCTGCAACTCGGCTGGGTTCCAGAGAGAAAGGTATGGTGGCAAAGTATTGGTTTGTAAATAGTACTCTGCTCCAGGAAATGAGCAAATACAACTTCTGGGGGATTGAAAAACATGGCTTGAGACAAAGAAAGAGCCTTTGAAAATTCATGCTCCAATCTCAGTACCAGCAGACAGAAACACGGGGGGGGGGAGGAGAGAGAGAAAAGAAAAGTATGATCAAAAACAAAAAAGAACTGAAGAGACCAAAAACCCATGACAAACTCTGGATGTGTCACTGAGTACATCTGCAACCCAACCATCCAGAAACCTTGGAGTCTGCCTACCATATAGATGCAAGAAACAATTCCTCTCTTCCTGGAATTCTACCAAAGCAGTGGCAAAAATAACTTTTGATCAAAGACCTCTGCTGATTGTTGATTTGCTAGCTAGGCAGTACTGGAGATAAGAGTCTCTCTCTTCATGGCCCACTCTAGGAACTCACAGCCAATGTCAGGACACGTTTCTTTGTCCTGCCCTGCATAGTATCTCTACCTAAAAGGAGGAATTCTTTAAGTCAGAACTGTTTCATAGTCCACATGATGGAATTATAGGTTGAGCAATAGAATATGATCAGACTCACTTGTTTTTTGCAAAGGAAATGAGCAATAACAAGCTCTTAAAGTGGCTAAAGTCTAAGGTACATCAGTACAAAACTCCCATACAGTTCTTCCTAGATTCAAGAAATTGACAGATATCCCTACTTGTAATACCCACTGTCTGGTTTTGGGCAAGCAACACAAGATCAACACAGCAACATAATGCCACAAAGGTTCTGCACTCCTCAGAAGACACCAACTAAAATAATAAAAGATGTAAAAGCAATAAAGGATATAAATAAGTTCTGTACCTACACTTGGGCAACTGGTCACACAGAGACATCCTCATCTGAGTTCTAGTTAGTGACCACATAATAACAGTCTGCACATACAGTCACAGGAATGATCACATGGTAGCAGTCTCCACTTGTCCTCAGGTGAATGACCACATTAGAGACACACTATCTCATTTTAATTTTGTGAACCAATCTGTCCTGCACTCTTTTCTGTCTCTCTCCTTTTCATTTTTATCCTTCTCTTTGTTTATTCCCAAAGGGAACTAACTAGTTGTTCTGGAGCTGGAGGCATCTTTGCTTCAGGATTCCAAAGTTCTGACTTTTTTTTTAAGGTTACAGCATGATTGCAGTTTTTCATTTCCCTCGCTTCTCATTGTCCCTTTTATCTGAAACTGCTTAGCTCCTCCTTCTTTATTCTTCTCCCTGCTATATATTTTTCTCTCCTCTGTTTTGCACTCCCATTCTAAGACTAATTTCTAGTCTTTTTTTAAAATTATTTATTTATTTTTTGATACTTTATTTACATTTCTAATATTTCCCCCTTTCCAGGCCTCCTCTTTGGAAACCCCCTATCCCCTCCCCATCCACCAACTCTATGAGGGTATTCCACCTCCCACCCACCCACCCACCCACTCCCATATTCCGACCTTGACATTCCCCTTTACTGGGGCCTCAAACACCCTCAGGTCCAAGGGCCTCTCCTCCCCCTGATGGCCAACAAGGCCCTCCTCTGCCACATGTGTGGTCCGAGCCATGGGTCCCTCGATGTGTATTCTTTGGTTGGTGGTCCAGCCACCAGGAGGACAGGGGGAAGGGAGGGAGTCAGGCCAGTTGCCACTCTTGCTCCCACCATGGGGTTGAAAACTCCCTCAGCTCCTTCAGTCCCTTCTCCCACTCCTCCATCTGGGACCTAACTCTCAGTCCAGCGGTTACTGTAAAGTGAAACTTGGGTATTCGGAACTTTTGGGCTAATATCCACTTATCAGTGAGTACATACCATGTTCATTCTTTTGTGACTGAGTTACCTTGCTCAAGATGATATTTTCAAGTTCCATCCATTTGCCTGCAAATTTCATTAAGTCATTGTTTTTACTAGCTGAGTAGTATTCCATTGTGTAAATGTACCATATTTT
>CM052722.1:1993095-2009185 GCA_028551405.1 Uromys caudimaculatus
CCAGGGCTTGCTGTGGTGAGAGAGCTGGGTTCTGATGGTGCCAAGTACTCTTGGTTTCTGTTTCTTATGTTCTTACCCGTGCCTTTTGCCATCTTGTTAACTCTGATGTTAGCTGATCTTACTCTGTCCGGTTGTGGCTTGCCCCTCCTGCAAGCCTCTGTCAATATTCCTTGAAGACCAGCTCTCTCTGAGAGATGTTTGGGTTTGGAGAGCTGTGGCACAGGGTCCGCTCTGGGGTGCAGACAGAAATCAGAAGGATCTTGTCCCCAGCTGTCCCTTGGTTCCTATGTCCTGATGGCTCTGCAAGGGTCCCTCTTGATCCAGTGAGTTTGAACAGAAGTGGTGGTTTTACCTGTGCTCAAAAGTGTGTCAGCATTCCTGGGATACCCACTCTCTCCTGGAGCCCTGTGGCCCAGGCTGAGGTTCCCAGGCACAGACCCCTGGTGGCCCAGGCGGAGGTCTCCCCCCACAGATGGAACCGGAAGGTTCAGAGGTTTCCTGCCCCTGAGTTCTCAGGCCCTGGATCCTGCCGGATCCGGGCGGGTCTGGGTGAGAGGTGTTGCTCCCCTTAACCCCACTCATGGCTTTTCCAAGCTCCTGGGAGGGTAGCTCTCTCCTGAGGCTCATTGGCTATGGACTCCTGCTGGCCCAGGCAGAGGTCTCCACCCACATATGGAAACTGGAAGGCTCAGAGGTTTCTTGCCCCCAGGTTCTCAGGCCCTGGATCCTGCCAGTTCCAGGCGGGTCTGGGTGAGAGGTGTTGCTCCCCTTAACCCCACTCATGGCTTTTCCAAGCTCCTGGGAGGGTAGCTTTCTCCTGACACTCGTTGGCTATGGACTCCTGGTGGCCCAGGCAGAGGTCTCCACCCCTGAACATATCTAGTTGATTGCAATACAACATTTTAGCTCCAGTGGCTCCATCCATTTCTCTTTCCACTCCTTGTGTCCTTCTGTTGTCTCATCCTACACACCTTTGACCTAGTTATTCCCCAACTACATCAAGTCATCTCCATCCTCACTCACATAATGACTGTTTTTTATTTCATTGCCATTATACACAGAATACTGCCTGAAACACTATACCATTTAAAACCTCTTATCCATACTTAAAAGCCCAACTTGAATACTCACTTGTCCTAGTTTGATTTTCATTGCTATGATAAAACATTGGCCAAAACCAACTTGGAAAGGAAAGCGTGTATTTAGCTTATTGCTTGTGGTCAATCATCATGGGACACCAGAGCAGAAACTTAAAGTGGAAATTTCTGGTTTCTTTGGAGACCCAGGTTATAATGTTTTGCTGGAGCAGACAAGTGAAAGAAAATTTTGTTGAAACAGACACAGGTGAAAGGATATTTTTCTATGGCAAACACGGGAAGGGATGTATGATAATTAGAAAGAATAAAAATATGACCCCACAGACACTAAGAGCTCAAGCATGGTAGTTTGCTTTGCTCCACCTTGCTAGTATCCTCTGGTAACATGCATGTATTGGTTTGCCTTACAGTGAATTACTGAGCTTGATTTGTGGTGACTTCATAGAGAGAAACTCACCAAAGAACTTCTCATGATGTTCCTGTCACTTTTTGCTGTTTCCTTGGACTTGAGCTGATTAGCAGAGCCTGGCCTTTTCTTCTGGATTGAACTACCCTTTATTGATTCATGACTGGTGTCTGCCAAGTGGACTGGACTGTAGCTACTCACTCATGTTTGATGTTTGTTAGTGGACTGGACTGAGAACAAAGAAGATTGGAATCACCCTAAAAGAACTATTTCTAAATAGGTCTACCTTCCCCATTTCTTAATAACCTTTCTTTTCCACTACCTCTGGTGGGTGGTGGGCTAGAGGAGAGGTTGAACCATTATTAAAGTAGATTGAGAAAAATATATGCCTACAGAAACTCAAGGCAGGAGCTTGACTCAGAAACCACTGAAGGAGCAGCACTTATTAGCTTGTTCCTCCAGCTCCCCCTCAGCCAGCTTCCTTATACAAAACCCATTTGCAGAGAGGTGGCATTGCCTACAGTGGGCTACGACCTGCTACCTCAGATAGTAATCAAGACGATACCTCACAAATTAGTTAGTACAGTATTCTGCTTTCTAGTCTGCTTTAGTACAACTCTAGTTTACACTTGCTGCCCCAGAATAAATCTTGTCAATACTTCCATGGCTTTCAAATGATTGAGTGGATTTGGTGATAATGATCTGGTCACACTATTAATTAGTATTTTGACAGTCAAATCTGAATCTTATTCATTCATGTAATCTCAGTACCTCACAGCACTACATGTAGAATGTGATTAATAATTATGCAACTATAAGCTATAGAACAAAGTGCTTCTTTTAAGAAATGTGTGGTTTCCTTTTGATCTCTTATCAAAAAAGAGAACCCAAGGAAGGAAGAGCCACTCTTCAGTATCTCCCCCTCTTCAGCCCATAGATGTGAATAATGGAGACTGAAACCAGACTCAAGGAATCAGAAATCTCATTTTAACTATGGGGATTTCATTGGTTGATTGGTTGGTTTTGGGGGCTTGTTTTGGGGTTTAGAGGTTTGGGTTTTGGGGGGATTGGGGTTTGTTTGGGGGTTTTAGGGTTTGGATTTTGGGTTTGGGTTTTGTGAGTTGAGATTTTGGAATTTGGGGTTGGCTTTTGTTTGTTTGGGGGTTGAGGTTTTGTTTGTTTGGGGATTTAGGGATTAGAGTTTTGTTTATTTGGGATTGAGGTTTTGGGGTTGGGGTTTTGTTTGTTTGGGGTTTTGTTTGGGGTTTTTGGGTTGGGGTTTTATTTGTTTGGTGGTTTGGGTTTGCGGTTTTGTTTGTTTGGGGTTTTGGGTTTAGGGTTTTATTTGTTCAGGGGATCGGGGTTGGGGTTTTATTTGTTTGGGGGTTTGGGTTTGGGATTTTGTTTGGAGGGATGGGGTTGGGGTTGAGGTTTTGCTTGAGGGGTTGGGGTTTTGTGTGTTTGGAGGGTTGGGGTTGTGATTTTGTTTATTTGGGATTGAGGTTTTGGGATCGGGGTTTTGTTTGTTTGGGGTTGGGGTTGAGGATTTTTGCTTGGGGGATTGGGGTTAGGTTGGCGTTTTGTTCGGGGTTGGGGTTTTGTTTGTTTGGGGAGTTGGGCTTGAGGTTTTGTTTGTTTAGGGACTTAGAGTTGGGTTTTGGTTTTTTGGGATTTGGGGTTGGGGTTGGGTTTTTGCTTGTTTTGGGGGTTGGGTTTGGGATTTTGTTTGTTTGGGGGCTTATGCTTGTGCTTGTGCTTGGTTTGGTTTTTTGTTTGTTTTGTTTTCTGAAATAGAATGAAACGAAGAATATGTGGTGGAGATCTCTAAAATACTTAATTAACCAACTAGAAAATGGGCTTCCTCTGGTGGAAAAGATATCCTTGGATGAGGAATCAGGAGTCAAAAGTATCTGTTCCCAACTGAGCACTAATAAGTCCCAACAATAGTTTCTGACACTATCCCTTTTATATTCACAAATGTCTAGAGGCAAAAATCTTTGTTTCTCTGTTTCCACATCTGAAGATGAGGAGGCAAATTCTTTCTAATTCTCACATTCGTGAATGACCCAGTCACAACTCTAAATGATACAGATAACATCAGTATCTTTACTGCTTTCAACCTCTAAGCCAAGACCCCATGGACATGGCTGGAATGATTAAAGCTCCATTTCAAGGTACTTGAAATTCTTTGAAATTGTTATAATACAAATGTTCAGTTTTGAAAAGACCTACTGTGCCTGACATAAGCCCTTATTACAAATGGTTTTCAATGTGAGTGAACAGAAAATCACTTCTTAAAACAACTAATTAAACAAAGTTATGTAATAAACTGATATTTTGATCCATGTGTTTAAAAAATACAATTAAGAGCTGAGTATAGTGGTACATATTTACATGCTCAGCAATCAAGAGAAAGAGGCCAGAATTCAAAGTCATCCTCAGCAATTTTTGAGACAAGCCTGGACTACATGAGACCCTGCCTCAAAGACAAATTAAAATCAAGATTCTAATGCTTACGTCTGGGCTGGGATCTCCAGAATGTCTATTTCTGATGACATCCCAGGCAATGCTAATGCTGCTAGGCCAGGCACATCATTGGAGAAAATCTCAGTTATTACATTGTGATCCACCCAAAGATAATATTCTATGGGAAAATAAAGAGTAAAGCAAGTATATACAGATGTTCAAGACAAAACAGTTCTATGAACAGCCTATACCTAGTTTAGTATTATGTCCTGTTTTCTTTCTGGAGCTATCCTTTTGGTGAGAGCCCTTGTTTCCCAAATACCCTGTACCCATCTGGGAAAAGATGCTTTATTCAGAGGCATATTCTTTTCTTCCTCTCTTAGCTCTTATGTGTTACTCATAGATCACATTAGCCCTTAAAACGTGTCCCAATTTAGCATCAGCTGCAAATTTAATTATTGCTTTGTGTAACCCTTCTGCATAGCACTGAGGACAACACTAATTAAAGGCAGAGACAAACCTATTCTACCTATTGTTCCTGTCCTGTCTGTCATTACTGGCTTGAATTCTTGGAAGTTCTTAGCTGATTTCAAACTCTATTCTACTTGCATAAGATGCAATTTTTTATTCTTTACATCACCAAAACATCCAGAATTTAAGAGACTCTACCCTAATTTATCCCAAGGTACTTATGTTGGTAATTCTTCACTGTTTACAGGCTTGTCGAGTAGCCTGGATAATGTAAACATTTGCCTAGTGAATGACCAAGCCATAGAAACATCTACTTTTTGCATCCCACTGCAACCTAGCTGTATCTTCCACCACCACAGTCACACTCGTGCTTGCCAGCCAAAGCTCTAGAGCCAAAGAATCTCTCAAAATGTGATCTGGGTAGTTAGTTGGCTCCAAAATAGCAGTAGATGGAATACTGTATAGTGTAGAGATCTATTAAGAACAAGATGTCAGGGATGAGTAAACCCTGAAGGCGCTGTCAACTCATTCATATGATATTTTCACTGGAAAAAAATCCTCTGTATATCACTTCTCCAACCCAAATCACTTTGTCACACAATTTACCTTTACAACCTATTCAAATTCATCAAGGTTAATGGTGAACTTCTTTGAAGATTTTTACCAGAATGACTACAACCTGACTATTCAGATCCTGAAATCCCTCTCTAAAAACAATGAAATCAAAAGCTCTTTAAGTGGCATTCAGATGTCAGTATTTCGACTCCTCAGACAATTCCAATGTGCAGCCAAGATTGAGAATTATTCAATTTGATTTTGATTTGTTTTGCCTATTCAAGTTGATTTGTCTAAATTAATTCATCTGAGCCCTTATCTAAGGGCTCTGAGAGTCTAGAGAATTTGAGAAAGAGAGCAATATTCATTTACATAGCACTCTTAAGAGAAGAAGAAGAGTTAAGGGAGGGTAATTTCGACTAGTGAAAAGGAGAGAAATGGATGTAGCAGGACAAGAAGGGAAGGTTTAAAGGAGTTTCAGGCCTGCATTTTTAATGCTTGAGCCATCTTACTATCTAGATATATTACTTGCTTTTCAAGTTACTGTGATCAGGAACAACTAAGGGATGAAAGGTTTATTCTGGATTACAGTTTAAGAAGGGATGGGCTTTATAGTAGAGATGGAGGCATTGCAAGAAGAGCTTAAGGCAGTTGGTCATATTGTACCTATCCATAGTCAGGAAGCAGAGAGCTGACAGGAAATGGGACTAGGTTATAAAGTCTACAGGCTTTTCCCTAGCAACCCACTTTCTCCTGTAAGGTTCCACTTCCCAAAGGTTTCACAGCCTTTCACTAGCTGGGAACCAAATAGGCAGCACACATGAGCCTCGTTGGGGACATCACATATTTGTTCACACTGTTGAAATGAGTGAAACTTCTCACTCTAACTTCAGCTCTTATTTGTCATGGGTAGTTGTTCAGAATCACATTTACTATATTTAGTTTGGTATTGTTATTTGATTAAAAGATTGGCTAATAGTCTAATAGGCTGCTGTGGTACAAACAATTGTATTCCCCACAAATTTCATGCCGCAACTCAATCCAAGGGCTAGGGTTATAGCTCAGGGTACAGCACCTGCTTAGCATGTCTGTGGCTCAACCCTCAGTGTCACAAATCAATAATAATGATGACAACAACAACAACATTGATGATGAAATAAAAACCACTTAATTCCCAAACTTCAATATTAAGAGATGATTAGACTTTGGGTGCTGTCAATCACAGATGATACTTTTTACAGGGTTTGATGGGACAAGTTACTCTTTCTATTGCTTCTACCATGGAAGGCTCAGAACTCATTCCTCTCAGAAGATACCACAGGCGCCATATCAGAAGTGCAGGTTTGGTGAGTCCTGGAGCTTAAACTTGCTACTTTCCAGAATTATTAGAAATGCATGACCATTATGTATACATTCTCATCTCAATTATTTTGTTATAGTCACACAAATAAACTAAGGCCTAGGATTAACAGTGGACTTGCAATCCTGAGATACTGCTTTTGAGGAAATTTTCAGCATTCCACCAAAACCTAACCTTCAAACTGCTGAGTCTGACAAACTTTCTTCCCTTCCAGCCTCCTTATCCAGGGGAAATTAGGAAATTCTGAGCACCAAGCTGATCATTTTGTTGCTGGAAGCCAGTTATCCCTCAGACTTCCCCTTTAGCCCTGATCCCTGCTCTTGAGAGTATTACTTGGAAAGAGGATTGAGGAAGGAAATGTGACTGAGCCAGCACATCTACAAGCCAACTGAAACAATAGCACAAGTGTGAAACCTAACTTCAAAGACAAAGCTGATTTCTGCATGCGTTCAGCTGTGGCCTTTCTGTTTAAAGGTAACTCCGCCTTTCAAAGCATTTCCCTTAGGAGAGTCTAACAACAAGACTGTCTCTAAGGCCCCATCAGCACTGCTTACTTTGGTTCCTGTTATGGATTGAATTATATGCCTAAAAATTCATAAGTTCAAGCCCTAACCTCACATTGCCTCAGAAAAATGGTCTTATTTGGAAATAAAGTTGATGTAGATGTAATTAATTAGTCAAGATGGTTCCTACTCCAAAATGACTGCTCTCCTTATAAAAAGGGAGGATTCTAGATAAGCACACACAAGAACACCAGGCTAAAAGATGGTGGTGATTGGGCTGGTGCTTCTATCAGCCAAGAAATGCTAAAGATTGCCCCAAACCATGAGAATTAGGACAGAAGCATAGAAAAGATTGTAAATGAAAAATAAATAGCAGCAGCAGGGTGCCTTCCAACGTGTATTCTCTAGCACTGTGCAGTAACAGAGAAATGTTATGGTGCTTCATTATGTCATCTATAGCAAGCTAGTCCAGTTTCTAAGACTCACAGATCTATGCAAAAAGTTTGGTCTTAAATGATTATCTGTGCTCAAATGCCACACTTATTCTTCTGAATCTTAAAAACAAATTTATTTTATCTTTAATCAAGTGTGTGTATGTGTGTGTGTGTGTGTGTGTGTGAGAGAGAGAGAGAGAGAGAGAGACAGAGACAGAGACAGAGACGGAGAGACAGAGAGACTCATGTGGATGCCCACAGATGCCAGGAGTGTGGGATCCCCAGAGCTAAAGTGATAAGCAGTTATAAGCCTCCTGCCATGGGTGCTGGGAGTCAAAGTTAGGTCCTCTGAAGAGTAATGTGCACTTCTAACCACTGGGCCATCTCTCCAGCTCCCTGAGGTTTACTTTTGATCCTATTTTCTTCAGCCCTGGACCACTAGTCACCTCACTTGCTAATGTGTTTATATATTTACAGGTTATGGCTTAGCAACCAGAAGCCCATCCTCAAGTGCCAGAATGGGATGAGTATCAGCTCTGTGACCCTGAGGAAAGGTTACTTAATCTCTATGTACCTCAGTTTCTTCATGTCTGGATGGGAATAAGAGTAGTACCTTTCCACAAGCTCAGGCGAGAATCGAGTTAATGTGTATGATGCATCTGTAAGATTACTATGCAAATGTTATTACTAAGAACAAGAAGATATTGCTAATTTTACTCTACCTTGCACATCTAATACCATGAACAATGCTCAGTAAATGGTGACTGCTTTCATGGCCCCAATGGATTAATACTTTCATCTGCTAAGGTCTCTGGGTAGGAAGTCCACCGTGGCTAGTCCATCATTCAGGAACTTAGAAAACACTACTCATTAACATACTTCATCAATCATTTCAGAGATGAATACTCAGAAGCTCCACTCCTTTGAGCCTTTGGTCTAAAGCACACATCATTTGGCTTACAAAGGGTTTCCTGCCCACCTACCCAAAAAAGGCTTGCAATTTAAGTTGAGCAAGTAACAAAGACTACAAGTTCATATATTAGTTCATCTTAATTTGAGAAAAAAACAGGTTGGAATTTTTGAGTTATCTTTTTTTCATATGTTTATAAAAATTTCATGAGTGTCTTTTTGAGCTTGTCATTTTTAAATGTCCATTCAAATTGTCCTAAGTACTCATTAATATTTCCTCCAAAAGTTTTCTAGTTAAGATATATACATTCAATTATTTCCACTGAAAGGTGATAGCTAAGCCTATGTAAGTACATGAATGAGGAAAACAGATGCATTATCTGTTAAAGGGGAAAAACAATTTTAAGAAAAAGGGCTCATTTCATCAAAGCACCAATATCCTTTCTCTCAAAAGAGGCCTGTGGGACCATGTTGGAACACTCTAGCTGACACAAGTGACAGAAGTCTTATTCAGAGCTATAACCTTGAAAAGCCTGCTTGGGAGAAAATGGCCTGTTGCTGCATAAAGCTAAATTAATGGTGTATTAATGATGTTCATGAAACATTTCCTATCTCTTGGGGGCTGGAGAGATAGCTCAGAGGTTAAGAGCAATTACTGCTCTTACAGAGTTGAGTTTCTACCACCCACATTGGATGGCTCACAGCTGCTTACATCTCCAGCTCCAGGGGTTCTGACACCTCTGGCCTCTGATGGCCCCTGAGCTCATGTGCTCTTATCAACCCTACACATGTATTTAAAAATAATAAAAATAAATATTTTAAAACATTCCCTGTCTCATAATCTGTGAAAGTCATATGCAACACAGATTGATGCAGTTAGCCTTTACTAAAACACACACACACACATACAGAGAGAGAGAGAGAGAGAGAGAGAGAGCGAGAGAGAGCGCAAAATCAGCCCCTTTCATATAGCAAAAAAATATATATAATGGATGATTACAAAAAATGTAAATCACAATAAATAAGCACAGAGTTCTGTGACTCTTAGTGCTTGGGATGCTCTTTGTCATGATGTCATATCTACTGGCCACTAATTCCTCCCCAGAACCAGTCTTAAGTTTCAGTTCTCCTTCTTCTACTATTGCTCTGCCAGGACCCTGAGCTGCTGGAGCCAAATCCTTATGTGAATTCACAGCATTATCCAGCTGACTGCACAATTTGCTCAGCACCTGGAGCAAAGTGCTGGGAGCCGCAGAAAGCAGGAACATGGTGGTAAATTAAAGAAAGACATGTGTCCAGTATGACAGGAAGTTTGCTGAACCCTATAACTGCTCCAGGGAAAAGGGACTAAATGGGAAGAGTTGGAGAAGCAGTCATTGAGTTGGACTAGGAAGCACAGGATTACAAAAACCCTGAAAATAGGGTTGGGTTTGCACTTAACTTCAGGGCTGCAAAGAAGATTTATTGTTATTAAGTGTACAGTTTTGCTTCCAAGGGAAGTGTGAACAAGATATGCATGTCCTATTACCTTTGGCATCATCTTGGTCTCTAGAGCCATAGAACTGCTACACGATAAACTGAACAAAATCCCTTGAATTAGTATCCTCAGGGCATGGCATGGTAGAAGGGTACAGTCTGAGGAAAAGTGTAGTGACATCCTGTATAAGTGTAATCACAAGATTTGGAGGCTTAGGATATGGGAATTGAACTAATACTTATGGGACATTTAAGAAAAGCCTAACATTCTTCTAACCATGATACACATCACAATAAGAGTATAAAATAGCATTTCCTCCCCATTTTATAGAGAAGACACTTAAAATTCCACTAGAACCATTCAGCCTCAGGTTGGGACCTTAAGAAAGAACTGGGAAGATCTTAGTGCTCTGTGAACTTCCAAATGTGTGGCACCTACACATGGAGCATCTCATTCCTAAATACCAAATCTGTGACAGATGTTGAGCAGACACCCACTTGGCCATTGACCTAAACAGGAAATTCTGTGTTTTTCTATTATATATTAATACTATCTCTGTCCATATTTGACATTTCTATAAAACTTGTGTGTCAAGAAAGATATCAATATAATTCAATGGGAGAGGATGAGATCTTAAAAATGATACTGGAACAAATGTGTATACAAAAAAGAAATAAGTTGAGGGCTGGCAAGATGGTTTAGTGGGTAAAAAAGTACTTTCTGTTAAGCTGACAACCTAAGTTCTATGCTTGGGACCCACATGACAAAAGAACAGAACTGAATTACATAACTTCCTCTGATCTCCACACCAACATCAAGTGTACACATACAAAGTAAATAAATCCAATTAATTTTTTTAGAAAACAAAGTTGAATCCATAAATCACAGTATACAAAAATTTGCTATAATCATGGGCCTAAAATGAATGAGATAGTAACTGTAAAATTCTTAGAAGAAAACATGGGGATATATTTCCATTACTTTGGATTAGACAATGTTTTCTTATGTGTGACAGCTGCAGAGAAAGTGAAAAAAAATAAGTTAGACTTTTCATAAAAATAAAAAAAAATTCTTGCACTTCAAAGAACATCGTCAAAAAAGGAGATAAGTGCCCTATAATTAAAACATTATCTATAAATCTTATAAATTATGAGAGACTTATAACTAGAAATTTTAGTGAATTCTTCCAAAGAAACAATTAAAAAGCCAATAACCCAATCAGTAAAATGCATGCTGTATTGGATGTGAATAAAGGTATATAAATAACCAAAGATCAAAGAAATAGTAACTATTAAGGAAATTCAAATCAAAACTACAGTGAGATACTGCTTTATACTGCAATGGCTAATATATAAAAGATAGTCAGAAGTATTATTTGAGGATATGGAGAACCAGAATCACCATGCACCTATGAGATTGTCAAATAAGCTCACAGATAAATGCTATTTTGGAAAACAGCTTGATAATTATTCAAAGAGTTACCATGTGATCCAGAAATTTTACTCAGGTATATGCCCAAGAGAAATGAAAAACAAACATTCACATACAAATTGATACACAGATATTGATAATATTATTTATAATAGCCAGAAAGTATAAACAACTAATAAGTCCATAACTGAGAAACTAATAAAAAAAATATGGCATGTCTTTTAAATGGACTACTATTTAGCCATAAAGAATGAAATACAGTTACAACCTGAATTAATTTGAAAACACTGTGTAAAAGAAGCTATTCCAATGCCCAGTGATACAGAACTATATTCCTAGATATTCAAGAGTCTGAGGCAGCAGGATCACAAGTTCGAAGAAAGCCTGGGTTACAAAGTGAATTCAATGAAAACCTGGACAAATTAGTTTCTGCCTGTCTTAAAATTTAAAACTTTCAAAAAGAAGGAAGGAAGGAAGGAAGGAAGGAAGGAAGGAAGGAAGGAAGGAAGGAAGGAAAAATAAGTAGGAAAAGAAAGAAAAAATTATTGCTGGCTGTGGCACACACCAGTATGATTTGCTGAAGGAGGCAGAGGCAGGAGGATCACGAGTTCAAGACCAGCCTGGGCTAGACATTTTTAAAGGGTCTCAGCGAGTGCACTGAGCGGGCACTAGCTCCACACCCATTCCCACACATCCAGAGGAAGCTCAACTCCCAAGTGTTGTAACACAACCAGGATCATAGGATCATAGGTGAGGAGGCCACAACATCTACCCCCAACACTAGGGAGTAACTGGGACCAGCAGCATCCAGGGACACAGGAACCATGACTGGCCAGTGGTACGAGTTCCTTCCATTCTGAGCCAGTACCCTGAGCAAACTATGGGCACTAGCTCCACACCCAGTCCTACAACACCCAGTAGAAGCTCGACTCCCAGGTACTCTAACATTCCCAGGATCATAGGATCACAGGATCTCAGGAGCTAGGTCACACTAGGATCTCAGAATCCCAGAGGCAGCTTGACTCCCAGGAGCTCTGACACACCGAGGATCTCAGGATTACAAGATTACAAAATCACAGGATCACAGGGACAACTGGACTCTGACAAGTTCTGACACAACAAGGATCATGGGAGGGACAGGTTCTAGTCAGATAGTGTGAGGGCAGGTAGCACTAGAGATAACCAGATGGCAGGAAGCAAGCATAAGAACTTAAGTAACAGAAACCAAGGTTTCATGTCATCATCAGAACCCATTTTTCCCAACATTGCAAGTCCTGGATACCCCATCACACTGGAAAAGCAAGAACCCAGTTTAAAATCACTTCTCATGGTGATGATAGAGGACTTTAAGAAGGACATAAATAACTCCCTTAAAGAAATACAGGAGAACACAGGTAAACAGGTAGAAGCCTTTAAAGAGGAAACACAAAAATCCCTTAAAGAATTACAGGAAAACACAACCAAACAGGTGAAGGAATTGAACAAAACCATCCAGGATCTAAAAATGGAAATAGAAACAAAAATGAAATCACAAAGGGAGACCAATCTGGAGATAGAAAGCCTAGGAAAGAGATCAGGAGTCATAGATGCAAGCATCACCAACAGATACAAGAAACAGTAGAGAGAATCTTTTTTTTTTTCCCTTGGTTTTTTGAGGAGTAGAGAGAATCTTAGGGGCAGGATACCATAGTAAACATTGACACAACAATCAAAGAAAATGCAAAAAGCAAAAAGCTCCTACCCCAAAACATCCAGGAAATCCAGGACACAATGAGAAGACGAAACCTAATGATATAATAGGTATAGAAGAGAGTGAAGGTTCCCAACTCAAAGGAACAGTGAATATCTTCAAAAAAAATTATAGAAGAAACTTCTCTAACCTAAAGAAAAGAAATACCCATGAACATACAAGAAACCTACAGAACTCCACACAGACTGGACCAGAAAAGAAATTCCTCCTGTCACATAATAATCAAAACATCAAATGCACAAAACACACAAAGAATATTAAAAGCAGTAAAAGAAAAAGGTCAAGTAACATATAAAGAAAGACCTATCAGAATTACACCAGACTTATCATAAGAGATGATAAAAGCCAGAAGATCCTGGGCAGATGTCATACAGACCCTCAGAGAACAAAAATGCCAGCCCAGGCTACTATACCTAGCAAAACTCTCAATTACCATAGATGGAGAAAACAGGATATTCCATGACAAAACCAAATTTACACAATATGTTTCCACAAACCCAGCCCTACAAAGGATAATAAATTGAAAATGCCAACACAAGGAGGGAAACTGTACCCTAGAAAAAGCAAGAAAGAAATCTTTCAACAAACCCAAAGGAAGATAGGCACACACACATAATTCCACCTCTAACAACAAAAATAACAGGAAGCAACAACCACTTTTCCCTAATCTCTTAACATCAATGGAATCAATTCCCCAATAAAAAGACATAGACTAACAGACTGGATATGAAAACAGGACCCAGAGCCAGGCAGTGGTGGTGCACGCCTTTAATCCCAGCACTCAGGAGGCAGAGACAGGCAGATTTCTAAGTTCGAGGCCAGTCTGGTCTACAGAGTGAGTTCCAGGACAGCCAGGGCTACACAGAGAAACCCTGTCTCGAAAAAAAGAAAAAAGAAAAAAAAAAGAAAACAGGACCCAGCATTTTGCTGCATACAGGAAGTACACCACAGTGACAAAGACAGACACTACCTGAGAGTAAAAGGCTAGAAAACAATTTGCCAAGCAAATGATCCCAAGAAACAAGCTGGAATAGTCATTCAAATTTTAAAAAAAATAACTTTCAACCAAAAGTTATTTTAAAAGATAAGGAAGGACACTTCATAATCACCAAAGGAAAAATCTACCAAGATGAATTCTCCATTCTGAACATCTATGCTCCAAATGCAAGGGCACCCAATTTCATAAAAGAGACTTACTAAAGCTCAAAGCACACATTGCACTATATACAATAATAGTGGGAGACTTCAAGACCACACTCTCAGCAATGGACAGATCATGGAAACAGAAACTAAACATAGACACACTGAAAATAACAGAAGGTATGAACCAAATGGATTTAACAGATATTTATAGAACATTTCATCCTAAAACAAAAGAATATATCTTCTTCTCAGCATCTCATGGTACCTTCTCCAAAATTGACCACATAATTGTTCACAAAACAGGCCTCAAGAGATAATCCCATTCATCCTATCATATCACCATGGAATAATGCTGGTCTTCAATACCAATAAAAGCAAAAGAAAGCCCACATACACACGGAAACTGAACAACGCTCTACTCAATGATAACTTGGTCAAGGAAGAAATAAAGAAAGAAATTAAAGACTTCCTAGAATTTAATGAAAATGAAAGCACATTATACCAAAACTTGTGGGACACAATGAAAGCAGTGCTAAAAGAAAAACTCATATCTCTAAGTATCTCCAAAAAGAAACTGCAGAGAGCATACACTAACAGTTTGACAGTATACCTGAAAGCTCTAGAATAAAAAGAAGTAAATATACCCAAGAGGAGTAGAGATCAGGAAATAATCAGGGCTGAAATCAACCAAATAGAAACAAAAAGAACTATAGAAAGAATCAACAAAACCAGGAGCTGGTTCTTTGAGAAAATCAGCAAGATAGATAAACCCTTACCCAGACTAACCAGAGGGCATAGAGACAGTATCCAAATTACTAAAATCAAAAATGAAAAGGAGACATAACAACAGAAACTGAGGAAATTAAAAAACCATCAGATCCTACTACAAAAGCCTATGCTCAACAAAATTGGAAAATCTGGATGAAATGGAAACATTTCTAGACAGATATCAGGTACCAAAGGTAAATCAGGATCAGATAAACCATCTAAACACTCCCATAATCCCCAAAGAAAAAAGGAGCAGTCATTAAAAGTCTCCCAACCAGGCCGGGCAGTGGTGGCACACGCCTTTAATCCCAGCATTTGGGAGGCAGAGATAGGCGGATTTCTGAGTTCGAGGCCAGCTTGGTCTACAGAGTGAGTTCCAGAACAGCCAGGGCTATACAGAGAAACCCTGTCTCGAAAAACCAAAAAGAAAAAAAAGAAAAAATTAAAAGTCTCCCAACCAACAAAAGCCCAGTACCCAGATGGGTTTAGTGCAGAATCCTATCAGACCTTCAAAGGAGACCTAACACCAATACTCTTTAAGCTATTCCACAAAATAAAAACAGAAGGAACACTACCCAATTCGTACTATGAAGCCACAATTACACTTATACCCAAACCACACAAAGACCCAACAAAGAAAGAACTTCAGATCAATTTCCCTTATGAATATCGATGCAAAAATACTCAATAAAATTTTCAAAAACCGGATCCAAGAACACATCAAAATGATCATCCATCATGATCAAGTAGCCTTCATCCCAGGGATGCAGGGATGGTTCAATATATGGAAATCTGTCGTACTCTCTCACGCTGGGAGAAGTGCAGGCGCGGGTGGGTCCCCTGGCTCCAGTGCTGGGTCCGTGCACCCTAGGCTTCAAGGCTCACCACAGTGGCTCCCCTACTTGTCGCAGCATAGCATCCGTGGGGCCCAACGTCGCGGGTGTGAGACACCAGGGTCGAGCAGCCCCAGCACCAATGCAGGGGCTTCCACCGACTTGGTGCCCAAGCTGCGGCCGCCGCGCGCCACCGGAGTCGCGGCCAGCTGCTTGGCCGCGGTGTAGGGAGGGGGCACGGATAGAGACCAGCCTCGAGCACTCTCGCCCTGCACCAAGTCTTAACCACAGTGCCCTGGTGCCCGCTGCCATTAAGAGCGCTCCACACGCAGAGGGCAGGAAATAATCAAACTCAGGGCTGAAATCAACCAAGTAGAAACAAAAAGAACTATACAAAGAATCAACAAAACCAGGAGTTGGTTCTTTGAGAAAATCAACAAGATAGATAAACCCCTAGCCAGACTAACCAGAGGGCACAGAGACAGAA